>OZ014476.1:27899150-28338114 GCA_963965965.1 Trididemnum nubilum | reverse complement strand
CCGCGTTAGTATAAAAATCTTAAATGCTACAAATTTTGCAATCACAAACACAATCGTAAGATTAATTTATAAATTTTTGTACGTGTAGCTGCATAAGTTTGAAAATACAGATATTTTACAAGATTACAAATCATAAAATTGCCTAGCATTGAGCACAGTGTCGTCGCTGCGGGGGGGCCATGGGGGATCGTGCCCCCCCATAATGACTGCTTGTGCCCCCCTTTTCGGTTTACTTAGAATACTTTTTGGAACATCACGTAACGACAAGACAACAGACAAAAATGGAAAAAAGAGTAATAACGTTCAAACATAATATTCTCGTGCGAAGTTTTATCGATTCTTTGCGAAATTGCTGGCAATTAACTGCTGTGCATAAATGTGACGCAAAAATCCGTCTTGTTAACATGCCTTTACGGATGTGTCACGGAGGAGAGATGTAAGCCTACAGAATCGTTACCGGTAGTTCGTTAGTGATTATGACTAGAACAATTCGTGAAAACATTTCTTTAAAAGGCCAGCTGTTTTTGTTTGCACACTCGAGATTTTTTTAGGTCGCAGTCAGTGGCGCAACCAAGGGGAAGAGGCTAAGGTGGCTTCAAATCCCTTTAGCCAAGTCATTTAGAAGATTTACCCCCAAAATATAAGCGTTTAAATATGTTTTGGACCTGACCAGGGCCTCAGAGAGAAATTTTTCCACGGGTACGAAGGTCGATACCGGGCCCCTCAAATCTCTTCGGGCATCAAACTTGCACAAAATTTTATTCTGATTTTTTGCCCAAAACTAGGTGAAGAGCAAAAAAAAAAAAAAAAAACAAAGGTCTTCACTGAAATTTAATCCGATTTTCTGCCCAAAATTAGGTGAAGAGCAAAAAAAAAAGAAAAAAAGGTCTTCACTCAAATTTAGTCCCATAGATACGCCACTTGGTGCGACACCAAAACTTAACGCGGACACCTGGACTCTTCGGGGCCCCTTGAGCCCGGGTTCCCCTAGGCCCGGGTACGATGTACCCCCTGAACCCCCCTCTCGTAGGCCCTGGACCTGACCTGAAGTATCAGGGGGCCAGAAGGGGCTAGGCAATTTAATTCTTTCAATGACTTCTGATTTTTAGCAATATGCTGTATTATTCATAGGGATTCAAAAACGTGCAAAATGTGATTAAAATGGCGTTAAAATTGCTACAGTATTTTTGCCACAAAAAATTAGAAAAATTGCCCAGCGGCTGGAGGCTCTTCCCTTTAGACCCCCTCTGTGATACGCTTGAGTTGCATCAATTTGTTCAGCACGGGGCCCAATTGGAAAATTTTTGTGCGAAAAAAATTTACTTTTGGTCCAAGCCCCCTCCCTTATATACCAAAAACCCTGATTTCGCTTCTACGGTCGCATTCACTGTTGCTGACAGATTTTTCAAGCGATTATGTGGGCCAGATGCGAAACGAGCTAAGAAACGCTACCGGCCTTATACTTTTTTTTCAGACATGAATGCAAAATTGTTAAAATAGCGAATAATTTGTGTCCGTAAAATATCAGTTTTTATGTGCAAAAGTTAAGTTTATTTTAGTGTCCCCCCACTTTCGGCTAGTTCCCCCTCACTTCGGTTGCTCTGGCGACGGCACTGATTGGGCTCACTAGTATATAGTGACTAGTAGCAGTGAGGGAGCCGCCCCCTGAGAATTACATGCACTTCAATTCCGGTTAAAAGTGTGGTGTTCTGGAGAGTAAAGACTTTCAGTTTGATCAAGAAAAGTTACTCCAGAAGGTGAAAATCTTTTTTTCTTCAACAGCACGTTGCCGAAAAAAGGTCGCCTGATGATGTGGCGAAAAACTTTTTGCACTTGAATTATTCGCTTTGGTATTTTGCTCTTTCTAAACCAGGTCTGCCCAAAATGCGGTAGGGCCGTATACGGCCCGCCAAACAAGTTTTTGCGGTCCACGATCGACTAGTCTCGAGATTTTTAAGTTTCTTTCGATGCTGGTTATTTCTTTCAATTTTTATTTTTTTTCGAACATTAATTTCAATCAATTTTCGTGAATACTATTTAAATAATAACTTTACAAGGAGAAGATTAGAAAGTAGCAATTGTTCAAAATAGTGCAACAACTACCTGGAAACAGGCGTTGCGGAGGCTGAGGCCTTCCTCTTTAGCCAAACAATTTAGTAAGTTTTACCCAAATATGCTGGTTTTTAAACATGCTTTGGACCTGATCTAAAGTTTGGAGATGAAAAAACAAAGCTTATACTGAACATATGTGCAGTGTTCGGGATAAAAAATACTATATTCCAAACATTTGTTTGAGTAATTGTACAGTACTACCCGCTCAAGAAAAGTGAAATGCGGCCGCTCCTCAAAAACTTTAGGCATCCCTGTTCAAAATAAAATACTGGCCATTCCCCTGAGTAGACAGAAATTCTTACACCGTCTTTTGACGTCGCATCCACATGACAGCATTGCTCCTTTTGCGCATGCGCGAGCCACCGAATGGGCCACTCCGGCCGCAGCGATGGAATGCACAAACGCGGTTTCTCTGGAAGCTAAAAATATTGGAGAACAAAAATAAAATACTCCAGAAATTAATGTTAAATCAAACTAAAAACGATGTTTAAACCACTGCATGCTAAAACAGATCGAGTTATTTTATTGCGCAAATTTCAGTAGCAAAAACTGATTTTAAACGGTCCAGCTTCATTCGTGGTTGTGGTAGATCAAAAGTTAACAATGCTGTATAACATATTTTTAAACAAGGATACAAAAGAAGCAAAACTACTGTATTTTTGCCACAAAGTCTTCTTCAAAGTTAGGCTTTTACAAAAACACAAAGTTGTTAGTTGACTAAAACAAAACATATGAAATTTAAGAATAATCAAAAATTCTTTCAGGTGATAATGAACCAGAAAATACAATAATGGGTTACGGAGTTACGATATTTGACAAATATCGTTCTAAGTTTTGAAATCCCAAAAGTTTTCTCTAAGTTGTCGAGGGTAGGTCTATTTTTTTTTTTTTTGTCGTGTACTGGATGCGAACCCTCAGCCTTATGTTCGCATTCATTTATGGTGCTTTCATACTTAAGTTGCGGCTGATAGAAGACGTAAGGGCAAACACTTTTAATCGTTTCGCGGACTTCTAACCTAACGGCTACCAGCGCGGAAGAGTAGGGAAGAGCCACCAGAACTGCTACTACATAAAACAAGCAATGCGAAAAAGTTATCCTCCCACAGGATTCGAACCAGCAGACTGTGGAACCTTGCGAGAAGACATTCTCTCTTGCTCAAGTGGTAGAGCAGTGGACGGACCGGTTATCCAAAGGCTGCAGGTTCGAATCCTGTGGGAGGATACCTTTTTCGCATTGCTTGTTTGAAGTAGTCGCTGTTCTGGTGGCTCTTCCCTAGGTTTACGCGCTGGTAGCCTTTAGGCCAGAAGCACGCAAAACAATTAAACATTGAAACTCTGGCTTGCAAACGTGAAAACATCACAATCAAAGTATAGACAAACAGCTTTTCAGCTTTTTCACGCAGGAATTTTTTTTTTTTAAATTTAGCTAGGACAACAGCTCTGATGTTTTTAAAGGAGTAGATTTTGTATTATCTCAAGTTAGGAGATAACCTTTGTTAAATTTGTCTTGTTTTCGATTTATTTTTACCTTCAGAAATCACTCCAAGAAAGGAATTTAAGGGATTGAAGAAGGTGATGAAAGGCCCTCTTATAGAAAAGCGGGCAATGCAAAAACTGACCAATAACTGTAGGTTTATACTGAAATTGCATTACCTGATAAGATACAGTAAAACCTTGTATAGTGACGTTTTCACCAAAAAGTTTTAAGTTAAAAAGAATAAAACGAAAACGAGGATTATATTTCATGCGTTTTTAGTTTACTTTTTTAAGGATTAAGATTAGATTTTAAGTTAGGATTTGGGTTAGGGTTAGGTTAGGGAATAGTTTTAGACTAAAGATTTGAGTTTGGTTAGATTTGGGTTAGAATTAATAAAATAGTAGATAAGAATTTTCCGCAATTAGTCTCTTCCAAAAAACGTACCCTTTTCAAGAACTGGCCCAAATACGCTTCTTCGTTTGTGATGACGAGATCTTCGCAATGGTAAAGTGTTGCAATTCCATCTTGAAAAAATAAGAAATCATAAACCTTTACAAAGCTTGTTCGGGATTTTTTGTAGGTCAAACAGCCACATGAAGATGATACGTACAGCTTTGTGCTCGTCTAGTCGTTCGCTATGATGAATTTACCCAAGCGTTAATTGCTGATTTAAGGACCGTTTACGAGAGATTTTGAAACCGGCATATTTAACTTAAGTGGAAATTAACTTGCCATTAGTTCAGTCATACAGCTTTTGATTCCGGATTTAAGGTCCTCAAGTTTCATTACATTCCTTTTATTCCAGGAACAATTTTATGAGAACTAGAGGCTCATTTTTGCCAAAATGTTAGAACAAACGAAAAACAATGTCAGCTTCAATATGAAAAAAGTCATTAAGAATCATTAAAAAAACGGATCAAATTAAAAAAAAATCAGTTTCTGTGGTAAAGTGTCGTATCGTAACGAAACATTTAAGCTTAGCGATCATAGGCAGAGAAATGAATTGTTTGTTTTTGCAGCTTTGACGATTAACAAAATTGCTCTTCCTTCATTTTCAAGTTTTAAAAACATTCATTTGCTTAAAACAAATTAAAAATAAATGAGGCTGAAATACCGGAAAAACTTATGAAAAGCCAGCCTCAACTAAAAATTTATTGGTTCTTATAAAAACGTCTATATTAAACTTTAGAATATTTTTATACACTGTCTGTAAATTTTAATTACTATAAATTGAATTTTCGTTCAAGCCATACAGACCTAATTGACCCTAATATCTCGAACTGAGATTCATCGCTGTTTATTTCAATAGCTTTTGTGTTGCTCTCCCACTTGCGACAATTAGTTAGCCTGCAACAAGGTTCGACAAAATTAAAACGTTTGTTCTACGTAAAGGTGAATTTACCCAGTATCCGTTTTTCGTCCGTTTTCGTCCGTTTTTTTACGTTTTTGCTTCTTCTTGAAAAAGTATGCGCTTTTTCATCCGCATTTTTATAAGTCCATATCCGCACAATAAGTAGACTGTTGTAAATAGATAAAAGTTTTGTTCAAAAATTTTGTGTATGAACGATAAGAGCGATGTTTCAAAATAAGGCTGTACCTCTTTGCAAAAAATTTTTTTCGGAAAACTTTTGTCCAGTATGTGACTGTCTGGTTAGTGCGGATATGGACACATAACAATGCGGATGAAAAAGCGCATACTTTTTAAAGGTGAAGTTACACAGTATCCGTTTTTCGTCCGTTTTCGTCCGTTTTTTTACGTTTTTGCTTCTCCTTGAAAAAGTATGCGCTTTTTCATCCGCATTTTTATAAGTCCATATCCGCACTAAGTAGATTGTTGTATAAGGATAAAAATTTTGTCCAAACATTTTGTGTATGAACGATAAGAGCGATATTTCGAAATAAAGCTGTACCCTTTTACAAAAAATTTTTTTTCGGAAAACTTTTGTCCAGTATGTGACTGTCTGGTTAGTGCGGACATGGACACATAAAAATGCAGACGGAAAAGCGCATACTTTGTCAAGGAGAAGCAAAAACGTAAAAAAACGGACGAAAACGAACGAAAAACGGAAACTGTGTAAATTCACCTTAAAGAAGAAGCAAAAACGTAAAAAAACGGACGAAAACGGACGAAAAACGGATACCGTGTAAATTCACCTTAAAAACTCATCAATACTTGGGCTGGACCGACACCACTAGTAAAGGATCGTTTACGCACAGACTTTAAGACATTCATTCAACCCGTACCATCAAATACTCTCCGTTGTTGATGAAGAGTTAACCCAAAGCGGGAGGCCGTACAACAATTGAAGATTATACTCAAACTTTAATTGATACGCTGAATTGGCAACCGAAATACAATTGAAGATTATACTCAAATAACTGATACACTAAATTGGCAACTGAAATCAAACTGTTGTATAACTATGTCTACTGTCTAGGTGATTAGTTTTTGCCTACTGCAGCAAAAGTTTAGCCTTTTCAAGTCGTTTTCCAGGTTAGATTTATTGCAAGTGAGAAAGCACCACAAGAAATTTATTTTTCAAAACAATAAAGTCCTTTAAATTATTACCTCCTTTTTTTAAATTGGTATTTGCATTGTTCGATTCCAAGCTTTATTCCAGTGGCGATACTTGGCATTAACTCGGCCCTTTGGGAGCAGTATCGAAGTTGTCTTGGCACGAGACCAGGAATTCTAGTGCAGGTAATGGATCGGCTATTTAAGGCTACGTTTTTGGGAGCCATTGCTAAGGACCTAAACGAAAAATGTGTTGTAAGCGAGTATGTAAACGATCGTCTGTTTACCATCTGGCTGGTTAGAGACCTGTGTAACTTCTTCAGAAAAGTGTTGTGTCTTCAAGAATAAGATTAACATTGTCAAAAAACAATTTTATCAAAAGAATAAGATTAATTTTGTCAAAATTTTTGGAATGTAATTACTGTGGTTTGCATATTGATATAAAAACAAATAAACAAAATGATTTTCATGAATAATCATCATTGATAAAGCAAATCAATGCAAATTTACAAACGAAAATCCTATTTATACTTAATGATAGATTTTCAAAATTGGGATTGGATTGAAACATACAAAAACATTTTGTTGAACGTCTAATCTAGAAAATACAGAGTAAAAAAGGGCTAACAAGTTTGAGATGTCCATCAAAAAATGAAGAATTTTCTCACGACGTCATACCAACTGATGTGATGCTTATCAAAAATATTTCAACCACCACCATAAAAATTCCGCATTTGATTGACAAAATGAAAATCCAAACCAATTAAAATATATTTTCCAGATAGCTTGAACAAGTTACTTCACAAAAATTTGTACATCGCAAGTGATCGAAAAAATATTCTTGTCATTAACCGCAATATTGCAGATATAAAAAACGTTAGCAAAATCTATTAAGCCTATTTCGAACAGGTATAACTAATTAACCAACAATTAAGCGTATGACGTTTCAAAACTAAGAACTTGCGTGCTTTGATATAAAATAATAAAAACACCTGGTTATGGAATAAAATAATGCCACAAATGGGCTGTTTCGTTGCTAAGGCTTTTTTGGACCCATCATCAGGGCCGTTGAAAAGGGGTCAAAGGGGACAGAGTATCCGAACCCAGAATTTTTTTGAGAACTCGCGCTGAATTAGAGGGCTCATGGTAAATTCGAGCGAGGAAGAACTTTTCTTTTCAGTCTTCAACTTAATACTGAATGGTAAATTAGCTGTTCGCTTCATCTTAATTGACAAGTACCCCTATTCGTGTTGGATTTGTCCCAGGCCTGAAATTTATCTCAAACTCCTTCCAATCGTCATGGTACTGCCTACTTGATGGTTTGCTGCGAACTGCTGCAAGCGTTAATAAGAATTTGAAATAACAGCAATTCGTAAAACTCAGCCTCCGCATAAATAGAAAAATAAACAAAATAATACGGTACATGACGCAACCAGGGAGGACCTAGCCAAGTCACTTGAAACATTTAACCCAAAAATACAAGCTTTTAAGCGTGTATAGGACTTGACCTGTAAGTAAGGGCAAGGGTCTGAAGGGGCTGGGCAAGTTAATTCTTTCAAATGTCTTCCGAATTTTAGAAATTTACAGTAGTTCTTCCTAATGGTTATTTTTGGCCGAAAAATTACAAAAATTGCCCAGCGGCTGAGGGCTTTGCCCTTTATAAGTTTAATGCAGTTTAATCATGCTTTTGTCCAACTAATTTCTATGCCACGTTTTAAAATCATGATCTTTTATTATAATATGCCTAAAACTAAGTTCTTTTTGCAAAAAAATATAAAATTTTTGAGTGCTACGGGTTCCACTAGAAACAGTCCCCCTCCGATTGCAAATTTCTAGCTACGCACTTGCATATGCATAGAATACAGCCTAACCCTACAATTTGCATTAACTTATCAACAGAGGTGGAGTCCTCGAGGACGTCCTTGGCCTCGAGGACACATTTTGATGTCCTTGGCCTTGGCCTCGAAGCTTAAAGTCCTCGAAAATTGCCCTGTTCTCGGCTCGAGGACAGCACTATTTTTTGAATCGTTAAAATTTTGTTGGAAAAAGTCAGAAACCTCGCGGAAAATTTTCGAAGACCTTTTTTGTTTTCCTCTTTTGGAGATTGCCTGAAAAAGTTTTTTAAAGATCTTTTTTTTGCTTTTTTTTTTGGAGATCGCCAGAAAAAAAAATTTGAAGACCTTTTTTGTTTTTTGGAGAACACTTGCGCCTGTGTCCTTGGTCTTTAGCCTTGGCCTTGAGCATTCCTGTTCTTGGTCTCGAGAAATTCTGTCTTCTGAAAAGCTGTCCTTGGCCTTGGCTTCGGATTTTTTTTGTGTCCTTGGCCTTGGCCTCGAGCCTTGTGTCCTCGACTCCACCTCTGCTTATCAACTGCTAACTCCTAAAATTAATGTTTGATTGTTTGTGAGCTTTGTGGATAATAGGCTACCAGCGCTGAAGCCAAGGAAAAAAAACGCTAGAAGGTGACTGCTTCAAACTAGCAATAAAAAAAAGTTGTCCAACCACACGATTTTTAAGCAGTCGCTGTTTTGGTAGTTCTTTCTTAGAGTTCCACGGCGGTAGCATTTGGCCTAAAATTCTAGAAAGCACGCAAACGGTTAAAAAATAAAATACCAGCCCAAAAACCAGTGATGTGAAAGCGCCAGTTTTTGAATCGCTTCCGCTTCCACCGCTTGCGCTTCTTCCACTTGATGGCATAATTTTTGCTTAAATTTTTTCGCACAAAACTTTTTCAGAGATGTCAAAATTAAACGGTTTATGTAATCATCATTTTGAAAACATATTAAGGAATCAAAATATGTGATTGGTTTGTAATTGCAACGATCTGAACATAAGAGTATCCAGGAATTTGGATTGGGAGCAGCCCAAAAACAAAACGTACAAACACAGAGTTAATCATATGTTTCGTCAAGTGGTACTAATTTTTCTAACCGTTCAACCAAAAATTAAAAAAGAAGCAATTACTTATTGGGGTCCATGGGCCAGGGCAAGGGGGGTAGGAGGGTCATGCCTTCCTCTAGATTTTCACACACTCTCTCTTAAACCTCCCAAACTTTAAAAATTCTTCCATTTTTAGTAGTTAATACTTGCTCTATTCTTATTGCCTCCCCTTGCAAATTTTTCTGCCGACACCTTTTTTGCAAATTTTCTTTCGGTCAAGGTGAAACTCTCGGGATCAGAGTTGTAAGTCGGGCCCGGTTTTGCAGGTCGGGCTGGGGCCTAAAGTTCACAAAAATTTCGGGCTTAATTCGGGCCTGAGACGTACTTTTGTCTTAAGTGCATAAAAATATAATCAATATAAATTGACAGCAATGCTAAATTTTTCAGACCTAACTTAACTTTTGGTTTTTTTTGGGTATGATTTGGGATTCAAATTAGCTTTCGGGTTCAGGCTTATATTTTCGGATTCCGGCCGAGTTCGGGCCTGAACTAGTCGACCCGTTTACAACTCTGCTCGGGATAGTAACGTTTTATTTGCGTGTAGCGTACTCTAAAGTTTGTCTTCACTTGGGTGATTTAGGTAACCGGGGCAAAGCCCAAACAATCGCAGAATTTTTTTAGATAATTCATTTTTAAATACAGCTTTGCTCCTAATACTATATCTGCGTTGCAGCGAGTAGATTGCAAATCAATAAACCCTGCGCAAATTTTGTGATTATGAAATATAGATACCATATAAGAAAATCCTTAGTAATATAGAAACGCCATAGACCTACTCAGGGGCGCCGAGAGCCAAACGTGGGCCCGGGGCCAGCTCAAATATGACGGATTTCCGGTTTTGTGAAGTCAAAAATAGACGGGGAAAATGCTGCAATTTGGTCCGAAAAATGATGTGATCTCCGAAAAAAAGGTCTTCACGGAAATTTTAACGGTTTTTCCGGTCGAAATTAGGTGATCTCCAAAAAAAAGATCTTCAAGGCTTCGCATGCTAACTTCTCAGTATCATTTCGACTTCTCTGCTGGGTCCACTGAAGTCAATGGGCCCCCTCATGGGCCCCCTAAAGTCCAAGGCCCCTGGGTCATTGTCCCCCCCTCTCGGCGGCCCTGGACCTACTTTGTAATAAGACATGCTGATGTTTAAAAGTTTTACAATATTATGGTTTGTTTGAGAGAAAGTTACATTATGATGTTCTCCCTGTTTGCTTTTTCAAAAATAATATAGGCCCATTGTGACAATGAGAAAAGTTAACTGTTGGAATTCGAAACTTTGTATATGCTAGTGAATGCAGTGTTATTATAAAAGCATATGCCTCTTCAAATTTTTTTAAAAAATGGGCAGAACCCCAAAATTTTGAGAAAATCTTCAAAGTCTTAGAACTAAAACAACGAATTTTTAAACACTTTTAGATAAAAAAATGTGTTGCTAAATTGTACGGTTCATTTTTGAATTGATAGGAGTAGGGGTTGGGGGGAGGGAGTTGGCCCTGATAGTGAACCACAAACTTAGAAACGTTTCTTTGCAAATGCTGCTTTCTCGAACTATAACCTTTTGTCATATACTGTACAAAGAATTGCATCTCATTTAAGTTTTCAACGTTTTATAAGCTTAAGAATAACCCAAATGGAAGCGATACCCTTTTTTTGCTTCCAGCTTCCGCTTCCACAAAAAAATTGTCGTTTCCACCTGTGCCGCTTTTACACCCCTACCAAAAACATCATAAAATTAGAAAAAAAGACTACTTCGCCAGAAATTTTCATCGAGTTTTTTTATCAATTCTAGGCCAAATATACCTAAAACCCAAATCCTTACCCTAAACTCTAACTCCTAATCTAACCTAAAATCACCCTGTGGCCGGCAACCACCGCTCTGCGGACCGGTGGTTGCCGGCCACAGGGTTAGGGATATATTTGGAGCTGGTTTTAGAGCACGCTAAGGATTTAAGTTTGGGTTAAATTTGAGTCAGAACTAATAAGAAACTATATAGGAATTTCCGGAGAAATAACCTGTTTCTAATTTTTATGTATTGCTAGTAGTTAGAAAAACGTAAAATTTTACTGAACGTAAAATTTTACAGAAAAACGTAAAATTTTACTGAAAGGTTTTTTGAATTAGCAACGCAGGCAAAATTTCAAGGGTAAAAGTTTTGAAGTTTTAACTGTAATATATCACATATTGTAGGTACTGAAAAAGCTCAAATTTGTGAAAGATATTGGATTTTTTTGAAAATCTTTTTGAAGACAACCAGTGCTGTAACTTCAATCTTGATTAACCACTCAAACTATTGATAGGTACAGTTATGACCAGGGATTGATATGCTGCAGGTTTACAACTATTGAGTCTTAATTTTGCGAGAAAGTTTGTTCGTTTATTCAGCCATTATTTAAATGACTCAGAAATAAAATTGCGATTTTGTCAACAATGCAAGCACAGTAACAGATTTGTTTTAAAAATCGAAGTTTCAAACTTTTTGATTTTTTGAAAACGTTTCAAAATTACGAAAACAATTCGTTTAACCTAAATGCAAACATTAAATAGCAAAAATACTGCTCGTGTTAAAGATTGAATTCATAGCTTGTGCAAAAATCTATGACTTACCACCAAAGTGGAGCTCCAGGGCGACCACAACATAATGGTATCCACAATAGACATAATCCATAATGTCCCAAGAAATAGAAAAAAACGCCAATCAAAGACATTTTTAAAAATAGTGATTGTTTCGCAGCTTTGAAATCAGCAGTGCTGGTATCCAACGACGATTATGAACTACTGAGTTCTGGTACAAACTTGTTAAATCTTTTGTGATTTAACCTGGGATTCCTTGCAGATGGCAATTTTTCTCAAAATCGCACCAAACAAGTTACGGAGTGCTGCTGTGAACTTTTGACCGCACAGTTGTTGCAATAAATCGTTCCACTTTAGTAAGGTGTTAAAACAACAGTTTTGAAATGAAAACAAAAAACTGCAAAACGCGTCACCTTTAATTAATTTATAATCTATGCATACGGTAACCCACTCTTTTACGTCTTCTGTCACCTTAAACTTGCTGTATTTGTGAGCTCCTTCAGATCGTAAAATTACTTTCTAGATACAACCAAAACGCAATTGTCCCGTGCTTTTTTACGGTTGATTAAAATAATACAACCGCCGTTTCTACGTAATGTGAAAAAATCAAAGTTATTAACCATTTAGTTATATCCACCGTATCAATGATTCAGACCTAATTTTGAGCTTGATTTGATAATTGTTTTGATCTGCGCTTAAAATGCTTCCGCCTCCTAAAAACGACTATACCTATGCTATCAAGACAAGAAGTTGTAACATTTTACAAAGATCAAAAGTAACTTGGCTCAGTTGCGGCCTAGCGTGGCGCAATTATCCCGAAATGCGGTTTCTTCGAAGCCTCAAACAAACTGACGAAATTGCCTGAGATTTCATTGATAAGAAGAAGCAGCCACTTTAGCTTCATCGAATCTGAATTGACTGCCAAAAAATTCGCTCGAAGCTCAACCAAAACTTGACGTGCTAAGACCTTGATTTAATTTTTTCCATTTTCAAAAGACATCAAAATTTTATTTTTGTTATTTTGTATTATTGCGTTTTTTGTTATCTCCTATAAAGAAAACCTATCAATATCAATCGTATAACGACTGAGGTGACATAACACACACAGCGATTGAATTAAAAGTTTGCAGAGGCGTCGAAAAGAGCGACTTTTGGACGTGATACTATATAGTGACTTTTTCATAATAATTATTTCATCAGTATCGTTGAACTTTTGTAAATGACGTCAATTTGAAATACGCAAAAAACAACTCCACTGCGTTGACGCCATAAGAACACGAACAGAACAATGCTAAATTGTGGCTGAGTTAATTCTACGATACGTCACAATAAAAGAAGCTTTTATGTCGAAATTACCCTCACGTCATTTAAATGTACGCTGTCGTAGTCTTGCTGTAGGTTCTGATTTTGACTGAAAAATTGCAATAGCAGAAAATTGCCGATCTTTGTGATGATATCGACTATTTCAAATTTAATGGTCATTTAGGGTTCAAATAAACTTGGAAGGCATTAAATAATCACTGTTCTTTTTCTTTTATGACACACAAAAATTATTCGTGACTATCTGGTTTCGATTTAAAACAATTCTGACATTAGCAATAAGTTTTTCTATGCTTAAAAATGTGAAAAGATTTTCTTTCATTTTTTCGTGATTTCCGTTTCCATAAATTTGTCTGTTTTACAACTTGCAGTTTAGTTACCAATGCAGTAGTTTTGACAAAAACATTATTAGGTTTGTTACATGATTAAAATAATTTCCAATAACCTAGACTACTGCCGCTTTATGCTATCAGACTATGTCTTGTGCCCAACAGCTCTCAAACTATTTCGTTTCTAGTGTATCGTATTTCATTAATACTTCTCTTTTTCATTGACATCAAATCGTATTTTCCGACTGAAAACCTGTAGATTTCATTAGTATTTCACTTGCCGTGATCGCAAAAAAAAAAATTTTACAATTGTGAGGTACCACTTTACTCAAATATCTGCTACCTACCAATTGCAAAATTTATGTCGAAAATCTGCATTGTAACTTCCGAATAACAAAAGTTTTGAAACTGAGAACCGTATTTTAGTGACATACTCGGCTAACTTATTTCGACCACTCAACTTTGTTTGACAAGAGTTTTATGCAACCTCCATCGAAGTTGCTAATTAGTACTGCGCTGAATTGTAATGTTAGAAGCTGGGCGACGAAATGCCAATCTCGAATATCATTCAATAGGGTTTTATGCAGTGATAGCAAAGTATTCCCATCAGCTGATTAAGTTACCATAGATTTAGTTGCTTCGTAAAATTGTTTTCATTTTTTTGGAAATTCCGGTATCGCTGAATGGTGCGCGCGCTAAGCCTAAAAGTTTTAATCATACTAATCAATTTTTACTTTTTTGCGTTTATGGTATAATTTAAATCCCAAAAGCAAGAAAAATCATGGATGACGTCACAGATCTTTCAATTTTCATGTTTTCTTCAAATTAAACAACTTGATAAATCTTGGGTGGTGCACAGCATGAGGTTATCGTCTTTCACAAACTATGGAAGTCGGAAAAGCAATATTTCAAAGGCAGAAATACGGCGATGATATAGTTTTTGGTATTTATTTCTCCTTAGATTTTCAAACAAGGTATTTTACGTCTCGCCAAAGCCAACTTCCAATTATTTCAGACAAACGCCAACATCTCTAGCTGCGTAGTGAATATAAAAAAGGAAGTTTGTATGATTCAAATTGATATTTTTCGACAAAATGTAACATTCGCGCAAATTGGTAAAATAATTTAGTTTTCATTTTAATTTATTTTCGACCTTAATTGTTTATTTGAGTTTTCGATCAGCTGACCAGGTTTTTGATTTTCAGAGAAGAAAATTGATTCTTTTTGTGGAGTCTTCATTTGGTTTCAGCCCAGATAGTCCAAGTTTTAAAGTAAACTTCTTTCGATTTCTCTTAAAAAAAAAAAGAGTAAAAATTGTGAAATTCTTTTCAAAAATAAAAAAATTGAAGAGCGTGAAAAGATGAAACGAAATGAGAGTGGATAGTCTACCTGGAGGTTTAAAAAATCTTATTAGAATAAAATTTATCCATGATAATCGCGTTTATGGGGAAATCAGACTTTTGGCTTTTTACAAGATTTTAATTTTTTTGTTTTTGCACTGAATTTAACAACTATGCTGTGATTTAAACAGCAAGTTTGCTGTGATTTAAGATTTTTACCCTCATTATATTGCCCATTAGCGGCGCAACAAGAGAGGGTATATCAAGTTTTCCTTAACAGAGGGGGCTGAATGCCCCTCTGCTTATCCAAGTTACAGAGAAAATTTAAATCAAATATGCACAATTTTTATTTAAACGGGTTTTAGACTTGAACGGCAAGTATAAGGATGGTCGAAGAGGCTGAATAATTTAATCTTATAAATTTGCTTCTTTCAAATACTTCTTAAAAACGAGCAAAATACCATCCAATATGGCTAAAATTGCTTTTTTTTTCAAAGTTATTTTTGATTTTATTGGTCCAATGGCTCTTTTCAAAATAGCTCAGTGGCTAGGAACTTTGCTACCCCCGTCTGTGATACACTCAACAGGCAGCAGTTCGCTTAACATGCCGCCGCCGTTTTCTGGATACATTTTTTACACAGAATTTAAACTTTGGGTTCAAGACGTTTCCCCTAGGTAAATAATCTCTGGTTGCCTACAGTGTCCAACACTGTTCATGTTCTGCTAACTAACGGCTAAGCTCAATCGCTAAAAAAACTTTATTCCTAATGTTGAAAGAGTTTGACATGAGAGGCAACGGAAATGAGGTATTTATGTTGGTTCTGGTCGAGCGGTAATGCGTTAGTTTCAAACCTAGGTCCGGTCAAATCGAACAATGTGTTGCCATCGGCTTGCCACCGCTACGGCATATCTTCAAAATGACGCGGGGAAGGGCCCCGTAAACATGTAACACGCTTTTGCCTAATACAGCAATTATTATTATTATTATTTCATGTTGGATCCGGTATTGTCCCCATCAACAGAGTTGGCGGGATTTCGTATGGTCATTGTCTTCACCACGCCTCGCCATTTTGTTCGATTACAGCAAGTATTATAATATTCGATCAGATACTTACATTGGAGTAATTAATTTAAACGCAATCTAAAAACTTAGGGGTCAACTGTCTTCAAATTGAACTAACTGATTACGAGATTACTACAATCAGAAATTTCTTTGAAAATAGATTTCAAAATTTTGACATTATTCAAGGGTCAAAAATTTAATATTTTATACCTTATATGCAAGTAAATCAGTTTGTTTTTGTTTTTTTGGACTAGCGAATACGAATAAATATGTACAGCATCGCATCAAATTGTTTAATGTGATTTAATACAATTAGCTTACAAACGACTTAAGAAAAATAACAATAACAGTGGTCAACTTATGTAAATATCAAACACACTAAAACACACATCTACGCTCAATCAAAAACAGAGTAGCACTGCTTGGAACTGGTAACATCTACGCTTAGCACCATCAAAATATACACATAGCTATGGACGTTTCATGATCGAACGATAGACGACGAGTTCATCCGAAAAAACGGCTTAAAAAAGAGTTGCAGTTCCTCAACGACAACCCTAATTTCATTCTTTTAACACCTGATAGGTTCACAAGAGGAAGCTATTTTTAACGCAAGTGTTGTAAACTAGAATGAACTTCGTTCCATTTATGTTTCCTCTTCGAATAAACCTGGAAGAAAAAAGCTTTAAAATTGCTGACCGCAGACGTATTTAACTCTAGTTTTCCACCAACAAAATAGCGTCTGATGAAAAAAGTAAAATATTAAACCATCTTTTCATTAAGAGTGTCATGCAATATTCCGCAAGAGAGCAGCAACAAGCGAAATTAAAACAATTCAAGTAAAATGCTTATGGATGTCAATGTTTTTTCCTTTGTTTTTAAAAAAAAAAAAAAACATACACCGTCTTAAAATAATTGTTTTTTTGCTTCAGAAAATCTTGCTGTATGTGGAAATACGGATTGTGCTTTGTTTTTTGAAGGCTTCTCACTGCAATCCAATGGTTCTTAATGTTCAAATACCTACTTTCATTGAAGCATTTTTAAGGGTTCAGCGGTGGGTTATGCATTACGCTTCTATGCAGTTTAGGCACATATAAGCAGTAGCGCAACCAGGGGGAGCTATGGGGGCTTCAGTCCCCCTTACCAAGTTACTGAAAAAATTTAACCCAAAACACAAGCGTTTAAACCTGCTTTTAACTTGATCTGTAAGTTAAAGGGAGTTGGGTAATTTAACTCTTTCGAATGATTTCCGAATATCCGCAATTTATTTTTTTCAAATGGCTCCAAAAACGGACGAAAAGTTTTCGGACGAAAAAATTTTAAGTTTTACACAAGCTGGTAAAGGCCTGGGAGTTTGCAATGTTTACCGGCAGTACATTTACGCGAATTATACTTCATCCATTTTCTGTCACCATTGTTACCACTGCTCGTTTTTGAAGGCTGTGACGTAGTAATTACAGGTTTGACTTTACCTTCACATTTTTTGCATTGATCATAAACGCTGGGTAGAGTATGTATCACTAGTAACTTCATCATTTCTGATGATATTGATCTTCCAGACCAATAAAATGTCAAATACACCTAAAATAGCTCGTTGGGGTCTGTTGCTTTACCGGAAGAACGTAGATCCTTACTAACTTCTAATTTTCCCTAATACAAATTCTAGCCAGAAACTTGTAAACAGCAAATCCAAGGAAGTTGAGATTCGAACTATGCATACCGCCTCCGTCGCTTTCTCATGAAAGCTAGATACATACGTCGACAGCAAGATAAAAAATATTGCAGAAATGCAGAAGAAACAAGAATTGGGCTCAGCTGGGCAAATGCCACGCCACAGGGTTCGCAAATATTAATAAATGATATAAAATAACATGTGCGAGAGTTGTACGTCGAGCCGGGCTTTTCAGGTCAGGTTCGGGCTTAAGACTGACAAAATGTCGAGCTTAAACTACATATACTTGCCTGGTGTTCTCGTCTTTTCAGCTTCTGTAAAAGCGCCCGATAATCAAAATAACTACTACATTGACTGACGACTTCGTTTTAAGCATCAATGCGATTATTACACAATCAATATGATTACTAGGGTGGAGTGAAAAAAATTTTTTTTGGAAATTCAAAAAAGTGTTGTTTGGAAATCCCGGCAAATGGTCTAAAAATAGAAAAAAATCGACTTGAGCCGGTTGTCACCTACCATGGGCTGGCTACCCCCCCAAAAATTGGTCGCGGGGGTAAAATGGCCATAAAATCATGTTACTTGATAACCGCTAGTCGTAGAGACCTAGTTGCAGAATCATCATGTTTCTTTGAGTGCTAAGAGGACTTTTTTGTCTATTTCAATCATAAAAAAAGTTACAGTCAAGAAACCGGTTTTTCATGCTAAAATTGCATCATAGAGAATTGTGATTCACTACTAGTTAACATGAACTCTTGCAATTCGTAACTTGCTAAGAAATTTGATTTTAGGGGTATGTCGTACAACATATTACTGTAGTAATGCGAAGTGCACAACAAAAGTGAGTGCGAGGCTGGCAAACATAGATGTGTTATCAACAGTCAACACAACATAAAAACATTTTACGAAAATTGCATTTTAGTGTCAAACTTTTTTAACAATTTGCGAGATCTAATTTTTTGGCGAATAAGTCCGTCTCTTCTTTCAAATCCAGTGACTTGTGCTGATGCTTCCGTTACCAATTTGACATGTCTTTCGCCAGTTTGATTGTGGCATGGATGGTGTAAAATTAAGGGTTTCATTCGACAGTCTTCAATTTCAGAATCGGACAAATGTCTAATAGCTGGAGGTTGTTGCTGACAAATTTCCAAATCAGCCAACTCATAGTATGTGTCTGCTTCCAAGTTTAAAGTAGGAAGGTGAAATAAACGAACTGAGGTGTCGTTCTTGCGAAGTGAAAGAACGTGATTCACGCCCTTGTCTCGAACAGCTTGATCGTCATCTCCTAACATTGCGATCAAAATGCTTTCTGAATGGCCAAAATATCCATTTCTTTGAACATTTTGAGCTACTTGTCGAAGATCTTGATTTGTCAGACTGTTAATTCTTTTGATCAAATTGAAAAAAACTTTAGAACCATGTGTTAGTTGGTTGTATAACTTGATTTCAAACCAAGTGGGAAAATAAACAGTTAAACAAAAGTTAACTAAAATTTCCAAGTTCTGAGGTGGTTCATCAAGTGATACGTAATACCGCAAAATTCTACAACCCAAAGTCAACCATCTTGAATGCACCACTGGGCCAACTTCCAAATATTGTAGATCATCATCACAATTACCAGTTATAATTGCCAAACAGATTTTGTACGCGTAGTATTGATCTGAACTCAGGTCATCAATGACATGAGGTGGAAGTTTTGGAAAAGAAGAAATAGGGACGAACATTTGCTTAAACAGAGTAACTGGCCAACTTGATACAGGACCCTGTATTTTTTTACCTATTGGTCCGGCAAATGTATCTGGACCACTTGTTGCCCCATCCAAAGCAGCAAACACATGTCGCAAGGGAAGTTCATTTGTGTGTAGTAAACACACAACCCACTAAAGAGGTCTGTGTAATAATTCTTCTAAACTTCGAATGCATCCATTGTGTTTGCCGGTCATAGAAGCAGTACCGTCAGTGCCAACTATTGCAAGCTTGCCTTCCAATTCCGTACCACTGAAAGAATCAAACAACTTTTGGGCAATTGTTCTACCTTTGCCATCTTCAGGAGAAAAGTGAGTAAGGTAATAACTTCCTGGCTCACCTACTACTGTATAATGTTCTTCCAGTTGAACAGACCGATAATGCTTCTCATTTGGACCTTGTGCAACAATTTGGGATGCATCTTTGCGGCCATCCAAATACACTGCGTTCACCAATCCAAAGTTTTGTTGCTCTTCGCTCCGGATTTCGTTTCGGCATCTTTCACGCTCTCTTCGTAGTTTACTACGATCAATGATGCGTGTTTTATCATCTTCAGTAACTAAACCAACATCCACTAGGACACTGTTAGCAACTGCAGCAGCTGCTCTATCCGATAGCTGGTAGCGTTCACAAATTCTGGCAAGGTTTGGCCATTTTTTGCGATTTTGAATGGATGGATTTGGCATTTCCGCTAAGAACTGAGAAACTGCAGATGATTGTGATGTGTCTGTGCTTGTTGATGCCAAAGATTCGGACTCCGAGACATAATCAGTAGTTGACAGAGTAATAATTTCATTTTGGCATTGTGAACTTGGGGCATTGACATGTGATTCTGAACGTCGTATAAATTTTTGGTCAGATGAGGTCAAAGGCAAAGCTACATCTAAACATTTTCCAATACGCCGACTCTTTTGATCTTCATAAAATACAAAATCTTCATCAGTCATTCGCAAGTTGTGGTCTTTTTCCAAACGTCTTCGTTGTTCATTGTCATTGCAAAACACGTCGAACAACTTATCTATATCTGACAAGAACTCCGCTTCTTTTTCCAAAAAAGATGCTCCACGTTTTTTCTTGGGATACCGATCAAGTTTGCTGAAAGCTACCACCAGTGCCTGTACTTTTTTAGATATAGTTAAGTAATGTAATGGATAAACATTACACCACACCCATCTGTCATGTATTTCTTTAGCAACATCATTTGCAACGTCCACAGTTCTAAAATTTTCGAATTGGATGATCCTCTCTAACACTTGACATTTGGTGGGTAGTATACCGGATGGAAAGCTTTTACTTCCAGTAAAAGTGTATCCACTATGTAAAACTTTAACGTTGCTTGCACTTCGCCTGGTTGTCATAGCTATAAACTACGGTGGTTATCAAGTTATTTCATTAATAGTACTAAGCACCTAATTACTTATCTACAAAGAAAAAAATCTTTAAAAATTTGTAAGGATTAAGTAGACGTAAGCCTACGTCTACCTAATCCTTCAAAAAAGCTATGTTACACCTGCCAAAACTAGTTTTTTGACTGTAACTTTGTTTATGATTGAAATAGACAAAAAAGTCCTCTTAGCACTCATAGAAACATGATGATTCTGCAACTTTTGAGCTATAAATCAGGTCTCTACGACTAGCGGTTATCAAGTAGCATGATTTTATGGCCATTTTACCCCCGCGACCAATTTTTGGGGGGGTAGCCAGCCCATGGTAGGTGGCAACTGGCTCAAGTCGATTTTTTTTCTATTTTTAGACCATTTGCCGGGATTTCCAAACAACACTTTTTTGAATTTCCAAAAAAATTTTTTTCACTCCACCCTAATGATTACGTCATAATTGATCAAAAATGAGTGGTTTTATTTAAACCGTATACGAACAACAACCGTATAAGTTTTTAGATCTAACCGAACTTTCGGGTCTAGTTTTGGCTTTAAATCATTTTTCGAGTTAAGGCCTTTAGTAGTCGGCCGTTTACAGCTCTGATATGCGATACTCTGCCATGTCGGGCGTACGATTTAATGCGAATTGCTTTGCTTTATTTAATAAAACAAACTTAATTTTTGTTTTGTCAAGTACGAAGGGAAAAAAAACAAAAATACATGCATAAAAAACAAGCAAAAAAAAACGTTTTTTTAAATCTCGAAACACTCTACGCTCAACATCATAAAGTATCAACTTTGACAAAATAATGCCCAAAAGGATGATTTTCCTGCATTATACTTCCCAACAGAGTTGCGTCGGAAAAAATATTCCTTCGCAGTGTAATTGTATCTTTATTTACCAAGTTGCCTAGGCAAGGAGACAACAAATTTTAACTGCATTATGAGACGGGATACCTCGAAACACGTCTCTGCAGACGAGCTTGCGGGTTTCGGCTACCTGTCCACCACACACAGTAGAGGTTCCACAATCCACACTGTTCCTTGCAATGATGAACGTCAAGTAGAAAAGCTCTGAATACCAATGTTTATAGATTTCCATTGGGAATCGAACCCAAAAACGCCGTATCCACTTGTCTAGACCACAGGCTGATTCAGTACCTTTCAAAAACCTTTTCAGTGGTTCTCAACCTGTGGTACGCAAAGGCTTTTTAGGTGGTACGCGAGTCACTTCCATTATTTTTATAAAAAAGCCTGAATTCACAACTTTCTGGTTTTTTATTTATCGGGTTTGTTTCTCAATAATTCCATTTTCCGAAAGCTTGAAATTCTTACTGTTTCGTATCATTGCGATCTTTATGCACGTTAAGCAGCGTAAAATTATGCGTCACAAACAAAACTTTGACTTTTGCAAGAAGCAAATTATTTTGAAAATGTAATTGACTTCAGTTAAATTTTCTAATCAACCCTGCAACATGAGGAAGCGTGATCGACGTTCGTCAATATGGTTTCATTTTAGTTGATCGCTATGGCGAAGTTCTTCCACAATGTGCGGGTCGCATGAAAACACTCTTCAAAGTTACCATGAAGCTTAGGCGCCGGCTCGAATGCCATGTAGAACAAACTAGGGATGTGGAAGCGGTTAATTTTTTGTGGAAGCGGAAGCACTTTGATGAAAGAGGTCGTAAGCGAAAGTGTTGAAAAGGAGCTGGAAGCGTAAGCATTTTTTTCAAAATCAGGCGCTTCCGGATTTTCAAACTGGCTACAACCGTTGGGGTAAAATGTAACAAAAATAATTAATTTTTTGGTACATACAATGTGAGCAAAATTTCCACTTTAGTCAATGCCACAATTTTTAATGTTTGTACTGCCTTAAATTATCGTAATTAATAAAGAGCCATTAGCATTAGCACCAGAGATGGAATCGGTCAGGATTTTCTCGACAAGACCCGACCAGTAAATTTCAAAATCTACGCCTGTTGACCGGCCGGTCAACCGGTTTCTGACCGGCCCGGTTGACTGCTTTTTACAAAAGGTTTTTGTTCACTGTTCAATGTTTCTTATGAAAAATTTTCAGAATGGGGGGGCATGGGTGAGGTGTTAAAATTTGTGATTTTGGACGGGAGTCTCAGAAAAAAACGCAAATAGAATTTTTGCGTTTTTTGCGAAAATGAATCAATTTTAAGACCTTTTTAGGTTAAGTTTTGGTTTGAAAGACCTGTTTTGAGCAGCACAAAACGTGTACAAAATAAGCATAAAAAGAACTGGAGGGCACAAGTTAAATTATTAAACGTTCTTTCTAATAATATTACGCGAAGGCCAAAAAAAGAAGTTACAATTTTTTAGCTATTGGTGACAGATTATTTGCAATTGCCGAACAGCAAACACTGAACTGCTATGACATTGGCTAGAAAATATTAGAAATATAATGTGCCCCAGCAGTTTGTAGATATGCTGCTACTTCAGAACAAGCCATGACTAGTTAGATATAAAAAAAGAAGAGCTATGTCTTTCTTGCCCAGTGTAGAGTGTGGTAAATTTAAGTTGAAAAAAGGTTTTCAAAGCGGCAAGATTTTAGCACGTAGTAAAAAATCTGAAATCTGCACAATTTCTACTTTTAAGCTGATTGAAATGATGTTAAAATACCAGGTAGCGCAAGCCTCTTCCACATGCATGCTTTATTAGAATCTGATTACGCGATTTTAACGTATATTTTGCACTTTTTTGCTTTGTGCCGTGGCCCAAAGGAGAGGTTATGACACAATGCCCCCTCCCCTAAACACGCCCCTGTATATGCATGTCTTAGTGGTCACAGCATATTAGTCACAGCTTGAAACCATTCAACAAGTGTTTTCAAAAGGTGTGGTTTGTTACAGCCGTTTTTTTATAAAAAGTTTTATTTATGATAAAATATAAAAGCATATTTCGGTTGGTGCTTAAACGTCTTTTAGTTGCAAGAAAGGAGAATTTGACCGGTGTTTAAACCGGCTTGATCGGCCGGTCGAAGAATCTCGACTCGACCAGTTTCCATCTCTGATTAGTACACCGTCTTTGCGAGAAATCATGGGTGTGAAATACCACCAATACTACTATGGTATCAGTTCGAGGCTTTAACCGCCCCTGGTTCTCCCCCTTAATTGAAATGCTACCAATGACAAAAATGTTACAAAAAAGCATATTTTTTCTTCAGTTTCAGTTTCCTTTAGCTTCTTCGCTTAGGACAGTACATGCGTACAACAGCAATTAAATATAATATTGACGAACAGGAGCACGGGCCCCCTCAATTTTGCAAACCAATTTAAATGTATAGACCGGGTGAAATTTAGCGTTTTTGTCCTAACAGTTTCTTCCTCAGGTCCTCATGTAACCTTTGTATGAATGCAATGCAATAACCAGGGTCGAATTTAACATATGGTACAGTGCCAGGAGCCCCGCGCTCAGACCGTAACACATTTTTTGGTCTTTACCTGTATTTGGCAGAAAAATGTTGCGAAAATCCCAAAGTGCCAGGGGCTCCGCGCCAGAGGTCCCACGCAATGTAAATCCGGCTCGGGCAATAACATGGTTAGTAGGTGTAACCATCTTTTGTACATTTTTCAAATACAATTTACCTCTACCTCGCCAGTTTTTATGCGACAAAATACTTTTGAAAAAAAAAATTAGCTGGGGGTAATGCTCATTGAACATATTTTGAATTAAGAGGGCCTGGGCCTCCTGGCTGTACATGCACTCCTACAACTGGTTGTTTTTATGACAAAACAATAATCTCTAAGGAAAATCTTCGAGTGGATTATTATTTACTGCTAAAATATTGCAGGAGGCAATCTGCCCTACTTCCCCTTCCTGGGTTAAATCACTTACAAAATTTAGCACCAAAATGCAAGATTTGAACGTGTTTTGGACTTAAATTGCAAGCAAAAGGAGGACAGAACCAGTAGCGTAGCCAGGGGGGAGGGCTATTGCCCCCCATTGGCCTGCTGTCAACCAAAATGCAGAATAAGAAAAATACCTCGTTTTTAGCCCTTTTGAGACTGTTTTTTTGCGCTGGAATTGACCAAAAAGTGATTTAAAGCATCTTTTGAAACATATATTCAGGGGGGGGGCTAATTGTCAAAAATTAAAGTCACAAATCAATGAAAACCGTAAAAAAAAAGCCCAAAAATAAACAATCAAATTTGATCGCTAATGTAAAAACGCCAAACATAGGTTTTATCAACAAATATATTATAAACTCAGGAATAAGGGGAGGGGGGCTATTCAGTGTTAGTTAATTACCAGCCACTTCTCTCAAATATTTTTTCATTAGACCCCCCCAACTATTTTTCTTTATAAAATACAGACGAAATAGATTACTCCGTGTGAGTTTTATTGAATAATAGGATTTTATGATTTACCAGCTGGTAAACAAGAGAACTGCAATGTTATCATTAGCCACTTCCCATATAGCCCATTAATGCAACCAGTTGAATCATGTTGCGCTGCCAATTTCTATACCACGTTTTAAAAGCGATACTTTTATTAAAATAGCTCTAAAATTAAGTTATTTTTGCAAAAAAAAATGCAAAATTTTTGAGCGCTGGAGGCTCCGCCCCCAGACCCCCGTGCCTCCGGCGGCTGGGGGCTTTGCCCTCAGACTCCCAGCCTCCGGCAGCTGGGGTCTTCGCCCCCAGACCCCCAAAACAGCCCCCACATTGCGAATTTCTGGCTACACACCTGGACACACAACTGCGACACTATAGCTGAATACGCAATGGTTTCAAATCCCAATCTTTTCGCACATTGCGCTGGTTTTTTGTATTAATGAACAGAAAAGAACTAATAAATTGCATTGCAATAACGCCTCGTGAATAGCGACACGTAAACAAGTTTCCCATACATTAAAAATCAATTTGACCAACTAACCAAACGCAGATATCTTTGCAGTACAAAAATACAAGAAAATACCAATATCATTGTGGTAGTAGCCTATTCCATGTCTTTGTTTTCAATGAAACTGAATTTTCGCAAACAAATTATCATTTTTCTATCACTAAACACAAAGAATCACTTCTAGATGTTGCAATATTTTTTGTTCTATAAGATTTTGATGACCTTGATTGAAGTATCGGCATATAAAGCTCAGCAGTTTTTAAGATGCTTATTAACTTATACGATTCAAATATAACCAAAAAAACACGTCAATATACGTCGCATACGTCAGTAATGGTTCGTTGTTTAACTAGATTGATTGAAGGTACGGTACGCAAAAAAAACAAGGTACGGTACGCTTCAAACATTGAATTAAAGTAAGGTACGCTGGTGCGGTACGGTACCACGGCACGCCAAGCTTCAAAAATTGAACTGAAGCACGGTACGCCGGTACGGTTGAAGGTGCGAGGTACGTAACTATAAAGTACTCAAATTCCAAACGTACCGTACTGCCATTCCTGGTAAAAAATAAGCAAACCCATACAATAGCACAGTTCAGGAGTATTACCCCCTATTTGAAGTTTATGTTTAACGAAACTGTGACGCACAGCATCGCGATAAAGTGATTGCAGGACTAAAAGTTCAAAGTTTGCATTTAAGTAACTTCCACTTTGTAGAATTTGATGTCACTGCTCACCAGCAATCAATAAGATGTTCTAGAAGTGGTACGCGTTGACAATTCGAGTTGCCCACTGCCCAAGTGGTACGAGGTCGTGGAAAGGTTGGGAACCACTGTTTTACACAAAGCTGTTGGTCACCCTAACAATCCTACAACCCATTTTTCCGACATAAGCCCGAAAATTGGGATTAAAAGCACTCGAAACTTTCTCTGGTCTTCAATTAATTTTAACTCGGAACCTGGGTTTTTGGTCTTCACGTGATTTGCCCCTAGTAGGAAATTAGACATTCTCTGCACCTTTGACGCTGGCAAATGTGCTTGACGTTGTGACATTTCTAACATATTGCGCACCCCAATTCCAATCCCTACAACAGGCACAGGACTGATCGGTATGACATGATTTTGAGATTTGCTTAAAAAAACACTTGAACCTTAAAAGTTGAAAATTGCAGCTACAGTGAAAGTTTTGTGCTGCGAAGATTTTCTCATAACAAAAGCGGCTAGAGCAAATTTGTATTTTCGAAGCCGGGAACATGCTGGATGTTTGCAATAACATTCGATTTTAATATCTACCGGCATAAGCAAAAATAAATAAATTATGATGCCGTTTGTTTGCAACTTCACATACAGCATTTCAAGATCGTTCTTATTTGTTTGGAATGAGAAAATGCACAAAAACCACAATCGTTTATTAAAAGCGACAAATAAAGTTATGTAACGTTCAAACGTAATAGAAGGCGTAGGCTTGGAAAAACTAAAATGGCTCAACTAATCTGAGCGCAATCAATTTCAATACCAATATTAAAGCACAAACAAGAGCTAATGACCGTAAGTGACCGCAGCCTTAAGGAGAGTCATTAAATTTATGGTCAATTCCTGGCTTAAACAAAAAAATGAAAAAAAAAGCTTATCTCTGGACTCCATGCATTTAAGAAACTGATTTGCGATACAAGAAGAAATTAGAGCGATTATTCACTTCTCAACGGCTTTCTGCGAATTGTATGTACCTGATATACAGTTAACAAAGGCGAGAAGTAAAAAGCTTTTATGGCTAATTGCTCGACACAAGCAAAAAACGACGATGACGAAGAAGCTAACATGCGAAAAGAGAGTTTTAAAACCCTTTCCGAAGACCAGGGTAGCGCAGGAAATCACGAACCAGCATTAAAGGTTGACGATCTACTAGAAAAATACTTCGCAGCTTGCAAGTAAGCAATGGTTATTTGATTATTTCTATGATTATAATTTTGGGTGAAATATAAAAATAATTTTTCGGTGAAATAACAAATTTTTGCAGTTCGTTCGTATGAACCAGACACTTTGCGTCTGTCCAACCACACAAACGCATAGCACTTTTTTTGGTTCTATTGGCAAGTTTTTCGTAAGGCTGGGACACTACAGTGGGTAGACTGCTCGTCCCCAATGGGAAATAAGTGTAAAGTGTCTTTCCCAAAGACACAACGACGCATTATCAGATCGGGAATTGAACCGGGAATCAGCAACCTTTCGATCACCAACTCGACGATCTACCACTGAGCTACCGCCGCCGCTAGTTTTCGCGGTGAAATAAGTCTTCGGACCATTTTGATTAGACGGAAAAAACTTGCTTGAATAGCGTAATTGACTATTTTTTGTTACAAAATACCGGTGAGCAGAAGCACGGTTTAATACGGAAGTTGTTGCAAAATTGATTCATCGAGTCATATGGGTTCGTTTTTTAGCTTTTGTTGCAACTTTGAGCGCTTATCTAGATTTTACAATGCATTCTTGAAATAAAAGAAGCGTGGAAATTTGTTTTTTTGGTTAGGATAACTTAAGCTTAGCATCGTGTTAAATCTTTTCAAAGAGTAAAACTGCAAGGGGCTAATAAAAGCCAGGTACAATCGTAAAACCTAACGCTCCTTTATATTTGTTTCACAGAAGCTAAATAATCACACCAACGTAAATTTACAACTTGATTTGTTTCTTAGTTTGGGAGAAAAAAGGAAATATTTGTTTTTCTAGTTTGACCTGGCTTTTATTGTACCAATAACAGGTTTTTATTTTGCTAGAGCGCCATTATGGTTATTTTAGAGGATTAACATTTAGTAGGAAACGAAATAAATCAATTTTCGCAAAACGACTACACCTTTCCTTTTTATTCACAAGGTTTGAGTGCTTTTTTTAATCATTAGTTAACATTGTATCGTAATGCTTTAGTTTGAGGTAGCTAAAATTTCGTAAATAAAATAGAAATCTAGATTAAATCAAACTAAATCAACCGTTGTAAAGGTCTAAAAAACATTGATGTGGTCGCAGTGGTCCATTTTGATCTGGTTTTGCCCCTGACAATAGAGGCTACCGGATTTAACGACTCTATTCCCTTGATAAATTCAAACACCCAACGTTGCTCAAATCGTCTCTTCCCTTAGCTCGGAAAATTAGCCAAAAGCAGAAACAACTCGCTAAAATTCTGCTGACGTTTGGAAGGTTTGAAACAAAAAGATTTTTCGAACGATCATCCACAAACTGAATAATCAACAAATCTTAGTGGTCCCTGATACGTTGAAGTTGATTGCAACCTATAATTCTAAGCGTAAGGACTGATTGGGTGATTTTTGAGCTTTTAGGAAATTGCCGAGCACAGTAAGCGTGAAGTTGGCTTGCTACAGCTCATATTTTCAAATTAGATTCAAAACCTTAAGAGGAGGAGCAAGTTACGGTTTGATATGAAGGTGACAGACTGCTAAGATACAAGAAATTAAGACGAAGAGAGGTAGTTTATTCTTTCCACAAGACGCTCAAGAAACAAACTAAGCAGAGCTGCTATTCAAATTTTGCAGGAACCGAACTGGCTGAATAGCTCAACCGTGACCACGTTGAAGAAAAGGTAGTTATTAAGTAAGCTTTGGATGATGAGGGGAATTGAAAAATTACTGTGTTAAGAGAGTTGTCAACACATTACTGAAGCATAAATCTGCAATAAAACTAGAAAAACTTCGTTTCGTTTAAAGCTGGAAGATCGAATTCATTCAAAAGCCAATTTGAAACATCAATTCTCTCGATGTACAAAGAACATAATTTGGACACCTGAAACTTAAAAAGCACAGAAAGAGCTTTAGTTACGGCTAATCATGTCTTGAATTTGTAATAATAAAAAAACTTGATTTCAGTAAGTAATTACGAGTAAAACTTAATGAGTCTCGAGTCTCGACAGAGACCTATGATTTGATGGGAATGCGAGTTTGTTTAAGATCCTTAAACCATCTTCGAAATCCTCGCGAGAAAATGACGCAAAAAATTATAAAACTAATCAAATAGGTTAATCCCCCAGTGACGCAACAAAATTAAAAACAACTAGATGTTCATTTTTCCGGAGGAAAATAGTACGGGACTTCCGCCAGTTCCATTTCACCATCGTTCTCCTCTTCATACTTTGAATTACCGATATTTCTGTAAAATTTACTAATATGCAATGCAAACAAAGTGATTTTGTCTCATGAGAAAAATAAATGTTGATGTTAAATCTTTTGTGGTTTGGGTAAAACCGATGTCCGACTAAGTATTTGAACCTAGCTCTACTCCGTCACGACAATTTCAAACCCTGGCGCCTTTAATTATTATGCCAGCTCAGCATATAAACCCAATTGAGTAAAATCAATTGTTTAATTTAGATTTCAAAGAAATTTTCGGGGAGGTTCATTTGGGGGTTGGTACCCCCTAACAATGAAAAAATTGTCTCTTAAATATCTACCGATATCCAAAAAAGCTACCACCCTAGCACAAGCCGTTCAAAATAATTGATTTTAAGGGTCCACTTGGGAAAATTCCGGAGGGGTGTACTCCAAACTATGTCAAGTCTCTTAAATATCTCTAGATGTAAAAAAAATGGAGCCTTAGCTTTAAGTTCAACAAATTGATTTTTGTGGGGTTCACATGGGAATTTCCGGGAGTGTAGTACCACCAAACTATGTCCAAATGTTTGTTAAATATCTACTGATATCAAAAACTAGCATCCTAGATTAAGGCGTTAAAAAAATTGATCTGTGTGGGGTCTTCAAGCTTATGCCATTAAAGAATTAATTTGGGGAGTTCTTTGTAGAGAATGAAACCAGAAACCCTCTGATCATACCTAATGTCAAAATAAAAAAATATTGAGAAAGATTGTGCGCTAATCAAAAAAAATGTGCTGTATAAAATATGATTTTTGAATGAGAAAATCGATGGCTAACTAAATGATTGAACCCATGTCTATTCAATCACTAAGGTTTCACACGCTGGCGCCTTTACCCTCTAGGCCAGTGTAGCATATGTGCACACGTGACGAAATCAATTATTAAAATCAAATATTAAACTTTGTTATTGTTTTTGGCGCGTCTGCCCTAAACTACATGACAAAGCATCTTCAGAAATGCAGGTACACAACTTTGAATATTTGGCCTAATCAGAAAAAAGCATTACGTGGATGCAGAAAATCTTATACCTCTTCAACTCTCTGTGTGACCGAAGAACCACGATTTAAAAAACTCGTAAAGTTTTTAGCGAAATTCTGTTAATTTCAATTGTGAGCAATCTTCAACGCAGTAACAGACCACCAGAAGAGGGTTTTAATACCGGTATAAGCTGAATTGTAGCCCGTTGGTAGCAAGTCCAACCACGCCGACAAATTAATCACTACATTAGCGTTTTAGCAATCAAGAACATGAAAACATTGAGAAACGATTGGGACAAATGGATTTTTTTTTTTATTTAAAAGTTTAAATTAATTCTAGTGGCACAAATTAATGAGAATAGCACTAAGTATAAATTCGATAGACTTGCTAGCACACTATATTTTAGTTGGTTTTAATAATTCTCTAGACGTACAAATTTGCTCAATTTCTGTCAATGGATGATCCTCCGAGAAATCACCGCAGAACAAAGTTTACAGAGCAATTAAAGCAGCCTGAAAGTAAACCAATTCATACAGAAATGAAGAAGGCTAAAAGTTAGTTGGAAGAAATTTCACGTTGGTAAAATAAGACATTAGTATACGATTTTTCTCCAGCCAAAGCTTCGTTTATATTTTTCCCCAGGGCGGCTGGAGTCTTCGTATAGCAGAATTAGAACGTTTTACTCTCACTACGGGCCTGCATTTGCGGTGCAAGTACTCGAGTATAATTAGACAACAGATGCGCAAATCTTCATTCATTGTCAAAGCTAAAAACATCTAGTAGCTTCATATACTTTATAAAATTTTAATGAGAATAGCGAGCTATTTGCGTAATTAAGCGACGCGTTATGCATGAATCTAGTCCAAACGATAAACCCCCATCAAATGCATTTCTCTTACATTTGCTGTGTAAATCTCTTGCAAATACGGTCGATTAGCCGTCCTCATTGTTTAGTACAAGTGGAGGCTGGATAGTTTTAGCGGTCGGACTCTCTTGCGCATGAGAGCAAAATTTAACAGAAAAATTCCACTATAAAACCTCCAGCAAATATATATCCTCCAGAAGAATCCACGAAAAAAATTGTGGCCATTTTCACAGCACTCAAAAGTGGGCACCCCATCAACGCACAAGTGACTAAACTCAAAGTTGGAAGTCGATGCTGTTTGAAAGCAAATACGAATAGATATCGATAATTAACAAAAAAAAGCAAAGAATTGTCGATAGTCGATATCAGAAACAAAAAGCAAAGACCAAAGATTAGTAATCCATGCCGAAAAATCAACAAAGATTTTTACTTTATTTTTCATTAGGATGCACTAAAGTTTTTGCTGTATTGATCATTAAATGAAACTTAGTTGAAAGGGAAAATGAGTGGATGAGTGGAAAAACTATAATTACCGTATTACGAGTATAAAAAAATAGACTTCTAGGATAATTACATAGAGCAAAATAGCATAAGAGAAACGAGACAATTTAAGCTTAGGCAGACTCAACAAGAACAAAAGTAAAGTATAAAGATTCTACCAATGGATAACATGCAAGCAAAAAGCATAGAAAAGGTGATAGTCGACACAAAAAATTGAAAGCAGAGTCTGTGGCAATCGATTACTAATCGATATTTCCAAACCTGACTAAACTGATGAGTAAGCACTACGGACGAGTGCTATCCGTCGTCTCTAATGACTCACAGGGTGGGCGGTTTCTCTATTCTGACAATGAGAAGCGACAGGAAAAATGCAAACTCTACTTTAGAAATACAAAAAGTACTAGACTTCAAATCAAGACTTAACAAGTTTTCCCACCCCTGATTGTTTTTGATTACAAACACCATTTGATAGCGTGAATAATCCTTTTTTCTTCAGAATATGCATTGAAAATGCGAGGAAAAACAAATAGCAGATTGGGTTTGAAGAGTAGCGTTTAGGTTTGCACATGATTAACATTCAGCAAGGTTTTAATTTCTGGGAGCAGTTTCATGGAGGTGGCCCTTAGGCTGATATGAATTTACTGCTTCTAAATAGAGCCCATTTAACTGTCTACTCTCTAGTGAACGAAGTGCGTAAGTATCATGACCATTATTATTTAGAGGTAAAGGTAAAACGGAAATTGGAAATCTCCTGAAATCTACAGATCAGAATTTGATTGAAATGAGAGACAAAAATGGTCAGGTAAAACCACAAAACTGAAATTCATAATGCTATACCAGCTCTGCATTTCATATAATATATAAATAATTCATAATGCTATATATAGCTCTGCATTTCATATAAATTCATAATGCTATACTGAAATTCATATATGCAGACATTAGTTGATCAAGGCAGATTGGTTGAAATTAACTTTTATTCACTAAAGTTACTTAATATTAGCAATATTTTTTCCTTCATCCGCAGACGAACTAGACAAATTCAAACTAAACGGTTGGTTTGAATTGTCCAGCTCTTTTCTGTGAATAAGAGCATGTCGCAACGTAAAAATTCTGCCGTAAGAACTGCGGAAAAGCTTTGGAGAACCCGAGAAAAGAGAAGAAGCCATTTCTATACCACACATAAAAAAGTACGCATAACTAGGCACCCCACACAACACAGAGTTGATAAGCCAACTTCCAATTCCGTATATGGGATATAACCGATGATGCCCTGTTGATGTGAAATCGATTTTAGTAAATATAGTAGTGTATAACTTATGAATGATTTCGTGTGTGCTCGATAAGCTTGTGGCTATTTTATTTTACCATCACTACACAGATGAGCACCGTTGATGGGTACCTTTTGGTCGTCTCCTACGACTGCTGGGGCCTGGCTTTTCTGTTCAGCCCAAAGGCAGCATGGGAGAAGTGGAAGGTTGTTTAAAGAACTAGCAGTGCTGATGCATCATTAAATGTCACTGAGAAGAAAGTTAAGCTAGTTTTGTTCAATTAAAATCGTCAACAACACTTTTCCTAAGATTGTTAACTCTGAATTCAATGCATTGGCACGCATCGGTCGATAACAATCAATAGAGTTTACGCACTGAAAAATCACCGGTTTGATATTCTCATTGCGGTTAACCTCTGCGGGCTTTACTATTCTGATCGGAAGCTATTTTCAAACTCAAGTTCATGTAAACCGTCGCAACATCTAAAAGGTCAAGACTCATTCTATGATTAGCTGAAACAGAAGCTCTACTTCCCGTTTCAGGACAGTTTCACCAAATAAAAAACCTCGTAACCACTTAGCTTCTTTCTTTAATTGGACAAATAAATTATATCACATCTAAGGTACGGCTAAACATAAATGATAAGCTACATGAACAATGCATTTGCAGACTGGTATTAGCTGGGCCTGTGCCTACAACAGTTTAATTGCGGTGAAAACGTTGATTAAGTTTGATGGAACCGACCTAAACACACCGGATAACGAGGGGAATACGCCTTTGATGGTTGCAGCGCAGGCAGGTAAAAAAACTGTTTTTTTTCTTCCACGAAGTGATGGCGAGGACTCTTCATTTGGATGTCCTTGGCCACCGAGATAATGGCCATTGTACGACGTACGTATCAGTTGATGAGTGACCTTCCAATGACTACCATCACTAACATGAGCGTTGAAAATAGGGTATTGCAGCTTAATTAATAAGGAAAGTTTATTTGAAGCGGCAACGCCGATGAATTATTAACTTTGAACAGCAACATTTCGTAACGCAAAGATGTAGAAAGTTAGTGTTTTGGATCTCGTAAAACGTTGCAATAAAAACAAATCAACGTAACTTTAGACTTGACTGTCCCTTTGAAGGCACCCAGAAATGGAATAGTAGTTTTAAAATGCAACTAGTTTTGCGCGAACGCTTCGGCATGGTAGTCTAGACGTTTAATGAAAAGTCATTTTGACGCAGGGACGATTTTTCAGGCCAATACATGAACGTATCTGCAATTTTTTTCTTTTTTCCGTACTTTATGGCTCCAAGACAACTAACTGACTGGAATAAACTGACCGTAAACCAACTGACCGCCAACTAATCCTAATGTTGGCGGTCAGTTGGTTCGCGGTCAGTGGACTTGGATCGACTCCATGCACAGGTATTGTAAGGTATGTTCTTGCACTAAGTTTTTCAAAGATGTCAATTTTCAATGTCAAACATTTTGAAAGAGTCATTTATTGAAACTTAATCCATAGTTCCTTAATGGGGGCGTTTTTGACCATCACAGGAGAAAAGATAACAACTTTTAAAATTGGGTAAGGGCAACTTTAGATGACGGCGGTGCGGCGCAAAAAAAAGAACCAAAACTCTGGCTATGTAATTTTCGAAAAGGATGGTTGCTGTTAAGAAGTGGTTCAATCTTGGTCAGAAGTTTCAAAAAATTTCATCGATATCAGGCGCAGTGTATTTGAACTTTTGGACCACACTTCCAAAAAAGAGGAGGTTTGCAAAAACGTCACACACTACCGCAAGCAAAATTATTGAAATTTTGCAGGTCATGACGAAATAGTGCGATACTTCGTCTTTCACATGCGGAAACACATAATTATTGATGCGGAAAACAACTGCGGGTTTACAGCCTTAATGAAAGCAGCATTGAGTGGCAAATCTAACTGCGCAAGGATGCTCATTATATCCGGTATGCCAAGTAGGAAGCGATAAAGGCTAAGGAAGTGAAATCTAAATTAAAAATGTTTTGGAAAACTGTAAGAAGTTTTCTTTTTTGTGTGCAAATTCGAGTCGTAAACGGGCCGACTAGTTAAGGCCTGAACTTGAAAACATAAGCACGAACCCGGCCCGAGTCTGAAAAGTGATTTGAAGCCAAAACCAGCCCTGAAAAAACCCGAAAGTTGGGTTTGAAAAATGTGTGAGGTTATTGCTCGCACGCGGTTAACATAAAACGACTTATTGCTTATTAATTGTGAAACAGTAATAATAATTATGCAATGATAATTGTATTAATGCTTAAAAGAAGTCGTTTTCTAGTGTAGCATTTTGATTACGGTTTTATAGCACCAAAAAACTAAAACACAAGGCAAGTACGTATCTCAAGCCCGACATTTTGTCAATCATAAGCCCAAATCCGAACCGAAAATCCCGGCCCAACTTACAACTCTGGTGCAAATAATCTGGAATTTAATTCATCACAAACGGTTTTAAAGCTGCACTACTTGAGTTAGTTCATTCCACTTTGAAAACTTTAGGATTGTACAATTCTTGCACTTGCGTTTCTTTGCAAGCAGTTGTGAAGTGTATCTCGTCCCCAACTCGACAAAACAAATCTTTAAAAGCCCTTACTTGTTGGATGAAATTATATTTCAATGAAAACAAAACGAGCAGGATTTAGATTTTCAAGCACCCGTGAACATGATGATCCCGAGGATCTCGCTTACTCTTACTGTGTACAAACTTTTCATTTTCACCACACCTCTCAAATTGCAATACCTTTGTTCCAGACTTTAGATGCTGGCCAGTTCATTGGACTTTGTTATCCACCAGAAGAGTGAGGTCGAACCAAACTAAACTTATCTTACTTGAACTTTCGCAGGAGCAGATGTGACCAAGCGTGATAATGGGAAAGGACTACGTGCTGATGAATGGGCGAGCTTATGTGGCATGCACGAAACAGCAATTGTTATAAAAAATGTAGCCAAATGTACACTTACGCAAGATCAAAAAAAAGAGCTAAACTGGGAAAAAAAGGTAACATCCAAACATCGGAACACTAATTAGCATGTACCGTAAGTCCATTATTTATGACACTTATCATACCAATTTGCCTGACATCTTCCCAATATTTTTCAACTTAAAACGCCAATGCTTGAAGAAGCTGTTTTATCATTACGCTCATCAGCCCCCCGATAATTTTACTCCGAATAAATTAATCATTCCCTTGTAGTCTAACGGTGAAACAGCCTGTTGGGGTATTAGTGTTTTATTTCTAATATAGCCAATAATTTAAAGTGAACAATTGCATTTACGCAAATTTTTAGTCAGCTGTGGCTTTGACGAAGCCCGCTTCGTTAAATTTCCATTAGAATTGATCAACTCAATGAGTAAATTGTTTCTACAGTGCACTTAAACAGATGGCACAATCGATCAGCAATAAACCGATTGCGATGCCGCAGAAGTTTAAGCAATTGATATTCGAAACAGGACACCTAGAATACGATGAATTCGTATCCAAAGAAAACCCAAGCTTTCAACTGGCTTGAAAATGAATCCAAAAACGCTCAATTAATATGAGACCGAAATGTGCTCGGTGTCTGAAAGACTTTTGAGAAGTCAATTTGCACATTTCAAACCGGCAAAAATTAAATTATGTATGCGTGCCATTCAAAATTATGCATGCATTCTCCATGACAGTTGCAGAGCACCTGTATTCACTTGTGAAAATCGATGGTTTGCCGATTACGCAATGTTGAGTTGCTGCCTTTATTATGGAACCAAGGTAAATCTGGAAACTTTAGCCCTTGCGACTGCCTATTTTTTAGTGAGCTGCAATTCTTGTCATACCGGTAGTACTATTTTCTTCATACTGAAACATTAATCATGGTGCTGGAGCAGGTCAAATTTGTTCAAGCTCTGACGCTTTTTATACCTAATTGCTCTGATTTCAGCCTTTCACACAATAAACTTAGCGTTAACAGAGCTGGACAGCGCTGTTTCGAGCATTTAGGTCTCATCATCAGCCCTCAGTACATTTAAACCACGAGTATTCTCCAGCCACTTCTTGGCCAAACTGCGCAAACCTTAAAGGCACGCACAATGCACAGTGGCAAAGCTCCAAACAGCGTTGTCCACTATCCAGCCCTGTGCATGATTGACTTCAGCTGCTCGCGGCTGCAGGTTGCTGGTTGAAATTGCCACCTAACTGCCAGTAGAAGTTGTTATGACTTCCTGGAAGTCGACCACGAAGGACGTCAAGCGTTTTCAAACTTAACGTTATTCGAAAAGTTAAAAAAATACGTCATAAAAATCTCGCTTCGTTAAAAAAATCACTCATAAAACCATTCAGCTACGATTTCAATTAGCGCTTATTCTCAATTCATTTCTATATTTTAAGGTATTTGCTCAATAGGCACATAATATTGGGCATTTACTTTGAAACAGTATTAATCAGTAGCAGGAGTTATCGCATTTTAGCATGATTTCGTAATGTCATTACATATTTATTCACCAAGTTGCTATGGCCAGGAGACAGCAAAGGAACCTTTTGGTCTTAGAGTCAAGCTATCGCCTGTCCACCACAGGCAGTGGAGGCTTCACACTGTCCGTTATAATAGCTGAACGTCAAGCACAAAAGCTCTACAAAACAATTCGTATAGCCTTTGGTTTGACTCGACCGAGAATCGGACCCGAGTCTACCGTTTCAGTAGCAGACGCTCTATCTACTCGACCACTGACCGATTCTAGTTCCCAAATGTTAATCGTGAGCTAGAGTTTTTTACACGCGCTGCTCCATGACTCCGACTTTATCTCCAACACCATGTTTGCAATACTACTATTTGATTTTACAAATGCGTTTCAGATGCATCCTGTGATCGAATTCTTCGCATCAGCAGGAAAATATCTGAGAAGAGTGGCCGGATGGGACGGGCGCCGGTGGATGGTTGAAGCAGGCTCTCTCTACCATCTCGCATCTCATGCAGCAGCTTTGCAAAGTGGAATGATGACAACGAAGCTCGTGGAAAAGTAGGTTTACTCATGACGACAAAAATTGTAGGTTTCAATATTCTACCAGTAATGTAATTTGATTTTCAATGCCTTGAAAGAAACGACGAGAAAGATACAATCTCCGTACTGCAGCACTCTTACAGAATAATCAGGTGTTTAAAAAATGTACTTTTTCTGGTGACTCTGTGGAATTAAAAAAAGAAAGACCAAACAAGTCGTGTGTAATTGTCTTCTAAAGGAACGAACTTTTGCATACTTTTCTCTCTACAATCTACAGTATTCTGACTAAAAGTGTCACTGTACACAATAACTTTTCCTAGGCAAGATAGCAGCCGCTTAGGTCTTTCTATTAGTCAAGTTCCAAACAAAAAACGGCCTGAAAATATCGCAATTGAGTTAACTTTTCAAAAACTTTAGCCTAATTTTCAGAAGCTTGGACGGGGCTTCTGGCTTTCTTTAACAAAAAATTTGTTCCATCGGAGTTGAATATTCCATATTAATCTTTGGGGTTCTTTTGGGCTAAGCCAGTGTTTCTCGACCTTTTGTGGTTCACGAACCCTTTTAAGAGTTCCATACTGCCTGCGACCCCCTTCCTGTTCTACTTTTTACGCGATTAAAAATTACCATAAAAAAAACTTCAAAGATAATTAATTTCAAATAACTGCTCAATTTTGCATCTGCTAGTGCGACGGTTGACTTTGCAACAGCAAAGCCAATTTAGGGATTCGCGGTTTAGTGCTCGATAAAACCAATCCTAAATCATCTTCAACTTTCCTTCGACTTCGTGCTTTCGTTTTTGATATGTACAACAGTTGAAAAACCGCTCTCGCAGAGGCATACCGGTAGTATGTTGTGGTAAATGAAAGTAATTTTCGAAATGCCAGTTCGGACACTTGTGGGTTGGTTTCGCGCATAGCCCACTAGAACTGAGAGAGTGCCATTTTCTGAAAAAAATCACGTGTGAACGAATGATTTTGATGATCATAAAATTGGTCTTGTAATTCATGGGGAATATCACTTTCATTCACAGCAACTGAGAACGAATTTCGTACGAATGCGGCTTCTTGTTCTTCAAGCTTAGAAAAATATCGTTTAAACACAGTTTCAAGCGATTGAAGATGCTGTGTAATCGATGTATTCAAACGTTCATCGAGTACTTCATCTTCTTTAACAGCACTGGACGAATTTTCAAACGTGGCGATTTTTCCTAGTATCACTTAACAAATTTGGCTTTCCACCTAAGCTGCACATAGTATTTACAATATTTGTAATAGTAGGCCTACAGCCGGTTGATAACTTGCAACGCCATTACAAAAAAGCGATCGCTGCAAAGATTTTGAAAATTTCAGAATTCTTTGCGATTAAGGAAATACCGGTATTTTATAAATGAGCTTACGACCCCCCGGAAAACACCTTCGCGACCCCCAGGTTGAGAAACGCTGGACTAAGCTAAACACCAACCAGAGGCAAGCAAAACTTAAAAACCTACGTAAACCAGTCTTTTTTTTTATCAACAGACCCGCAAGCAACCACTATCACCACGGTACGCAGCGAGTGGAAACTACGACGTACTGCATCAGCCAGGCGAATCACGGCGAAGACATTTTACGCGTTGAAACTACGTATGAAACTGACCAAAAACAAAGCCTTACAAGACACACCATCACACAAAAACTGTATGACAAACCAATGAGGCGTACGCCTAGCGATAAGTCGCGAGCATCAGTATCTTGGCAGGTTCCCGATCTTCAATTGATCACTTCTTCTCCAGTCAAGCAACGAAAACAACCAAAATCGAAAATCGACCGAAATTTGCTGGTTGTTCCCGCAAGACAAAAAAAGAAATCTCCAGATTAATACTGCTAACTAAGGTCAAAGCTATTCAAGTTTCCCTTCAAAAGGTGTCGCTAACGATTTATTTGGAGTTCATGTTAGGAATATTTTTAAAATTTGCGGCAGACGATTGAAATTGAATCGAAAGCGGAAAATGCGACTGCAATGTATCGCAACTAAGAATAACCAACAATTAGGCGACCATGCAAGAACGAAAACACTCGGAGTTAAGCAGTAAAATTGCATGAATATTTTGTTCTTTTTTAAGTAAAAACCATTTCACGCGTATTTTAAAAAATAACAGCGTCTACTATGTATTGATGCTAGGAAAACGATAGTCTTTGACAGTAGTATCGTTTTGCGTATATTTTCAAATGACGTTATTTTGCTTCGTATTTATGTTTGGAAAATGTTGCAAAGATTGACTATATATAGCCTACACTGTGCTTGCGTGCAATGTTCTTTTCATATGATCTGAAATATAACAGCAAACTCATACTGTCCTCTTCTGGTGAAGCAACTACGTGTTGTTATCAGAGAAGCTGAAGCTGAAGCCTGAAAAGTTTCCCACTACCACTTTTGCCAATAATACCAAACAAATGTAGTACACTTAGATTAAATGTGTTGCATTTTTAACTAAAATTTATGACAAGTCAATTATTAAAAGACATGTATTTGTAAAAAAAAACTTTTTAAACGTTTGGAATCCACTGAGATTATTAGATGACATATTTAATCGTGTTTTATAGTTGTGGGATAGGACGAGTTGATGGAAAGCGGTTTATATTCCGCAAGCAAAAATTACCTCTCAAAACAGCTTTTCGATAAAGTAGCAATTTCAGAATAATTTGTTAACTTTGAGCAAAGTGTATACTTGGAGGTACATGCGTGAGCATTTTCGAAATTGTCAATCAAACTTGCGACCAATTAATAGTATGAAAAGATTGCTCAATAGGAAATCTAATATGTCAAATAGGAAAGTAAAGGTGTTTTAAAGCACATAACAATGATGCTGTTTCGCAGAATTGATCACCAAATTATCAACAAACAATATAAGGCAATAAACAGAATGACGTCATCAAACCGGAAGCAATCAACGACTATTGGAGCTTATTTCGGTGTTAACGGTGAGAAAACAGCGCTTTTGTTGACCTAGTACTTTTTGTGTTGCAAATCTAGACGCCGAATTTTAAAATAACAGCAAATACTTTAAGAGAAAATTTCTTTTAACCAATAAACGTCAAACTGTGGTCTAAAAGTTGCTATTGGTACAACTAATTTAAGTAATTTAATAATCTATAACAAACGGTATTCACAGCTTTCCGGCGTGACGGTTCGTTCATCATTGTAAGGGGCAAGGTGAATAGTGAAGTGTCCACTGCGTGTGGTAGAGGTTGCAGCTTGCCTCAGAGACCGAAAAGTACCTTCGCTCTCCCAGCCAAAGCAACTTAAAAATTCTGTTCATGTCGCTCTCTTCGTTGGCGATATTTGCTTCAATTGGTTTTTATATTCCTTCTTTATTTCCTTTTGTCATGGTCTAATCGATAGCACTATCATTAACATGAATCGGGAATTTATCTTATAAGTTTGGCTCACGTAATTCCTGGTCACGTTACTACAGGACAAAGTCAAGTTCTGGATGCAAGTCGATGTAATGCAACATGACAATAATTGATTTAGAAAATGAATAAATTACCATCGAAAATATCAACTGATTTTAATACGGATTTAAAGCAAAAGGTTTCAACATACTTTCAGAGGTATCATCTTGCCTGGGTTTCACAGATACAATCAACCATCCAAATATGCAGCAAGTGCATCGAATAATGTTCAGAATCAGCCAGGTTCGAACAGCCCTAAAAATATGCAATTAAGTACAGTATTACAATATTTCAATGCAGTTTTGGGACTCCATCATCTGATCTTTCTCGCTGATATGGAATTCACGTTAACTAACACTGTCAGATGTAGCATTCCAAATCCAGTACTATCAACAGTACTGTGTAACCCCAAGTCCAAACAACACAGTTCATCAATTTTGCGGTTGCGTTAGTGTAAAAATAAATTCGACCATTTTAAAGCGCAAAAATAATACATTATTCTTTTTGCGTAGTTAGTAATGAAACCTTTTTAGACCTAAAAATTGACAAAACAGATTCTCTGAAATAAACATCTCTATCAATGCAAAAAAAGGCCTGCCACATATCGTTTAAACGAAACCAGCAACACAAAAAAAACGGAATTTTTGCACAATATTTTTACATAGCAACACAAAAATTTTTACTCAATATTAACAAAATTACTGTGATCGCGATGAGCTGATGATGAAATTGGTTTTTAATTTAGGGAACAAACCCGCAGCCAAAAAAATTTAACCACGTTATTTTGACAAAATTCTATGGTTCTGAATTGCAATAGCTTGACCGTTTCGCAGATAGGATGTGATCTAACCAATCCAATATCAGCATACGAAATGTCAAAACAGTTTTCCATGAAGTGAATAAATACTGGCAAGCTTGGATTAAACCAGGGCGTGGGATTTCCATTCTACCATATCCACAAAAACAAACTAGCAGGCAAGAGTATTTTCTACGAAATTTAGACGTCGCTCAGAATACCCGGCATGTCACAACTACCAAATAAGTAAATTTCCCTAATTAGCGCACTAATTTTCTTTTTACGCCACTGCACTCATAGGTAATAAATTTGTATGGCTGGTGTCTCAAAAGCAAGAAAATATTTCAAATCCTAAACTTTTTTACCCTAACACACGGTTACAAGGTGTATCCTCTAAACCAAACTCGTGGGTCGGCTTGTAGATAAACAGTAGTAAAATTGATTTTGAAGCGACAATTATCATATCCAGTGTTTTTTTTAAAGATTAGGGATTGAGAAACCGCTAAACAATTTTGAAAGACCGCAAATTTTTTACCTAAATTTGTAACTGAACATGCGGTCACTAACGGTTTCAATAAACATCTGTTGTTAGCAAAATAGAGTTCATAATAAAAGCTTTTCAGTTTCAAACTCATTTAATGGAACCAATTCCATTGGACCATCATCAGCGTTTGCGTCGAGACATTTTCCTAAAAAATAAAATATGAAAAATAAGTTTAAGCAATGTAGGCTTACTAGGCTATTCTGCTCTGTAGACTAACCACGAAACTCCACGGCCTCGTCTCCAATAACTCTTAAAAAAGTTTACTAAACCCAATTTGTTCAAATGTACTAAATCTACTTAACCCTCTACGCAAAAAGTAACTACATTCTCAAAACACTGACTAACTTACCAGCATACTTTTCTCTATCACCTTCCTAAACGAGTTTATTAATTAATTGAACTAAAGCGAAGTAGTCTAGCCTCTAGCTAACATTATCACATTTAGTCAAGTAAAGAAACGAATGTCCAACTTGGCTTGACGGGAAGTTATACCAAGTTCCACATTAGTCTCTGGCATTAATCGAGAGTAGACAGTGATTTAGTGAAAATGACTGAAGTGAAATAGTAACAATTGACTTTTACAAAAGTCGTTTGTGACGATTTCAAAAGTCGAATTGTGATGATTTTCATTTTGCCGTAACCTAACAGACTACTAAGCATTGGCACGCTGGGATTTTATAATGTAAAACACAAAATATGAGTTAGTTTATAAATATTTTTTCCTATTGTTCCAGAGCGTACTTAACTTTGTTTACACTATTGTAGAAGCAGATTTTGAGAGACCGCAGAACAATTTTGAGAGACTGTTTCGGTTCCTCAAATTGCCTTAAAAAAACACTGAACATATCAAAAAAAAGACGCTATTACAAATTTTTAAGCCAACAAAACGTCATGGCAAGCCCAAAATGTGTATGTATTTTGTTTAAATATTAACTATCATCAAAACTCTGATGACGCCATTTAACTAACTTCCGAAGCAAAATGTCTTATCAGTGATCAGTGCAAATTTGTTATCTCTCACTTACTTTTGAGACACCTTGGAGGCTATAATGGGGTACACGACAAAACTGACCGCCAACTACCCTAATGCTGGCGTTCAGTTTGCGGCATCAGTTGACTTGGTTCACGATATACTGTATGCGAGTAAATAACGTTCTTTTAACTGGTTACAACTTACCCAGCTGGATCAGCATTGAAGTACGCGTCCGATACGAGTATGTCACTTTGAAGAGGTAAAGCTATTCTGCCCAGCCAGAAATCAATTCCACCGAGTCCCACTGAACATGCGAAACCGAGAAAATATACTGAAAACAAAAATGCTCGAATATAAACTGCACATTATACAAGTGATCATAATACCGTTTTTTTTTTAATATGCAATCGAGCATATACAGTACCATAAAACAATTGAAGACACGAAAATAAGTCTTTTACAAACTGAGTACGTTTGTTTTTCGAATCGTAATTTAAGCTCTCTATTCTGATAAAATCGACTTAAAAGAGGGCTGAAGGCAGAATCAATGAGGATATCCAGGGTAAAAAATTTAATTTCCACTATTACTCTTATATACACCCACTTTTTTGTACTTGTAATTGAAGAACAATTTTGGTGCTAAGCATTTGCATTACTAGTACTGACAACTAATCAGGCGCATAGCCAAAATCTACAATGGGAGGGCTGTATGTCCAGGGTATGGGGGCGGCGCCCCCAGATATTTTTTAATTTTTTTTGCAACAATTGCTTAATTTTAGGTTTATTTCTGTAAAAATTAATGCTTTTCAAACGTGGCATAGAAATTAGCAAAAGCATGATTAAATTGGCTGCTTAATTGGGCTACGTTATGTAGGCGATGGCTGATGGTTAAACTTCAGTCCCTGCTTTTATTTCCTGTCAGTAAATCATAAAATCCTATATTTGAAAAATCTCATAGGTATTAACCTAATTCATCTGTATTTTATAGATAAAGGTAATTTGGGAGGAGGGGCTAATGAAACTAGATTTATATTGTATTGTATTTGGGTGCAATAAACAGTCGTGAAAAATACAACACAGTGTAATAACCGCAGGACTCTAGTGAAACCAAACGATGGCTTTTGGCAAAATGAAAAAAACATTGCAGTGGTTCAAGAGCCATGAAGGAAAAAAGAAAAAGTAAATTAAAACAATGAAACGAAAGAAAACGAACCAAGAAATAGTTGTCGATAATCAGTTAGCAGACGAAATTAGAGAGAGGTGATTGGAAATTAATTGAATTAAGTACTGAATAGCCACCCCCTATAATTTTTTTTGCATAAAGCCTGCGTTAAGCATTTTACATTAAACGATTGAATTGATTGTTTATTTTAACCATTTTTTAGTTAGTTGTTACTGATTTTATTTTTGACAAATATCAGCCCCTTCCCTCTACATAAATGTTTCACTGGTGGATTTCAATTTCTTTAAGAGTTCAAATTTCTGCAAATGACTGCCTTTGAAGTAGTGCAAAAAATGTCGTATTTTCCTTCATGCGCTTTTAGGTCAACAAGCCAACAGGGCGGACTACCGGTATCACTCGGTGAGCTACTGCTATTACCAGTAAAAAAGTATTGCATTACAATAAACAACTGTTCATGATCCACTTTTCTCAATAATAATCAATAATTTATACATACTGCAATGCAAAGTGCCAATCATTAGCATTTTAACACCAAAATTATTTAAAGATCTTCACAATGTAAATCATTACAGTAATGGCTTTGGTACAATTACACGATACCAGTCAGTGGCGTACACAGAAAGTTTCCGAGGGGGCAAAGTTTCGTCATACCGTGACGTCACAAATCAATTTTATGGGGAGTGCCGAAAGCACGACCTGTCTTGGGTAGTCCGAGGGCATGTCCCCGAAATATTTTGCAAAATTACTCTAAGAATACGCATTTTTTGCATTCTAGAAGCAAGCTGTAGTATAATGCTTTTACGACACTTAAAATCGTAAAATGAAAATCAAGCATGGAAATTGGACTAGCGACGACTCGACGAGGTAACTACCACGGACTTCTAAATATTAGCATTAAGAAGTCCGTGTAATAACTTTGCAACTAAGTCATTTGTGAAGGAAAACAAATCAAACGAATGATCGATTTATTTTTGCATTTACTAAGCAGAAACGTACATCTTCCTAAAATTGCTTGGTTTTGCTTCATATTTTTTCATAATTTTTAGGGTCTAACGGGGAAGCCATGGCACAGCGGCCTTCCCCCACGGTACGCTAGTGGTACCGGTTTATTATCAAAAAAAACAAACGTTTCACTAGTCTGTCCTGGTAAATCACGGAAAAACCTTCAAAATATTTTCCAGGACCTATAAACAAAATTCAAGGACTTGCCACGACAGGAAAAAAATCCAGGACTTTTCCAGGATGTGGCAACCCTAAATATCCAAAGTTAGAGCAACAAGGCCCCACGTGGTGTTTGAAGTAGAATATCTTTGGAACGGTAGGTCAAGAGTGATGAAGTCAACGCCAATCTAACCTAATACGATTGCCCTAACTTGAGATAGTCCAGATACCTGTATTGATCTATCTTCGTCCAGAAACGAATTTTCAAACACAAATCGACGAAGTGTACAGAAGTATAAAGAACCGTTACCGTACTAAATACATATGCTTGCCAGATTTACCATTGCACCATTACGTATCTAGTACGCACCTGCTATTAGCCAAGCTGCTGGATCAAATTTCAGAAGTCGCCAAAAGATGTTCTTGCCAGGACCACCCAGGTTAAACCTAAATTTTATATCACACTTTGTTTTGTTATAGAAGTATTAATATTAACTGCACCATCACAATAAACTCATTTTGAAAGTAGCTAAGGGTCTTGCCTAACCAGTCCAATGGGCTACCAGAACAGCTTAAACACAACATCCAAACTTAACTTGGGAATTGAAAAGGGTGTTCTACGCTGATACTGTGATTAGACATTAAACGAAAGTTCAAAAACAAAACCTTTAAATATGTTTTTAACATCAATAACCAAAATCTTATTTGCCGCAGCGCAAAATCGCTCTCGGTTTTAAATTTTCACATGTAGAAGTCGAGTGCAGATTTAGTAACTTTTAAACAGCTACTACCAGGATAAAGGAAGCTTCAAAAATAAGGTACAAGTATGGGCCGCCGTTTGTGTACCCTAATGTGTGCAATGTTTTTTTGCATATTTAATTAAATAGTCTTTTTGATTAAATGTAGAAAAATAAATATACAAAAAAAAACACGTGCAAAAATAAATATGCAAAAATTTTTGAACATTTGTTACATTATAATTTGCGCTACATTTTTTTGCATATTTAATTAAATAGTCATTTTAAGTAAATGTACAAAAATACATGCCGCAGAATGCACCGTTGCAAAAATAAATAGACAAAAAAATTGTGACACAAAATCTTTTGCGCAAAAATTTTTGACACAAAAATTGTTGTTGCAAAAATAAATCAACAAAAATCTTTGTGGTTTTATTTTTGCAACATCATTTTTTGCATCAAAATTTTTTGCATTGCAATTGTTTGTGTCACAAATATTTGTACATTAATTTTTGATAACAAAGAAACAACACACGCCAAAATAAATGTGCAAAATTTTGTGTCGCAAAAATGTTGATGCAAAATTTCTTGTCGCAAAAAAAACGCGTGCAAAAATAAATCGTCAAAAATATCTGACTATTTAGTTCGTGTCCATAATGATAGAGGGTTGGAATTATGCGGGCGGGAAGGTACCGGCAAGGTATAAAACTGGAACTTCAAGACGAAAGCGTCGGGATGTACGGCAGCCTATGATAAGGCACTAACCCGCTTATGAGACCTCTCGTTAGGCTAGGAAATGAAGGTTCATTCACCCGTACCTTCCTGCCCGCATAATTCCAACCCTTTATCATTATGGACACGAACTAAATAGTCAAATATTTTTGACGATTTATTTTTGCATGCGTTTTTTTTTGCGACAAGAAATGTTGCATCTACATTTTTTACGTCACAAAACTTTGTACATTTATTTTGGCGTGTGTTGTTTCTTTGCTATCAAAAATTAATGTACAAATATTTGTGACACAAACAATTGTAATGCAAAAAATTTTGATGCAATAAATGATGTTACAAAAATAAAACCACAAGAATTTTTGTTGATTTATTTTTGCAACAACAATTTTTGTGTCAAAAATTTTTGTCTATTTATTTCTGCAACGGTTTATTCTGCGGCATATATTTTTGTATATTTAATTAAAATGGCTATTTAATTAAACATACAAAAAAACGTTACGCAAATTATGGAGTAATAAATATTCAAAAATTTTTAATTTTATTTTTGCACGTGTTTTTTTTGTATATTTATTTTTGTACATTTAATTAAAATAACTACGAAATTAAATATGCAAAAAAACATTGCACAAATTAGGGTACACAAACGGTGCTCCATATACAAGCCTTGAATATATTCGCCACATTCAACGATTTAAACACAATCCTCAAATCCAAATTTACGAAAAAAACGTATTACCACCGTAGAAAGGATATAGAATTAAAATAGAAATCGTAACCACCTGTCAAACGCGGATATGAGGCAGTAAACCAACATAACATAAAAAGCTGTTTGAATAGGTTGGGCTACTATGAAGTATTGTTGAACGAAATTTGCTTCGCCGCCGGCATTAAGTGAGAAAGGATAGACAATCTACAAAACAACACTGCACATTTCACAAAGCCGAAAAATAGAAGTAGGTCTTATTTACCCTATTTCCAAGTCCCACTTAGGTCTAAGTATTTCAGTCTTTGTAGGAAATTGAGAATTTACATGACATAACAAGTTTGTCCTATAAATTCCGAACAGATTAGCGATAAAATGGATATGAAACTGGATATTTGATTATCTCATGACACTTTAACACAGTACACGTCAAATTTGATTACGTGCTCGACAAGCCGGGAGCTAACTAAGATGAGTGGGGATTGAATTCAACCAATATTGACGTGTACTGTGTTATGATATTCGCTCTGGCCTACGCTGTCGAGCATTTTTTTTTGAATTGGTTGAATTCAAATTCCACGCATCATAATTAAATAATGTTTGTAAAAATGCTCAATACCGAAAACCGTTTCCTATTACCTAAAAAAAGACTTAACACAATAGGTAAATACTAAATGGGTCTTCAATTTAAACGCACAACATTGGAAGCATTCTTCTAAATTTAGATCTAAAGATGATAAAAATATAATCTTTATATAAAAATATGATGCAGCATGACGTTTGTCAAGATGTCACTCTTTGACGATTAATGTAGCTACCGTACTACCAAACGATCAGTGGTCGAGAGGATAGAGTGTATGCTGATAGAACGTTCGACTCGGGTTCGATTCCTAGTCGGGTTAAACCATAGTACAAAAAAAACTCGTATTTACAACTTTTCTGCTTGATGATGAGAAATCAAAGGAGGTAAGGTAAAGCCTCCGTCGCATGTATTTGCTGTCTCCTGGCTAAGACATGATAAATAAAGATGTAATTACAATTAGACGGGAGCTTGTTGAGGAGCAACCCCTTTGAACGACCGACACAAATATCTACATATTTTAAAAAACTAGCGCTCTAGCTTAAGCCGTTCAAAAAATTGACTTAGGAGGGTTCACTTAGGAGGTTACCGGCGAGAAGGTACCCTCAAACTATGTCAAAATATTTGTTTCTTAAACATCTACTGATATCAAAAAAACAGCAAAAACTAGCATCTTAGCTTAAAACGTTCAAAAAATTGATTTTGGGGGGTTCCCTGGGGGTTGTAATCCCATAGTAAATCAAAATGATTATCTCTCAAATGCTAACAGATATAAAAAAAAACTGGCACCCTAGGTTAAACCGTTCAAAAAATTGTTTTTGAGGAATACATTTAGGGGTCTCCGAGTAGGTGGTGCCCTCAAGCTATACCAAAATATTTGTCTCTTAAATATCTGCTAATATCAAACAAACTGGCAATCTTGGTTAAGCCGTTCAAAAAATTGTTTTCTGGGGGTCCCTGGGGAGGTGGTACCCCCAAACTATGTCAAAATATTTGCCTCTTAATTATCTGATGATATAAAAACCGGCACCCTAGGTCAAGCCGTTCAAAAAATTGATATAATTGGGGGGTCCCCGGGAGGTTGGTACCCCCAAACCACGTTAAAATACTTGTCTGTTAAATATCTGCTGATATAAAAAAAAACAAAACTGGCGCTCTAGCTTGAGCTGTTCAAAAAATTCATTTTTTGGTGCCCCATTTTGGGGGGGTTCCGAGGGAGTGGCGCAAAAAAAAATTTCAGGAGACAAAATTGAGTTCGCAGCTCAACAACTTGACACTAAAATTAGATTTCGATGCTTTGTGGTTTAGGAGAAGAGCGTACAAGATTTAGAGACCGCTTTTTAGGCCAAAGTTTCTGGGCGGTTTTCGGATCCTAAAACCAAAGTCACCAGGGTTACCACAAGAACTGCAAAATCAAATTCCAGGACTTTCCAGGACATTTTAGGTCATTTTCCAGGACTGTTTAAGTTTTTTTTAAGGATTTAAAATTTTCATTACTACTCTTTCAAGCGCCAACTTTTTCGTACGAGTTCTTCATTGAAGAAAAATTTTAATGTAACGCATTTGCATTCTTAATACTGATTACTAGCCAGGTGCATAGCCAGAAATCTGCAATGGGAAGGCTTGGCAATTTTTTTTTGCAATATTAACTTAATTTTAGGCCTAGTTTGGTAACGATTAATGCTTTTAAAACATAGTATAAAAATTAGCACTTCAAAAACATAATTAAACTGGTTCCATAAATGGGCGACAGTATGTGGGCGATGGCTAATGGTAAAAATTCAGTTCTAGCTTTATTTCTAGCCAGTAAACCATAAAATCCTACCATTTGAAAAAGAGAGCTTATTTGTACGCAGCGGGCAAATAAAAAATTGCTATCCTAGCCCTAACCGCAACTCTAAACCTAACACTAACTGTAACCCTAGCTCTAACCCTAACGTTAATCCTAACTAAACTCAAAATCTAAACCCAAATCCTAACGATACTAATGTTAAAAGAGTAAACGAGCAAATGAACACCCACTCTTACTCTCTTATCTGCTAGAGTGCAAACAGGCACTTCCTTTGAAAAAACTCGTAAGTATTAATCCAAATCGTCCGTATTTTATAACACTAGATAAAGAAAATTTGGGAGGAAGAGGCTAATGAAACGAGATTTGGGAGAGGTGATTATAATTAACCCAATGAAATATCCGAATAAACGCCCTAAATTTTTTTATAAAGCCTACGTTAAGTATTTTGTATTAAGCGATCGAATTGATTCTTCATCTTTAGCCTTTTTTTTGGTATATCTGATTTTATTGTAAATTTAAAATACACAAAAAAATTTCAAATAAAAACAATTCAATCATTAAGTTCACAGATTGACGTTTAGATGTGTTTTTTTTTTGGGTGGGGTGGGGGGTTGTACATAGGTATTTTGAATGTGCTGTTCATGCGGGGGGGGAGTCTATACGATAGCTGCAGTTGCGATTTGCGATGAACCAGTCAACGCGCGATGTGAGTCAACTTGATCTTGATCTGCATTGAGATAGAGAGAATGCTGTTGCAGTCTAGAAGAGAACGAATAGCAAATATAAAACTTTCGAACTTCGCTGACCCCAGTCCATTCGAGAATGTCAGTGGTGAGAAGAATTCCTCAGTGAGTGATAGAAATTGACCCAAAAGTTGTTAATTTCATAAGCCAATGGTTACTTTGAGCAGACACAGTGCAGCGCATTGCAGAAGCACGACCGCTGCTGAACTTGACTGTTTCAAGCCACATGCAAGCAATTCCATGCAACAAAGATCCAGTTGCAGATTGCACGAGTTAGAAGTTGTTGTCCTGTTGGGTTATTGAACACAGAAATATATTTTGGGGCATCTTTTGCTGTTTTTTTTTTATGTTGTTGAACAGGAAATCGCATAAGGCGTTTGAGTTGTTGCTTAGGGCTTTCAAACCACTTCTCAGATAGTTTGCAAAATTTTTGACTAAATTTTTTGATAAAAAAAAAAAAAAAAGCAAGTCAATGAAATTTAACGTCTGGTCACGTTAAAGGCGGTGGATCATCCAGCCAATTACGGTGGTTTTTAATAGTTGAATTGAACTTTAATTTTTGATATTTTTTGTTTTAATTTTTGGGCTGTGGTTGCAGAGATATTCAACAACTACAAAAAGATACCAGCAAAAAAGTTTTTAGAAACTCTGAGTTTTGTTCTTCCCGCCTAAACCACAGTAGGCCTAATAGTTTAGAGAACTGTGGTTTAGACGGGAAGAACAAAACACAAAGTTTCCAAAAACTTTTTTCGGGGGATATCTTTTTGTATTTGATGAATATCTTTGCAACCACAGCCTGAAAATTAAAACAAAAAATATCAAACATTATCGTTCAATTTTAGCTAGTGTAAACCACCGTAATTGGCGGGGTGATTCATCGATTTTAAAACCGTAGTTTAAAAAAAGAAAATTCAGTTCCTACTTTGTTTCGTTTCAGTTTATTTGTCAAATTTTGACCAGTCTTATTACTTGTTAGTCGTTACTGATATTTTTGACCAATATTAGCTCCTCTTCTAAATAATGTTTCAAAAGTGGCTTTAAATTACTTTCGAGTCCCTATTACTGCAGAAACTGCCTCAGAAGTATAGAGCGAAAAACGTCGCATTTCCCTCATAGTGCATTTTGGTCAACAGGCCAATGGGCGGCCTATCGCCCGCTACGCCACTGTTTCTTCTAGCAGTAAGAGCATCGCATTGCAATAAATTACTGTTCATGAATTCACTCTTACTAAAAATATTCAATAATTTACACATACTGTACTGTAAAGTGCAGATTTTGGCATTTTAACACAGAAGTGCTTATTTGCACACTAGCGTACAAGTAAGAACTGCTAAAATAGAATAAGAGAGCAAAGAGCTGGTGCTCATTTACTCGTTTTATTTTTGAATTATCGTAAGGGCTTGGGTTGAGATTATGAGTTTGGGTTAGGATTAACGCTAGGTTTAGAGCTAGGGTTACAGTTTGGAGTTTGGATTAGGTTTGGGTTAGGGCTAGAAAAGCAATTTTTCATTCGTGCGCAAGCATACAAAGAAGCTCTGCCTTTTAACAATACAATAAAGCTTTTTAAAAGACTTTCATAATGCAAATTATTTCAACCGTGGCTTTGCACAATTACAAGGTACCAGTTATTGTAAAAAAAATTTCACATTCTGTCCTGGTGAATCACAAGAAAACTTTCCAAATATTTTCCAGGATTTATAAATAAAATTCAAGGACTTTCCAGGACAGCAAAAAAAAACAGGATTTTTGCAGAATGTGGCAACCCTGAGCCACGTCATCTATTGCTTCGAAAGTTGTTACAAACGCACAATTCATTAATTTCAAACTGCTACCAAATTTCACGTAGCTAGACCAAACCGTTATGGAGTTATAAGCAAAAGTCTGAAACTTCGCACTCGTTAGTAACAAGCAACGCGAGCGTCGGTCGTTCCAATTACTGTACATCTGCAAACCATTGACGTATGGGCCTTCAAGATACATTTAAAAAAATCCTCAAAACAACATTTTGTTCTAAGCGTGGCCGTATCTTTGATCCCAGCAACGACAAGATTGAGACACAAAAAAAAGCATATGAAGTGGACAAAAAATGATAATCATTATCCACTCACTGTCTTGGTTAAATAAAGTTTGGAAATTGAACACAACATGCTGAATGAGAAACTAATGTTGATTATTGTAACAAGAATACTAAACATTGTTTTCTAACAAATGTTTGTTTTGAAAAAAAATTTTTTTTCTCTATTTTCAGTTAATTTACTGAACCCTTTTAATTTGTTACAGCTGCCGAAAATAGGTTTGTTCAACCTTAACAGCAACCAGATACCTGCCAAATAGCTATGCCAGCTACAAGTCCATGAAGTAAAAAACCGATGAACATGAAAACTCTTTGAAAAGCAAGAGCAACGTGCGATGTTTTTGCGACTTGTAAAGCGGCGTCTAAATCTTCAGACTTCTTCGCCGCCATCATCTGTCTCTGTACCAGCCATTCATTGGAATGACTCTTGAAACCCGCTAAAAATGCAAAATATGCGCATACACATTACATACGAAAAATTACAATTTTTATTACGCTTCGGTTTCTGAAGTGACTGCCACCAGCTTCCACGTCATTGTGCTTCGGCTGAAAACTTGTTTAGGTCGTAGTGGTAGCGAGTCGTTGGTTACACCGCCTTCTCAACTGAATCCCATAATATCTTCCACTTCGGAGATAAGCTCATTAACCATTACTAGTATTGGTTGATTTAGTAGTTTGTACTCTTAGCTATGAAACTGTTTCAAAAGCACGGTAATAAAGGATTTCAAAAACATATTTATTAACTGATTACAGCTTCTTATCATGTAACTGCGAATGGGCGATCGTAGATGAAACGTTTTTCAAGATAGTTACAAGGTACCGACTATGTTACTACACGATATCTGCGCTAAACGCACGAACAAACAATGTTCCCTTATAAATTACGATTTTGGAAAGTATTTTGGTAAGTCTATCTGCTTGTGCCCAGACAATGCGTGATTTTCCTACACTTAAATAAAAAATGGAAACTCAAAACTGAGTCAGCTTGTGCCCAATACAAATGCTGATTTGTTGATAAAAATCGACTTAAAGACCAGTTTCACGGAATTTTGGTATTTTTTTGAGACATTCTCAAAACTACAATATTGATAAAATGTGGAAAACTCCGCTTGAAAAAATGATTGGGTTAATAAGAAAATCAACAGATCCACTTTACTGCGAAAACCAATCCATTCCGTGCTGACGTCATTGTGCGACTAGCAATGTGGTGGCTTTGTTGTTGTTGTTTATCCTCCTGTCACCGGACAGCGTCAAACGTTAAATATTGGACTTTCCGGGCACTTTTCATTACAGTGACTACTTCGTGGTCGGAGGAATCCGCACCTGCTTAGGAGTTTCCAGTGATCCAATGTTCCTGTCGATTTCTTCAAATTCTTCTCCACTGAATTTGCTGCTTGCTCGAAGCCACCAAGCAGAGATAATCATCGTAAAGCGTCTTATCCAAGGACGCAACAACGTGACCAGGGTGCGGTTGAACCTAGATCATGCGATCAGGATCGTCGTAAAAACGACACCTTTACCCTCTCGGCCACGCTGCCGACTTGAATGGAATGGATCTAAATGCCAGATGCTCCGTGATCGGCTGTCAACGATTCAACAGTGGTTAGTTTAGGTTGGCCAAATGTTAATAGCATTGTCAAAAAAGTTCACATATACAAGCCATTTACCAGCAAGTGTGTTGAAGCTATAAGTTGGCTAAATAGCGAAGTAAACTAACCTATACTGTAAGTAACATATATACCTGTACAATATTTCACCATCGTGAATTAAGGAATTAACTGATGGCAAAAGCAGCGACTATTTACCGTAACAATACTAACCAACTGGAATCCTGGAAAATGTTGATATTGAAAACTCCGGTACTAAAAATACTAATTTACAGAAAAATGTCAGTAACACTTAGTACTGAGAATGCTGGTATTGTAAAATGACGATACAGGATAATGCCGGTGCTAGAAAATTCCGGTATCGAAAATGCTATTGCCGGCGCTAGAAAATGCCGATATTGAAAATACTAGTTCTAGAAAATGGCTCAGTGTCGTCATTAAAAAATAATTATTCTTTTTTTTTGTTTACCGGTATCCTTTTTCTTCATGTGGGGCTTTATCTAACCCTCTCATAAAATTTAACCTCAAAGTAACCCTCACCAAAAGTTAGACATGCACAAAAAAACAAAAGAACTTCAATATTGTATTTGTGATTTTTATTGTAAAACGGCAATATTGAGTACTAGTACTGCCATTTTTTAGCACCGGCATTTTTCGATACAGGCATTTTCCAGGACATATCTTGGTGAATAATATGGTAAATATTCACTGCTGAGATGACAGGTAAGTTTTTATTTCACAATACTGAAATATTGTACGTGCAACAGTATATGCCGTTACTTTCCAATTAGAGGTTATTTTACTTTGCTTTTTAGCCAACTTATAGGTTCAACACATTCGCTAGTTAATGCTTTGCATTTCTACATTTTTTCGGCAATGCTTTTACTACCTGAACTATCCACTGTTAAATCGTTAACAGCTGATCACAAAGCATCTAGCATTTAGATCCATTGAAGATGAGCATTGCTAGTCGCACAATGACGTCAGCATGGAATGGATTGGTTTTCGGAATAAGGAATATCCATTGATTTTCTCGGTAAGCCAACCAACGTTTCAAGTGGAGTTTTCCAAATTTCATCAATTGTAGTTTTTCGAATGTCTCAAAAAAAATATATAAAAATTCAGTGAAGCTGTTCTTTAATGGTTACATTCTAGCCGTCGAATATTAGTCATTCTACCGCACCAAGCATTAAAAAGAATACTTAATAATTACGAAAAACAGCAATAGCCTTGTTATATCAGAACAGTAAAGATAATTCTAAACCAGTGGCGATAAATCATTGATCAGGAGAATAACGAAGGAAGGACGATGCACGCCAATTTTAAGACACCAAGAGTGAGAGCAATAAATAGTACGTTACGAATTGAATCAACTAAATGATAAATAATCACTAGACCTACTTGTGGTTTGAATGTAGACTTTGTCCTGAGGCTGGCTGCTTGCACCGCTTCCTGCCACACCCGGAAGGGCTGTCATGACGACATGAGAGTCCAAGCGGTCAACAGGTACCACGTCCTCATCATTGATCATATTTGCCAAAATAATATGATCGTTCGCAGGCATATCAGCACTAAAAAAATACGTGTTTCAACAATGCAAACCAACAATCCTGGAAAATATTGTCAAAAACTTTTCTTGAAATTTTGGTAACTTTAGTTTAAATCAGATAAAAAAAAAGCTATTGTAGATAAAGTTTTTGCTTAACCAGAAATTCAAAAACTTTCGAACAAGTTTCGCAAATACACCAACAAATGAACAGTGAGAACACACAGTACTTTTACAGCCTTTTTAACTATGTGAAACGGTTTTTGAAAGTTATGATTGATTATTACTTAAAGTTAATTAACCAGCCTAGCAGTATTTCCACCGTCGACAAATTTCACCACTTCTGGCATTTCCATATCTACAATTTTGAGTGTAGCCCAACTTTAAAATTGGAAAAGCCAGCTTTGATGTCGAACCTACAAACGAGTTTCTAAAGCAAACGCTTCAATCACTAAAAACGAAAATTTTAAATCAATATCCCAACAGAATTAGTCCATTAAAGAGCCACAAACTAACTCATCGTAGTAGTTCTTGCGTGCTTCCCTTCTCATTGCCCGAGTAGTTGCAGATTTCTTTTCAACTAAATAACAACTTTTTTAAAACGGTGAATATTGTATTTTGCTACGTAATTAATTCAACGAGATAGCAAAAAAATTGATAGTAAAACAGACAAATTTTAAACTTTATAAGAAAGCCTGCACGATAGTTGATGGGCAAAGCGAGTCAAGAGGCCTCGTTTTTACGACAAACCTGACCACATAATCTGGGTTTAACCCGAACCTTGGCCACATTGTTGCATCTTTGGATAAGGCACTTCACAATTATTATTATTTATGCTTGGTGCCGGCGGCTTTGAATACGTAGCAAATATACTTAGGAAGGAGTCAAACGCCAATCAGAAAACTTTAACTCTTCAGCAAACGCAGATTTGTCCGAAGCACAGCGCCAATGTCGCTTTCTCGTGATAGAACGATAAAGAATAAAGATTCATCAATTAACAAAACCAGTACAAAAAAAACTACACAATATTGTTTCAGGTATCAATTTCTTAGAAACGTTCGAATTCAGTTCACGACTGTTGAGCGTTTTACTCTAATAGCAAAGCAAACATATTGACCTTACTTTTTTTAGGTGTTTCTTGCATGTCTGAAACCTCCGTATCAACTGATGGTTGTTCTAATGCTGAAGACTGCCGTGTGGATCTAAAGCATACATGCTAAAGTGACAAATTGCCCAACCAAAAAACTATTTATTTTTCTTTCTACGCTAATTAATAAAAATGATCTGTAGCCTACATCTTACAGTTATTTTGTGAAAATGTTAATTAATGGGCCTGCACAATCAGGAAAATCAAACCAAAGACTATAATAAGTGGTGTTCACAGCTTCCAAGTTTGACGTTCAGCATTGAGAAGGACAACGTAAAACCTGAGTATAGTAAACACGTGGCCATGTAGTAGCTTGGCTCAAACTGTCCCTTCGATGTCTCCTGACTAAAGCAACTTGCTTAGTAAAAAGGTAGGCCGAATTACAAATCTTCGGTTTTTGCATGACCAATATCGTTTGTGCAAACCATTTTGATATGGTCTAAACTGGCATATTTTTTTAGCACAGCTTTTTCGGCTTGAGCATTTCTGCACCTATAACAGGGCAAAGTAAATTACTACTCGTTCTGAAAATGTTTACTAGGATAAAACCGCAACACTCCATTCCTCTTTTAACCTAGCATTTTTCTACATATGCTACCATTACCTCTTCAAAGCAATATAATCATTTACAAAAAAAAAAAACACACAAAGTATTGCATTCATTTGTTGGTATTTCTACTTAAAGCACTTCATCATATAATGCAGCATTGCAGACAAATAAAAAAAATTAAATACTGCTTGCGTCTACTGTTTACCGGTGAAATAAAGCCTTTCAAAAACAAATGGTAGTCATGGCCGAGCCAAGTCAACTGACCGCGACAAACTGACGGCGAACAAACTACCGCGAACCAATGGTTTCGTCACAGTGATTTCGTCACTGATTTTGTTGCAGTGATTGCGTCACAAAGTTAGGGTTTGGGCAATATGGCTCGGGGGATAGTAAAATATTTTTATGATCGACCTTCTCAGCCAATCGGCGTCATTTGGTTCGCGGTCAGTTTGTTTGCGATCAGTTTGTTGCGGTCAGTTGTCGTGGATCCGTCATGGCAACCCAATTTCTGTACCCTATTTTTTCAGTCATTTTATGATTACCTTTGGAAGTACTTAGTCTAAGCTAAATCCCCACAAATCGGCAAATCACAATAAATTTGAAAGTTGGTAGCTCTTTTAATATTTGCACAAAATGTCATTTTGTTTTTAAAAGGGCATTTAACCCGAATTTTGAAAAATTGCAAAAAAATCCTAAAAAATATGTTTACCACCATGACCCCATTGCGATTCTTGCAAATCATCCGATTAAGAAAGTGTAAGAGAAAAGATTTTATGTTTTCCTCTTGAAATCCAAATTTCGGCCATCTTGTTTCAAGTAAATTGTGCAATAAATCAGTTTGTAACTTCTATTTCTGAGTCTTGCTATGTACTGGGCTTTTTGGGACTAGGTGAGTGCTGAAGGTATAGGTAAGTCAATTAGTGGAACAGGTACTGTTTTGAATTCAGAGAGGTTAGATGCTTTCCTGGTATGCTTTGTCTGCTAAGTGCTAGCTAAGTAGTCGGAATAAAATAAGGCTTTAGTGCTTTAGGCGTAGTAGCCTATAGCCTATTGCAGATTGTGACTATTGCTTCGTATAGATAGCATATCCGAAAAAATTATTGCCTGTTGAAGGCTAAGGCATCGTAGTTGACAAGATATTACACTAAGATTCTAGTTTTTAGTGAGCTAGTAAGCTTTATGCGATTATTGCGCAATTGGTTTAGGCCTAAAGATCAGATAAGGCCAGTTAGTTTTTCCTGTAAATATGAAATTGCAAGCTTCAGTGCTAAGCATTTCAGTGAGCATTTTTTGTTTAGGTTTGTTACGGTTATCAGCAGGTACCTACGAAGCCACTTCCTCCACAGCTGCTAATGTAGTCAGTCATTTGGAACGATTTTGACCTACGTCCTTTCAGTTTGGTAATAATGTTCAGAAAGCGTTTCTCCTTAGTCTAAGAGGAAAAAGAATTGCGAATATCTTACGATTTCTTGGCCGAAGAGAATCAAAATTGGTGTGAAAAAATTCTAAAAAATTGCCAAAGTTGTTTCACAATGGTTTCGAAGAAAAAAAATTTTAAACACAAACGTCCTGAATGCCTTTTAAATACCATTGAAACTGTATTGCCACATAATTATTTCTTGTTTTACCAAATAGTGAAGCAAGGGAACTATATGTGCTAATGTGTACTGTGTGTTCTACTAGAGTAAAAGTAAAATTTCTTATGAATTTTTATTCTCTGCAATAAAGAACCAAAGCAAACCACTTGAAAGTGAATCTGCATTGCAATGATTGTCAGCATTAGATGAAAAACACCAGTGGCACTATACCAGCACACAGCTGTACTCCTGTATATTTCAAATGCAATGATAGTTAGCAGTGTTCTCTATCAATGCAAAAAAGTGCAAGAAGTGTGAAATTATTTCCAGCATTTTTGCGAAGTCTGGCATTTTTATCTCCCGCTGAAAACCAGCATTTTTATTTCCCGCCAAAAATCGTACACAGCTGCGGTTCTCCACGCCCATGTATGTTGCACGAAGCCTGTAGAAAAGTTGCGGATCTCAGACCGACAACTTTTTTTGTTTAGTTTGGAGAACCTCGTAAAACCTGACAAAAAGATGCCTCCGTCAGCGTGGTGACCTTTTTCTTTTATTTTGAAGAAAGCCAAAATTCTGGCACTCTGGCAAGAAATTTTTGCACCACTAATCGAGAACGCCTCAAGAGCTGAGGCATTTTCACATTATGCAGGTGAAAAGTTAGAGGGAACACTGATTGTTAGCATTAGATGAATGCAGTAACAACCAGTGTTCCCTACAAGCGCAAAACAGTTTCTGCCATTTTTACAAGTGCGAAGGGGCGTTTAATTCAGACGTTTTTCATTTTGAGAAGGGCGAAACATCATATAATCCTTGTTTTTTTTGGGGGGGGGAAGACGTGATGACCTTTTTTTTTTTTGTTACAACTTGCAAAATGCAGAAAGCAGCAGGTTTGCGGCAAGATGACTTTTTTTTCTTTTTGAGATCACCTTTTTTGAGATTGGCGTTGTGAAAAGGTAGCATCACAAAGCCTGGGCTACAGCATTTTCGCAAAAACTTCAGGGCACTTTCGCACATTTTCTGGCGCTTACACAGAAGGTAAAAAGTTAGAGGAAACAGTGGTAACAACAGTAAAATAATCAATAAAAAAATTCATACGCAGCATTTCTTGCTCTTCGCTTCTTCCGAGCAATAGATCTATTTCGCACAGTATCACTTCTTTCATCGACAAAGGTGGTATCATCCAATAATTCACTGTTGCTGAAAATGTAAGAAAAATATCACTTAAAAGCACTTTGTGAACACGATTACCAATGGCAAGACTTTAATTTTGTTCTATTTTTTATCTTGACAAAATATTTTCAGCAAAATTTTGCAAAAAAAATTGTACCAATAATGCAGCAAACTTATTACATTTTTTAACAGATGAACTTGTAAAGTCATAAAAACAAAACTGCTAAACTGCAATAGGAATCAGGTATTTGGACAGATATATTTTGAGGTATATTATACCTGCCTGATAGGCAGTTTTCAAAAAAATTGTTAAGTTAAAAAGAATAAAGCAAAAATGCGAAATGTTCATCAGCCCGTTTTTCAATTGCTTTTTTCGGGTTTGAGTTAATTTTTGATTAGGTTTGGGGTTAGTTTTAGAGTAAGGATTAGGAGTTGGGTTAAAATTGGGTTAGAATCAACAAAATAATATATAAAAATTCCTGAAAAAATGGTCTTTTACAAAAAAACACATGAAGATATACTGCACACTGCACTACTGCATAGGTGTGTAGTGTTTCAACTGATTAACCTACCATGTTAGAAAAAGCCAATCACTATTAAACAGCTTTGGTTGAAGAAACACAATCTCAAAATCTGTAATTGACTGGAAGACATATATTCCATAAAAACAAGAAAAAAACAAACATGTTTAATTCTGTCAGGGGCAACAAAACTCGTTAAATGCTTTTTTTTAGAAATGACTTGCTATTTAAGATGTTGTTTGAACGAAAAAAAAGTAGCCATGACAGACGATTCTCCTGTGCTTTTAGGAAACGCTAATTTGTATGCTGGATAATGCACAAACAAACCATTGAGCGTGGTATTATTTAGACGCAAGTCAACTGTAATTCGACTAATGTTGTACCGGTACTATTGATGATAAACCTATGGCGAGTTGATGCCACTCAGCATAAGTTAACTTTGTTCAAATACACAATTATCAATCTTTGAAAAATTAGGCAGCTGAACAGCACTGGTCAAGTCTGAAGCAGTTAAGTGTATCGCTTCACATATTTGATGTTCTGGGTTTGAGTAGCAGGTTCAGGGTTAGAGTAAGGCCATTGTATCAATATTAATTTATACAAAAATATGGTTCTTAAGTCTGCAGTGAAGGTTAGGACAGCACAGCTTAAGAGACAATATAACCGAAAATCACTATAATATTATAACTGCCATTCTCAGTACTTAAAAGTGAGCTGGTGCGACTTGCATGTATTACACAAAATTAATCACACACTAGCATGCAAATAAGCTCTGCCTTACGGTATTTTTAGAAACATAAAGAGCAGTATCAATAAATGATCTTTATTGCTTTTACTTCCTTATATGACGTGCACTAAATAAAATACAACTTACAAAGCTCAGAAAACTGTAATAAAGCTCTAAATCAAATTACGTAAAGAAAGAGAACATAATCTGATGCATACATAAAGTGCACCTGAGTAAAACGCACACCTTCAGTTTCTTTGAAATTTTGAGCATTTTAATTGCACGTTATGGTCTGAAAAATTTGATGCAGTACTTTGTTTGTTTTTGAATGTCTTTATCTTGTGTTAGTTTAGACTTAGGCTATTCTTTGCCAGGAGTTAATGTTTTCGGCCTCATTTACCCTTCACCAAATAAAGCAAGCATAATTTACCCACATCTGCCCATCTTTTAGCCTTTTTTGTCTCCTTTAACCTTTCCAAAGGAATAAAGTGAAATTTTACCCCCTTCTTGGCGGTCCACAAATTTCTTCAAATTTTGCAATGATCTCAAAAAAAAAAAGGTCTTTATTCTAGGATAACACCAAATTCCAGAATAATTGATGTGATCTCCAAATAAAAAAAAAGTTTTCAGTCTGAGAAAAAAAATACCAAATTCTATGATAATTGGTGTGATCTCCACGCTAAATTTTTAAAAAAGTCTTCAGTTCGAAAAAACACCTAATGCTGGGAGAGTTGGGGTGATCTCAAAAAAAAAATCTCAGGCATAACCATGACTTTCCACTGGCTTCCAATTTAATTACGAAGCATAGGCAACCAAAATGATGCGGAACAGCACTCCAGTGCAACACCATCACTTTTTCATAATTCAACAAATTTACCCCCTCAATAGGTAAAATTTACCCCCCCCCCTCGGACTAGAACTATAATATTGTATCGGCAAACAGTTAAGTCACATTATTATTGATGTAAATTTAATGACGATGCTTTTTCTTAAAGTACACCAATTTCAATAAACTCCATAATGCATCAACTGATCAATACAGATCATCAGTCTCTGTTACAAACATTATGTTCCGCACCATATTCCTGATATGCTTTTAACAGACTAATAGGCTAGATTATCTCATATTCAGTCTTAAATACATTCTGCATTGCTAATATTTCATATTCAATCTTACTACATTTCATATTTAATTGGAACGACTGACGCTCGCGTCGCGTGTTCCTCTGTTTTTACTCGGCCATTTTCCAAATAACAAGTGCGAAATTTCAGACTTTTGCTTATAACTCGTTAACGTTTGAGTCTAGCAACATGAAATTTGGACAGCAGTTTAAGATTAATGAGTTGTATGTTTGTACCACATTTCGAGGCGATAGGTCACGTGACTTCGGTTTTAAAACACGAAAACCGCCCCGCAAGTTTGGTGTAAAAAGCAGTCTCAGTCAAAAACGGCTTAAGTACGGCAAAAAATATTTCATATGGTTGTATGTCTCAAGATACCCTTTCATCCCAATCAACCCACTTCTGGCCGTGATGAGGTTCATTTCTTTTTTTTTCCTTTTTTTTCTTCCTAATTTTTGTACACTCTTCTTCTCCTAAACCACAAAACATGGAAATCTAATTTTTGTGTAAAGTTGTTGAGCTGTAAACGCAATTTTTTCTCCCAAAATTTTTTGGGGCAACTCCACCGGGAACCCCCCCAAAATGGGGTCCCAAAAAATCAATTTTTTGTACGGCTCAAGCTAGGATGCTAGTTCTTTTTGATATCAGTAGATATTTACCAGATAAATATTTTGACATAGTTTGGGGGTGCCACCCCCCCGGGACCCCCCAAATGGACCCCCGAAAAATCAATTTTTTGAAAGGCTCAAGGTAGAGTTCTACTTTTTTTTTGATATCAGTAGATATTTAACAGACAAATATGTTGACATAGTTTGGGGGTGCCACCCCCCCGGGGATTTTGACATAGTGACATAGTTTGGGGGTGCCTCCAACCTGGGGACCCCCCAAAAATCAATTTTTTGAATAGCTCAACTTGGGTGCCAGTCTGTTTTGATATCAGTAGATATTTAACAAATATTTTGACATAGTTTGGGGGTGCCACCCCCCCAGGGACCCCCCAAAAATCAATTTTTGAACGACTCAAGCTAGGGTGCCAGTGTTTTATGATATCAGCAGATATTTAACTGACAAACATTTTGACTCTACTTTTCTGGAGGTTCCATAATCAGATATTTTTGAATAATTGCTGATTTTACAGTAGACAAAAAATACTTTTGAGTGTCACAGCATTAGCTATGCGTCGGTAGTTCACTGGGTTTGCTGGAAAACTCCCATCTAGTCTTAAATACATTCTGCATTGCTAATTTTGAAATCATTTCAGGCTACACTGCAATCCCATATCAATGCAGACAAGGTGACAAAAATTTACTCAACAGATGTCAACTGGTACCTTAAAGCTCGATTTTGGCTATTTGACAAAGAAGGCAAAGCCCTGGAATCTTTACTGTTTGCATTTTGAGATGGATTTGGCAATCCTCTTGTAAAACTCTGGCTTGATTTAGATCCAAGGGGTGGAAGAGCCCTTGGGGGAGGCTTTGATTCTTCCATGAAGCCTCCACCAATGTAAAACGCACTTCTGACTTGCAATTGAACTAGGAAGACTATTGCAGATTATCCAAGAAATTAGACACCTGGTTTAAGATTAAATAATAAACCAACAGAGTACACAGCACAGGTACAACCTATATACAATTGTTCTAAACAGTCTTAGTTTGGTAAGGTTAGGTGTTAAAACAGTTATAAGGGCATTCAGAATTTTTTTTCTCGTTTTTTTTAAGCATTTGACAGATCTTGGATCTGAAGACTTTATGGTACATTACCAAATTTGAGCTTTCTATAACCTTTTGTTCCTGAGATATGTAACAGATAAGATTTCCCTTTAAAAAGGCTTTTTTTCAGTTTTCCTTAGTTATTTTGCCAGGGTATCCAATTAGAAACAAAATTTCAAAAAGTTGCTGCATGTTTCTGATTCCCAATAAACGTTTTGCACTGTGCAGCAAAGTTATTGTCAAAACAAAGCAATTCTGAATTAGGCCTAGTAAAGGTTTAGAAATGTAAAATTATCTGCTTTTCAATAGTCTAATTGTAAGCCAGCTTTCCAAAAAGTTAACCTTCTGCAAGTGTCAGAATGGCTACTGACAAAAAAGCAATACATAGACTGAAATAAGTCAGAAGCAAGAGCAAAACTTTTTTGAACTGTAATATCTGATATCTTGAAATTGGCAAGACATATTGGTAGAAACTTCAAATTTGGTGAGAATGCATTCTAGGCTCATCTCAACAACATTTTGGTCAACAATGAAAAACTTGACTTGAATGCCCTTTTAAACGTAATTACTTGTAATAACGTTTTATTCACCAAGTTGCCTTGACCCGGACAGCCGAAGACAGTAAAGAGACGTTTCAGTTTTGGAAGGCTTTATTTCACCGAAAACCGGTTACGCAACGAGAAAAGTAGTACTACGGTAACCGAAAATATTACCTTATAAGGTCACAAATTCCGGTTACGCAAGTGGTAAAATGAATATTACGGTGACCGGATTTTCCGGCTACAGTAGTTTCACTTGTAATAGTTGGGTAGCCGAAAAATGTTTGGGGAGAAAAACAAATTTTTATTTACTCTACTTGAATTTTTATTCTCTCTACTTGAAATTTTTTCTCATTTTTATATGTGCGTTTTTGTCTTTCTCTCTCATCTGTCATTGCTCTTCTTTTGGTACTGTATTCTATTTACTTGTTGTTACCTCCTTCGTTTCCGACTCATTCTCTCGGCTTCACTTGGCTTTTTCAGTACTCGACTCTTCCAACTTTTACGTGAACTCACCTTCGATCTTCACGGGTTTCGAACCCGAATCTCAACGCATTGATGATTCACGCTCCGAAGTCTTTACCACTCGACCATCGTAGCCTGTGATGGATACCTCACAAATAGCGCTAATAAACCAAGACATAACGATGAGCATTGAAGCGTATCGCCGGTCACCCAAGTGCTAAAACCGACACTTGCGTAACCGACAACCAACGACGTTTGTGCATTTGAACTTTTGTGTTAGCTGTATCTGATTAAATCTTGTTCCATTAACCTCCTCTACCAAAACAGTGCTGCCAAAGGTTCGCCACTATACTAACTACATTTCTTAAGAACGAATATTTGCAAACAAGCAAGTGTTCGAGAGTTGAAATGTACTGGCTACAGCTTTCTTTGATTGACGGAAATCTCAAATTCCAAAGGTGAAGGACACATTATTGAAGTGAAATCATTGAGGTGAAAGACTCAAGGATACATTTTGAAGTCCTTGGCTTCGAAGGTCAAGGCCTAGGCCTCGAAGCAGGGATGTGGAAGCGCCTATTTTCCAACCGCTTCCGCTTCCACCTCCATCGCTTCCGCTTCCACCACTTTTACCAAAATTTATCATAATATTTTTAGCTAATCATATGAATAAAATGCATTAACGTGTTACTGGTATGTAAATGAAAAGTGAAAACGATTTATTTCATTACTAACACACAGAAAAAGTAAACATGAAGAAAAACAATACTCCGTGCAATAAAAAAAAGTAGGTAGTGACTATTTCACCGAAAATTTTCAACTTAAAGAGAATAAAACGAGAATGAGAAATATTCATCCGCGCTTTTTTCATTTGCTTTTTTAGGGGTTAAGATTAGGGTTTAGGTTAGGGTTTGGGTTAGGGTTCGATTTGGGAATAGTTTTAGAGTAAGCATTTGAGTTTGTGTCAGATTTGAGTCAGAATTAATGAAAAACTAGAAAAAAATTTCCGGTGAAATAAAGCCTTCCAAAAAAGTAATATTAAAACAAGTAATTTAAAACAGTGAGTGCAATAAAAAAGCACAAGAAAACAGCGGCTATAATAAAAGAAAAATCCAACGAAAATGGTGAGTGTAAAATAAGTTGAAAGCAAAAGCGATACAAACGTGTATTGAAAGGATAGAATTTAGTGTAGAATTTTTGCGAGTTTAAGAGTGGATACTTTCTGCAACAGCTGGCTTCACAAACTCTTGTAATGGTATGTTTCAATTGTTTGTTTTGTGTTAAAAAAACATTTAGTGCGAGTATTGTCGAACAACGTAAGTGGAAGCGGTACCCATTTACCGCTTCCAGCTTCCGCTTCCACAAAAATTTACCGCTTCCATTGCTTCCGCTTCCACATCCCTGCCTCGAAGCCTCAAGTCCTAGAAAATTTTTCTGTTCTCGGCTCAAGGACAGCACCATTTTTTTTTTGAGCGGTTAAAATGTAGTTGGAAAACGCCAGAAACCTCGCGGAATATTCGCGAAGACTTTTTTGTTTTCCTCTTTTGGAGATCACATGAAAAATTTTCTTGAAGACCTTCCTTTTTGTTTTTTTTTTGGAGATCGCCTGAAAAATTTTCTTGAAGACCTTTTTTTTGATAACACTTACACCTGTATTCTTGAGCATTCCCCTTTGGCCTCGGATTTATTTTGTGTCCTTGGCCTCGAGCCTTGTGTCCTCGACTCCATAGACCTTAAGTTCTCAAAGTGCTCCTTACGGAGACCCAGGGCTCCGCTAAAAAAACCTAGGGTCTCCGCAACCTATTCGTTTACTTTGTTTTTAGTTTAGAAATTTATAGTGGGGCTCCGAAAATAATGGTCAACCTCTTCAAGGGCTCCATAACACCAACAATTTGAGAACCCCCGATATAGACGACAGAGGTTGGCAAACGCTGTAACTCGTTGTCTTTTGGCCATGAGCTATACTTACAAAACCAAGATGAAATTACAATGTCTTTCTTTATTGATTACATTTTCTAACTACTGCAAATACACTAGTTAGGTTTCTGACCACAAAATTAACCCAAACTTGAAAACACACTAGTACACAAGTATTTCGAAATATCTTATAACGGTATAAGTAGAATTTATTTCCAAATTCGCACATTAATAAAAATCAGTTAAAAACAAACAATACAAAACATAGTCAGGTAAAAACAATTATTTTATCTCCGATTCTAAACACCTTTTGGTAAGTGTGCATTTAATTTAAATTCCGGGATGAAACGACTCTAGTCAGAGCTTTGACCAGAGTCGCATTTTATGACTTTTTGAAACAACTCAAGGCGCATTTATGTAGAAGATTCAACTCGAATTTAAACGCCAACGACTCAGTCATAGTTTAGATTAAATTAGTTAATGAAGGAAAAAATTTAATTATATGTTTGGATCAGGCGCGTAGCCAGGATTTGGAAAAGGGGGGGCTCTTTTGAAAGAGTGAGAAAAGTGCAAAGGAATTTAACCCAAATTTTCATTATTCTTGAATCAGTTTCGCATGGTTTGTCCGAAATTTGAGACGGAATTTCTCGGAAAGCTCTGAAATTCAAACGTTTTCTCCGCTCAAAAACAGGTGGTCTCCGAAAAAAAAAAAAAGGTCTTCACCGAAATTTAGTCTGATTTTTCGGCCTAAATCGGAAGTTCAAACAATTTTTCAGCCCAAAAACAAGTGGTCTCCAAAACAAAAAAAAAGGTCTACACCGAAATTGAGTGTGATTTTTAGGCCAAAATCGGAAATTCAGACACTTTTTCACACCGAATCACGACATCTACATCACAACTTCGGCACCCAATTTCCTTTGGGGGGGCTGTTTTCAATTTTTCACCAAAAATCGGCTTAAAAAGCAACAAAAACGTGCGATTTTGCATACTTCACAAGCCAATGGGGGGGCTCGAGCCCCCCTCTGGCTACGCTACTGCTTTGGATCAATGTTAAGAACAATTTTTTTCCATACTAGAATTTTTTTAAATGACGTAAAGCGCCCTTGAGGTTGTTGGTGGTTAAACTTATAATTATAAGTTAACAGTAACTTTTGATTTCAAAAATTTTCAAACGTGACCAAGTTGAAGTACACTTTTTTTTAGAACCGGTAAATCTTGAGTCGATAATGGCTGTTTTTATTTTTTGCAGGTTTTCAGCTTCATTTGCTCTTGATTTTGTAAAAATTTTGAGAGCCTCGATGTCAATTTTAGCGGCCATGTTTGTAACACGGTTTAATTCCTATTGTTCTGTCTGCTTTAAGTGAAAGCTTTCTCCACTGCTATTTGCGGCATCGTAAATTTGCAAACGAGAAAAAACAAGCTTTTTTTCAAGTTGAATTGCCAACAAATTTTCTCAATTGCTTGCGCAGAGCAACAGCACTCAGTCTATAATCTTGGAATAATTGTAATTTTGCTTTCAAGCACAAAATCACTCAAATTTTTTCGTTTGTTTTTGTTTTATTTTGCTGCCGAGGCTGGCATTGTTTTTCTTATTTTTCCTTATAAAAAGTGTGTAATGCTAATTTTGTCAACTGGTGCTACGCAATTTTTCCTTATCAGACGAAATAGCAAATGGTTCTAAACATAGGCGTAGCCAAGATTTTCCATTATGTTGGGGGAAAACCACAAATCACATGCAATGACGTCATTAGAAACTTCGAAAGAGAATTTTTTGTGGGGGTAAAGATATCGTAAAATAGAAGATCAGAAGCCGTGGCCTGGTGTTGGCTCGTAACTAGGAACTCGTTCATGGGAGAGGGCTTAAACCAACAGTTAAAATGCGGAAATGTTTAAATTGGGAGACGTCTTCAAGTAAAGAAGTGTACCGTAATTCAAACGTAACACAGACGGGGGTCTGGGGGCGGAGCCCTACGCCGCCCGAGGCTATGGAATCTGGGGCGAAGTCCCCAGACGCTGGGCAATTTTTCGTTATTTTTTGGAAAAAAAGCTATTTTAATACCATTGGATCACATTTCGCTCGTATTCATAGCCTTTTGAAAGAACTGGATTTCTAACATTTGAAAGCCAATTGAAAAAATTAAGTTGTTCAGTTTTCCTTTTGCTTGCAATTTAAGTCCAAAACACGTATAAAATTCTGCATTTTGGTGTTAAATTTTGTAAGTGATTTGGCCCAGTAGGGGGAAGTAAATTGCATTGCATCCTGCAGTTTTTTAGCAGTACATAACAATCCAGTCAAATATTTTCCTTAGAGATTGTTTTGTCATGAAAACAACCAGTTATAGGAGTACGTATACGGCCAAGGAGCGCAGGCCCTCTCAATTCAAAAATTTGTTAAATAAGCATTTCCTTTACTGTAGCTAATTTTTTTAAAAAGTATTTTGTTGCATAAAAACTGGCGAGGTGAAGGTGAATTGTTATTGAAAAATGTACAGCAGATAGTTACGCCTACAAACCATGTTATGGCCCGGGTCGGATTTACATTGAGTTGAGCCCTTGGCACTTTGGGATTTTTGCAATATTTTTCTTCCAAATACAGGTGAAGACCAAAAAAAGTTTTATCTGAGTGCGGGGCCCCTGGCACTGAGCCATATATTAAATCCGTCCCTGGTTAATGGTATTGCATTGCGTTCATAAAAAGGTTAGATGAGGGCCTCAGTTGGCAACTTTTAGAAAAAAACCCTTAATGTTACTCTGGCTATACGTTTAAATTGGTTGGCAAACATTAAATTGAGCGGGCCTCCTGGAAATATATTATTGTTGGGGGCTAATTTAAATTGAGAGCCATTTAAATGTTATTGAAGGGGACCCATTTAAATTGGTTGGTAAAAATTAAACTGAGGGGGCCCGGACCCCCTGGATCAATATTGTTATTAACTACTGTTGTACGCGAAGATGCTAAAAAAAATTGAAACTGAAGAAACAATATATTTTTTGTGACATTTTTATCATTGGTAGCATTTCAATTAAGGGCCATTTAAATGTTATTGTAGGGGGTCCATTTAAATTGGTTGGTAAAAATTAAATTGAGGGGGCCCGAGCCCCCTAAATCAATACTATTGTTAATTACTGTTGTACGCGAAGATGCTAAAAGAAACTGAAGAAACAATATATTTTTTGTGATATTTTTATCATTAGTAGCATTTCAATTAAGGAGGAGAGGCCGCCCCCCTCCCCGGCAACGTCTTGGTTCTAAATGCAATTCGCTTTCTCAGCAGTCTAATTGCGAACATGGCGAAGATTTTAAGTAATTTTCAGCAAAAATTCGCTTTGGGTAGAAGTTTTCAACATTTCGCCATTGAATTTTTGGGAACCAAAAAACATTACTCGCGCGCTTGAAGAGCGCTTTGAAATCTTCGTTAAGTTGGCAAAAAAATGTGACGTATTTTTACTCAAGTTATATCTCGCAATCGATCCAAGCAACTTGGCGAGCGAAATGTGTTAGCCAGCTCTCAGAGCTCCAGATAAACGTGTAAAAACAACCCCTTGCTTTTAACGAGTATTTCGTTCGGTAGCCTACCTTAAAAAATTTTCGCAATTAATGTGTACGAGAAAACTTCTATCGTGTGGGCCCAAACTAGTAAAATCCATGATGTAGTTCGCTTGAGACCAGGTCTACACTGGGCGTAAAATCGTGAGCGTACGACCGTAGCCTTTTTTTTAAACAGAATTTAGTACGCGCGGCGTACCGCCTTGTTATCGTACAAGATTCCAGTTGGCGAAACTAAACTAAGGATACGCTCGTACGTTGATGATTTTATGCATAATGTAGACTGGGCCATTCGATGCGATCAAGGCGGACATTTTTGTTTTTCTGTTTTTTTTCTTCAAAATATTCAGAGATTTTAAGAATATTTTCACCAAATTTCATCTTTCCACAATTTTTCATTGAGCCATTTTCAAGACATGAAAGTTAAAATGTAAGGTTTTCCCTGCAAATTTTGTAAAGTTGCATTAAAAGCAAAATTTCAAAAGTTACTACTTGTTTTCGACTACTAACAAGTGTTGTGAGAGAGCGTTGCTGTCGAAATGCAGTTGAGAAGAAATTGCAAATAAGCAGTCTTTTGAGTAAAAGCACGTCTCATTTTTCTAAAAGTTAATCTTCTATCATCATAACCCTGACAAAATTGCATTAGTGGCAACTCAAGAAGAAAATTGTTAACTTTGAAACACAGTATCTTGAAAACGGTAAGAAATAGAAAGCTCAAAATTAGTGAGAATGCATGCTAGACTTTTCTCAACGTTTTAGTCAAGACAAATTGAATGCCCTTTTAGTTTTCACAAAACATCCAGAATGAATGAGCAAATGATGATAGCTACCACAATACATAAATCGGTCCGGCATGTTTGAATAGCAAATACATCACACGTTAAAAAAAATAAACTCGTAGCTTCTGTTGAGGTAAACACGATTTAGAAGAATTCAACTTTTCAATGATGTAAATCAAAAGTTGACAGTGAAATATCACAAACCATTTTACAACAAAATCTCTTTAAAATATTGCGTGGTTTTGAAAGCTCCCTTTTCAGCGAAGAAGAGCATCTTCTTCATTTGGAAGATTGGTTTAATTGAAATAGCGTAGCCTTTTTTTGTGCATTACATTTTCTTCCCATGATGCAAGATAACTTCAGATTCTTTTTCATATCCGCTGTTTCTAAAAAAATATTTAGCAAATAAATAACTACATTATCATCAAAAATGGTGAAGTCTGTTTACACCAACGCATTATGTATGTTTTTAAACTTTTAATGCTATAGTAATGCAGTACAATACTATCTGAACTACAACCAATGACTATAAATGTTAGTAACAAATTATGAAAGTCGGCAAATTGTCGACTTTTTACATTAGCAAACTGATAAAATCGACACACTTTCATGCTAGCCTTGGGTCCATAACAACTGACCATGACAAACTGACCGCAAATCAAATGATGCCGATTGGCTAAGAAGGGCGATCATGAAAATATTTTACAATCCCCAGAGCCATCTTGCCCCAGAAACCCTCACTTTGTGATGAAACCGTTGGCTCGCAGTCAGTTTGTAGCAGTCAGTTGAGTTGGCTTGGCTAGCTTAGTCTATTACTGTATTTTAAACTAGACTTCCATCAAATTATGTTGAAAAACCTTTCCTTTATTTTACTCAAGGTTTAACTACTTTTGTTCCTATTTATTTGTAGTGTGTTCCAGAAATATTATCCATTATTTAAACAAATCACCCTAAATGCTGCATGTATTGGTAACTAAAGAGTGCCTACAGTGATATGAAAGTAGCAGTACATTTTAAACAATCACAATGATTTCTCACACAAAATTAGTTGGTAATGATACTATAAGTTGTATAGTATAACATAAACAGATTTTCAAAGTACTTACTGAGGAATTTTTTCACAGTGTTTGAGAATGAATCTTTGAGGAATTTGATGACTCGTTACTCGTTCAGTCATTGTTGCTGTCATTTAGGGGCACCATTGGGCCACTTGTGTAATTTTGTGGCCATTTGTTGTTTTTTTAGATCAGATACTAAAGGAACATGGTCGAGAACATTTGTATATTTTTTGGAATTTCTTGACGTTATCATTTTTTGCAGCATTATTTTAATAGTATGTTTACTTCTTTTCAGTATCATCTTTACTATTCTGCATTGTTTATTCTTGAAAACTATCCTTGAAAACACAGAACATTGCATAAATCACCCAAATTCCATCTTCTACTTCATGCTGTATTTGATCAAAATTACAAACAGCCTTTTTGACTTTGTACATCACTGTGCTTTTAAATCATGCAACACTTTAAGCACAAAATGCATGTTACTGACATACCGTCGACATATTATAGATTACGCAAATGATAAAATTTCTTCTTATTACAAAATCTGGAAAACATAACCATAGAATTAGAATATCTAAAACACATTAAACATTCAGCAATTGAAATACCAAACTGTAGCAAAATACCATAACTTTCAGACCATAAGGCGCACTTAAAATACCGTTACTAAAATTTTCAAAAAACTGAAGTTGTGCCTTATATATGGGTCCACGACTTTTCGGCGCGACCGTTTCGACGCGGCCCTTTTTGGCGCCAACATTCTGTGCTTTTTACTAACACTAACCCAAAGCCCTAACACTAACCCAAACCCTAAATAAGTGAACTGTCAAAGACCACCGAATTGGCGCTGAAACGATCTGTGCAGAAAACAAACGGCAACGAAATAGGTGGTGCCGAAATGGTCGTGCCAAAATGGTTGCACCGAAAAGACGTGATCCTCTTATATATGCAGGGGTCGAAATTAACTTTTGTAACAACGTGCCCATTGAGCAAGTGATATCAAATTTCATCTTGCTCGAAAAAAATAGGTGCAATAAGTTCAGAGGTTGTTTAACTTTGGAAAAAAATTTGTGAAATGTACTTCTCAGTTCTAGGCAAAAAGCAGTGAATTTACAAAATACACGTAGTTGCATATCCTATTTCAAGAATCAAGTTTTTGTAGGCAATGCTATGTTAATATGATGCAGTAAGTAACTCTTTCCAATCATGCACTACACAAAAATTGATTTTTTGATTGTAATTATTTCAATTATTACGATACATACAGTGATATTGACTAATGTTGCAGTTTTTCGCGAACACATTTTAATTCAAATATTTTGGAAACACACTAGCTAAAAAGCCGAAATTTTTTGCAATAGGAGCTAAAGTATTTTCAAAATAATCATAACAAAAAAATTGCAAAATTTTTGACGTAGCTTTTACGTAGCGCAGTGTAGCACTTGTGATATCTGATACAGAGGTTTATGAGGCAAGTGTGGGAAATTTTTTCTTAAAAAAAAAGTAGCTTTTTGTGCCAAAAAGTTCCCAAACATGTCTGGGTATTAAAAATGTACTTAAGATTAAGAAGAGTTAACTGCAATTAATAATGTGCGTAAGATTACAACAAAGTGTTAATTGTGACACTTACACAGTGCTAACTAAAATAAAGGAAGCAACAGCTCTCTTTACTTGCATATTTTACTTTATTGCAGCAAAAGCAGACCTAAAATGCATCTGTGAAAAATCTTTGTGATGTTGTTTAATTGCCGTATTTTGTCAGATTGCCCATCGGGCAAGCTAAGCCGAAAAATAACTTGCTTGAGGCGATTTCAACTTGCCTTGAGCAAGTGGGCAAACGTTAATTTTGAACCCTGATATGAATTAGGTTATACTCTTTTTCTCTTTACAATTTAAATCAGAGCTATTTAGAGTTTTACAATTTTTAGACCTCTTTAGGTAACATCTCATATATATAGTGCACCTTCTATAAGAAAATAATAGCAATAAAGGTCATGTATTTATCATGCACTTTATAGTTCAAAAGATATAGTAAATCACAAAAATAAAGTCATTGAATTCAAATAACAAGGCACTAATAAAGGGTTTGATGAGGGTTGCAAACTCAAACTTGAACTCAAATAAAAACAATCAATTTCTCGAACTCAAAAAAATAATTTGTCTAAACTCGAACTCAAATAAAACTGATCGAGTTTGAGTTCACTGAAAAGAACCTCATAAACCAAAAAAAAATGTCAGAAAAAATTTTTTTGTTAAATATGCAGGGTAACTTAAGATTATCATTCATTTGTTTATGCTGTGGCAACATAGAAACACAGCATGTTGTATAGAAAATGAGAGCAATTAGCCGAAGAGTAGACTTAGCATTTTTGTCAGAATGAACTCCAAACTTGAAAAACTTGATATTTTTGCTGTATTTAAACTAAAAAAAACAAAAAAACTCACACGTGTCAGAATAGACTCAATTCAAATAAAAATCTATTGAGTCTGCACCCTGGGTTTGATAATGATTATAAACAGTTTTGGGCATTAACTCATTAGTAACAAAGTTAAGTTTTTCATTAACGAGTTAAAAAGCTTTTGTGAGTTAACTTATTAACTACAACTTTTGTTAAACTACTTTAATGTTTACATTAATCCGTAAAAGTTCTAGGCTACACCATGCGTCTTACTGCCATAATAATAGATATAAAAAAATGAATTAAAAAAGGCTTCCATTTTGTCTATCTGTATTAGAATAGTAAATACTGTAGTAACAGAAATCAGAAGTAATTTTTATCTTGTATGGAAATGGAATCATTTTATTGGGCATCAACAGCGGATTGATAAACAATTTTTTTTAAAATTACAAATTAACAATTAACTTTAACTTGCGTTACTGTTGTTTTTCAGTTAACTACTTAACTTTAACTTAGTTAAAAAGTTGTTAAAAAATTCTTAGCAAATTAACTCTTACAGAAGTTAACGTTTCTCATTAACTTGCCTAACACCGATTATAAAGTATGGTGATTAGAGAGGTGAGGGGGTATGATTACTGATAGCATAAGGAGTATATAATATGGAGATAGACAGCCTTGGGTTTTGATTACTAAATTAGTGGCCAAAGGACTGTGAGGTATGATAGCCTAAAAGAGACATTGCTTGAGATCAATTTTATTACGATGAAAACTACTGGAGGTAATAAATAGGTGCCCCAAATCTTGTTCCACCATTTTCCTTGTCCAAGGGTATTCAAGTCAAGTTGTTCACTCTTGACTAAAATGTCAGGAAAAGCCTCAAATGCATCCTCAACAAATTAGAACATCCATGTCTACTTCTCAAGATATTGCAGTTCAAAGTTAACAATTTTCTTCTTACTTCAGTGTTGCTATTTTGTCAATTTGTGACAGAAGTTTAACTTTTGGAAAGTTCGCTTGAATTTACTTGAAAAGCAATTAATTTACAATTTGGACCCTCAACTTTGTTGCGGCACCTACTTTACTGCACAAGAATCGTTGAAAATTACTGATAACAAACATGCAGCAACTTTTTGAAATTTTGTCTGTAGTTGGTAACCACGAATGTGGAAGCGGAAGATGGAAGCAGAAGCGATTAATTTCAGATTTTTTGTGGAAGCAGAAGCACTTTGATGAAAAAGACTGGAAACAGAAGCAAACTAGGAAGTGACTAATTCTATCCGGAGCAGGAAGCAAAAAAATTCCAAAGGTGAGGAAGCGGAAGCGAACTCAGAAGTATAAAACTTCAAGAGGAGCTGGAAGCTGAAGCATTAAAAATTTGATTGCTTCCACATCCCTGTTGGCAACCCTGACAAAATTTCTTAGAGAAAAAGGCTTTTCTAAGGGGAAATCTAAACTGTCATATCTTGGGAACGAAAGATCATTAAACGCTCAAATGTGGTGAAGCTGGTCTTCAAATTTGTCTAAATTTTTTGAAAGAAAACCCAGCAAATACATTTTTGATGGGAATGTCCTTTTAATCTGTTTGCCACAGTACAATTGCAACCCTTTGTTTTGAAATTCATGACATCAAAAAAAGATCGCTTTGAAAAAATGCAAATAATTTGCAAAATTTCTAGCGATGCTCTATAATTGAATATTGTGTTGTTTATTCAGCAGATTTTGCAAAGCTACTGTATCTTTTTCTGATGACATAAAATTTCAAAACACAAGTTGTCAATGGTGCAGAATCAAGCAGATTAAATCTAACCTATTTGTGCAGATAAATAAGATCTGGAAATAAGGGAAGAAGGTTTGGGAAACATTTTTTTTACCAAAATAGTTTTCACAAAACCGATCTCAAGCAGTATATATTTCTTTCATTGCCAGCTCTATCGCAAAGTGATTTTGCCAAAAAATGAAAGTTAGGGCAAGACAGCTCTGAGGATAGTACCAGTACTTAGAAGGATAAAGGCTTATTTCAAATTCACTGACTGCTATTCTGAGTCGATGCTTTATTAAAGAGATACTGCTCAATATTGGTTTCATTAAAATGAGAACTACTTGAGGTACCGGTATATACCGGTATTAAAGAGGTGCCCTAAACCTTGTTCCACTATTTATATCCCTCGTCCGTGAAAATAGATTTGATCCACTTGACTTTATATTATTGGCAACCTGCATTTCAAAATTTTGTGACACTAGAAAGAGAAACAAAAGACTTTCAAAATTTCTTGCACAGTGCAGGATAACTACCGGTAAGGACACAATGTTCATTCATTATATAATATATATATCACATTTCTTATTCTCCAAGAAATGCTGCAAAGTTATCCTTTTCTAAAATTTCACAAAGACTGAGCCAAAGATAAGTTAATTCTGCCACTTGTCTAGCATCTATAACATTAACTGCACAATGACAGTTGATCAGAGGTGGGCAAAGTGCAATTAGAAGCGCAACTTCCGGAAACTCCACAATTGTGGAAGTTGCGTTGCGCTTTAATTTTTAATTTTAAGACATTCCAGAAATTGCGTTGCAGACTAAAGTTTTTAAAATTTGTGGCGCTTTCAATTTTTTTTCGATTAATAGCGCAGTTCTACACCAGATACACTGAACTTGATTTCATTTTCGAGCATAATTTTGATAGATGCCGGCCTTCTTTAGCAAACTATTTACTTATTTTTGCCTAAAGTTGCAAAAAAATGCAGTATTTCCATTGTATTGGAAAATTTCTATCGTGGAAGTTAGATTGCGCTTTAACTTGGTTCAAAAATGCTGTTCCGCTATGGCGAAATTGTGTTGCATGTCAACTGAATTAAAAAGTTTAGCCTATCGCGGAAGTTGCGCTAAGGTTCAAAAATTAAAAAAATTAAATTGCGCATTTTGCGCTGAGCTTTTACTGGTTGAAGAGATCGCTGCGCTGTGCTTTTGATATAAAGTTATTTGTGCCCACATCCGCAGCTGGTCGACAAACCTGGTTCTGTGTAGCCTACTGATAATAGATCTTGTCTGGGCTATCTGTAGTGTGCGCTTAGTAAGTACAGGTAAGCCTGGTAGACCTATGTCAAGCCAATATTTGTGTTTCAAAGTTCAAAGACCGGCACTAGGATACCTGGAGTCTGGTATTAATAACTTGATTTTAGATCCAACTCTGAAAAAAAGTACCGTAAACTACCGACAGCCTACCACTTAAATTGTGAAAATCCATATACTTAGAACTATTGACCTATACATGGTAGGCGACTCTACCTTATCTGTTATAAGCCTAAATATGTGATGCCTGTACCTAACGAGCAAGTAAGGCAACTAACAATGCCTGATGAGTGATGCTGCGCTTTCCTCAGTAGCCTACCAGTCTACTTCTAACTTGTAGGCTAGCCTACTGCAATAGGGTAAATCCGTAACTCAACTGACTGCGTACGATATCTACTAGGCCTACCGCATCTGCTAACTTGCACTAACGCGCAGGCAAATTACCAATACGCACGACAGTTATTCCGGTTGTACTGTATATAGCCTAGTATATACTGTACAGCACGAATAAGCTACCGGTACTTGTTTACCTGTACCAGGTTTATGCTTTACCTTCAGCTTTCCTAATGGTTCATGATTATCATTCAATGCGTATTGCCTAATCGCTGCACCACTTTGGACAACTGCACGTCCATTTTCTCATTTTTTTGCTTTCTAATTTGACAATATCTCAGTTATTTAGTTAACCCTACAGCATCGGTTACCGTAGTGTTGGTTTGAAACTTCCGTAACCGAAAAATCGGTTACCGAACTTTCAAAGTGATACTACGGCAACCGTAAACGGCTACCGAACTGTTACTTTTCGATCTTGCGTGACCGACCGCCGGTTGCCGTAGTGCTGAAATGAATTCTTCCGTGACCGAAAGTCGGTTACGCAGATGTGACTTTTCCACTTCGGTGACCGATCTCCGGTGAAATAGTCACTTCCTTCAGTTTTTGAGTCAAGCTGCCACCTGTCTATGGCTGCCAGTGATTTTGCCACAAAGTGATTTTGTCAGACTGACCTCGTCATACAGTGATTACATGACAGACTGCATTCTCAGTTTTGAAGCCAGAATAGGCCCACCTGCCAACAGTAATCAGTATTGCACTATAGCATTATTAAAATTAAGGCACAGACTAAAAACAGCAGTCATTACAAATTAAATGATTCCATTATCCCCAGAGCTGTCTTGCCCAGTAACCCTAACTTTGTAGCAAAATCACTGTGACGAAATCACTTTATGATGAGATCACTGGTAATGCTGTCTACCACACGTGATGAGGGCTTCACACAGTCCGTTCTATCAGTTTACTGCTGAATATCAAGCAAGAAAGCTGTGAATACCAATTTTTATAGGCCTACTCTTTGGTTTGACCAGATGAGGAATTGAACCACAGTCCATGCTTCTTTTCTTAGCTCTTAATCTTAACATAGTCATATGTTTGTTAGAACAAGTGCCATTAAGTATAAGCCATGCACTTTTTTCGGAAGCACTGCGACCCGTGTATGAGTGCACACACTCTCCACTCTCACTTCTGCACTCAGTCATTAGATTAGGATTCAGGCTAGATTTCGGGAAATAGCCAAGCTTAAGGTTAGATTTTTGGAAACAGCTGAGATTGGAGAGCCCATGCACTCATACCTGATACACAGGTAGCAGAGCTTCTGAAAAAAAGCAGACGGCTTATACAGTAGGCCTACCATACTTAATGACACCCGATTGTATTTGACCGACTCAGGACTGGGAATTGAACCCCGATCTACTATGTACTAGGTACCGGTAACACTACCAGATACAGTAGCCTACTGTTTCAGTAGGCTAGCAGAAGCTCTACAGTACCATTCACTGATTCACTCGTCTACCGGTACTGATCAATCAATTTCCTCTTTTGGTTTCATTAGCTTTAATCTAAATTTTCCGGTGAGATACTGCCAGTCAGGCAGTCACTACTGTACTGGCACTCACTACTCTACAGTACTCACAATAGTCACAAGGCCCATTATATTTTACGGACTTTAAGTAGGCGTACCTCTTACTGTCTACTAAAATACCGTAGCCTACTGAGCTGTAAAGTTCATGTCAGTCTAATTGTAGGATCCATGGTCAAGTCTGTAGTCAAGTGGTCAAACAGTCAGTTGCTCAAACTCAAACTGAGCCAGATATCTGAGCCATCCTTGAGCGTAATTTATGCGCCACGCCAAATAATAATAAAAAAATTAGCAGCAATTTAGAATCATTAAAATTTTTATTCAATGATTGTCAATTTAGAACTATAGGCTTTCGTGTTTCGACCAGTAATTTAGGCCATCTTCACAGCTACCATTTAGAAGCATAAGTTATTCATCAATACAATTTATTATTGCAATATACAGTGCAAATGAGCAGTGGCGGATTTAGGGGGGGGATGGGGGGGATGCATCCCCCCCCCACCAGCCTAAAAGTAACGATTTTGGCCGAAAAATCAGCCTCTGTTTCGAATAATTTGGCTCCATTTCGGGATGCATCCCCCCCCACCGACCTAAACGTAACGAATCCGGCGAAAAATCAGTCTCAATTTTGGTGATTTTTTTTTTTTTTTTGGAGACCACCTGAATTCAGGCATAAAAAAACGTTTGAGTTTCCGATTTCGGCCTAAAAATCACTCTCAATTTTGGTGAAGACATCCGAATTTTTGAGGTTTTGTGCTTCAAATCCCCCCCCACCAAAATTTTCTGGATCCGCCACTGCAAATGAGCTATCGCGAAGCGTTTCGACCTTGCTCAAGGGTCTCATCAAGCAAAAAGAATAACACATTTCAACATGCAATGATATAAAACTGCAACTAAAAATTTGGAAGAAAACATTAGCAGCAATTTAGAATCATTAAACTTTCAAATAGGCAATGATACAAAACTGCAATTCGCACTGTATATTGCAATAATAAATTGTATAGATGAATAACCTATGCTTCTAAATGCTAGCCATGAAGATGGCCTAAGTTAGAGGTCGAAACACGAAAACCTGTAGTTTTAGACTTTTAGGTTGACAATCATTGAATAAAACTTTTAATGATATTAATGAAAAAGTTTCACTAGTCTAGTCATTTATTTCAAATTTTAGCCAGTTTTTTGCTCCACTAAAGTGTCTAAATATACATATTGTACTATTTTCTCATGGAAAACTGACCTAGCTTGAATCTATTACACAACAATGAAAAAACAAGGGTGAAGTAGAAGTAGAGGAGGGCAGAGCAAGCCGTAAAAGTTGCGCCGCAACCACACGCGCAACTGGTCTGAATCTTGCGCCGCAAGCAATTTCGCAAGCCCAAAACAATAATGCGTCGCAAGCGCTTCCGCAAGCTCAAAATATTAATGCGCCGCAAGTGCACGCGCAAGTGTGACGTTTTGCAAAGTATAATTCTAATTGACTCACTGCGCAAATTGTGCTATGCCACGGTACAAAATCATTCAAAGCAAATTATGCAGGCAACTAAATCAGTAAACAAAAAAAATTATTGATTTCCGTTAAAAAATACGAGCATTGCAAAATGCGCATCGCTTAACCGTTTTGTGCAAAAAAAGTCTTCATAGCCAGGGGTGCCGGAACGGGGGGGAAAAACTGTCCCCCTGCCTCTTTGTCAGGAGGGGCAAAGGGGGAAGTACTGCCGTTCCATTTCAGTTCGATAGTAACAAAGCAAACGCTTGCTAATTTCAAAGCTCGCTTATCCAATGCAGAATAAATTCAATTGTTTATGAGCAATAGATCGAAGGTGATCGGATCAACAAGTTTAAAGATCCCGAACCGATCCAGATCCAACAAGCAGAGATCCAGATCCGCCACCTTTCAAATTTTAAGATCCGGTTCCGATCCGGATCCGCCAGTATACAGTACAACTACACTTTGTTCATATCAACGAAAACCAAAAGTAGACCAAAGAAAAGCAAAAAAGCTCTTCACTCAAAATTGGACTTTTTTTTCTGCCCAAATTCAGGTGAAGACCAAAAAAAAAGGTCCTTATAAAAACTGGGGTGTTTTTTATACCCAAATTTACGTGAATACCAAAAAGCAAAAAAAAGGTCTTCACTAAAAATAGGGGAGTTTTTTCTGCCAAACTTCAGGTGAAGACCAAAAAAATAAAAATAAAAAGTTTTCACTGAAAACTGGGGGATTTTTTCTGCCAAAATTTAGGTGGAGACTAAAAGAAAGAAAGGTCTTTGCAGAATGTAGTGCTGATTTTGTTCCCAAATTATTTGCAAGGGCAAAGTCAAATTCAGATCCTGATCCGTATTTTTTAACAAAACTGGATAGGGATCCGATCCGGATGCATATTTCCAATTTGTTCCACATTTCAGTGCATAAGGCTATTTAACCCCAGGTCACTGGAACGTCATAATAGAAAAACTACTCAGGTATGACTGCGCAACGTATATTCGAGGTATACTCGAGGTCATGTTAGAAATCGTCGGGGTTACTAGCAAATAAGCAAGTTAAGTGGGTGAAATCTCGAAAGCTGGGGTTAAGACTGTAAACGACAAATTTAGTTAGGAAGATTGTATGGCAGTTGTGCAGTTAGAGACAGAAGACAGCGCAGCAGCTAGTAGCCTGTAGTGTGCATTACAAGATAACATTTGCTGAGTAGACTGGTAGACCCAGTACACTACAGTAGCCTATTGCTGTTGCAAATTAGGTAGCCTAGCAGTGTTTTTAAGGCTGTAGGGAGAACCCAATTCGCCAATCCAATCAACAAGCAAGTTCTCAGTGAACTGCAAATCATGGCATTTTGCAATAGGCTTCCTGTAAATAAACAAAAGTAAGAGTGGAGTAAGCTATATAAGTATATTAAACTGTGAGAAAAGAGTTAAACTTTAGCTCCATTGTTCTTCCAATTTTTACAATTGTTCTTCAAAGTTAGTGTTTTTTTTAGAGTTTAATCTCCAGTATTGAACAAAACAATTTCAAAAGTTACATTCCTCTTCCATTTTGTAATGTTATGCAGATTTTTTTGTTCAATAAGTTTAAGTAATTCATGCTGTGTACCTGAAATCTATTGGTCATCTGTAGTACAGAGTTGCAGTATATCGCAAATGCAAAATGGCTTTAGAGGAGCAAGAAAATCGATCTGGATTAGCAGATAGCTGTGTTTGAGCAAGACTTTCCAAAGAAAATGAAACTCATTCAAACGCGCATGCATGCAGAATAAGGCTCTTCATAGCCTCTTCTGTGTATCACTAATTTTGATGATGCAGTAATGGCAAAAATATATGATGGTAGTGGTACAGCAGCTGGTTCTTATCTTGGATTATCTCTTATGTCATCATCCACAGTACTGGTATTTGCCATACAATATCCTGAACATCTGATGTGGTTAGATGAAGAATAAAGTAAGTGTTTGAATCTTTGTCAGCATACTATAGGCAACATAGTTTGAGTGCTACCTATTAAATGGGTGTCGTTAAGTATAAGCCGTCAGCTTTATTTTGGAATCTCTGTGACTCGTGTATGAGCGTGCGCCTGTTCTTCCTCTTCTCATGCGTGCACTCATTAGGGTTAGGGCTAGATCTGGGGAATAGCTTAGATCGGAGCGAAAGAGAAAACGCACGCGTGCTCATCTGTCATACACAAATTGCAGAGCTGTTGAACATAAAGCGACGGCTCCTACTTAACGACACCCTTTTAAATTGCATAGTTGCATGGTTGCTTTGTGAAAAGTAACTTATAGTGTTTTGTAAATTGCCAAAGTAAATCTACGCAACTATTTGTTGAATAAGATAAGATTTGTGGAAACAGCTTAGAACGTTATATTACATAAAGTACTGGTGTAACTTATTTACTTATTTGTATTACATAACTATTTGTTGAACAAAATAAGATTTGTGGAAACAGCTTAGAACGTTATATTACATAAAGTATTGGTGTTTATGAAGGGGTCACCGGGTTGGCAGCTGTAACAAAAGTTGCAAAAACCTCCTCTAGTTTGCTACAAACTCCCTAAATTGCTTTATCATTTATTACCACACTCATCAGATAAATGAGAGTATAGTCAATATGGTCAAAAGAAATTCTAAACAAGTTTAAGTCGATTCAGTTGCAACCCAAAGGGAGATTGTAGCTGGCATTGTGTTAAAAGCATTAATGCTAAGACCTTTTTGACCAGCACATACTAGTAAGCAAAAAAAGCTTTTGATATAAGTAAATTAGGATGGCAATAGGGGAGTAATCTGCTGCTACAAACATAATCTACAAATTGAAAAAACAAAATTTTTAGAAGCAACAGCACAAGCAGAGCCTCAACTTTTCATGATACTGAATTTGTTATGAAGATGTTTTCTGGTCTCAATATATTGCAGTTTAAACACTGTTCCAGAAATTATATTTTATCAGTAATGTGACAGAAGATTAGTTTTTGGAAATCTGGCTTACATTTATTGAAAAGCAGCTAATTTTACAGAAAATCAAGTCTTTGCTATGTTTTGATGATAACTCTGCTGCAAAACATTATTTAATGAGAATCAGGAACATGCAGTAACTTTTTGAAATTATGTTTCTAATTGGCATTGCTGGCTAAATTTGTAATGGGTAGGCTAAGCTGTTATATCTCAAGAACTTAAAGGTTGTCGAAAGCTCAACTTTGTTGAGGTTAATCTTCAGATTTGAGAAATTTTTTTTGAGAGAAAATCTAGCAAAAACTTTTTGACCTGAATGCCCGTTTAATGTGACTTTGCATTGCTTCTGGCCTTGCTTGAGATAATGGAGCAGCACACCTCGGCTCTCCAATTCTTTGTTGGCTTATTGTGCTTAATTGGCACTGAATTTTTCTTCCTGTATTTTTCCTCCAGCTATGAGAACCAAAGTTATTCAGTGCCGATAAAAGTTGCTCTTCAGATTTCCATGATATTAGCCTTGATTTGAAGCATTGTAAAGCTGTGACTGCGGTAGTATTTCCTGCTATTGCATTGATTTTGGTTGTTAAAATGCCTACGCTTTCTTGCAAAAACTGCTAAGTCAATCCAACTCTTTTGTTTAATGGTTTAGGTTCTTTTTTCTGAGGTAGAATCACTCTTGCTTCACTACAAGATATTTTATTTGGAATGAGTGATGATGGTTCTTCTTCATGGTTGCTGGTAATTGGGTGCATTGTTGAGTTATTGTCAAATGAAGTTGTTGATTCAATTGTACCAGTATCGGACCCAAAAAAGGTAAGTGGCGGAGATTCTTCCCTTAGAGCTAGTTTGGAATAGAAGAACTTTTCGTTCACTGTGTTTTGATAAATGCGGTCAACTGGTCATTGATGAGGTTATAGTGAACTATAACTCTCCTTTGGTGCTTGCACATTTTTACGTTGTATCGTGCTACGCACTCGCATACTCCCATTGCCAAATCTACAACCTCCAAAAGCCATGATATTCCAGGGTAAGGCATAAAGTTGCAAGGTCTTGTTCTTTTTGTGAACATTCCTCTGTAGTTTTGTTGTAAAGTATTGCTTTGAAAGCTTTCGTTAACCCTTGTCTCTCTTGGGCTTTGATTCCATTTTTGGTCGCAAAGAGCCATCTTCATACCACCTTTAAATGCAGTAGGTACCGCTTAAATGTTTACTTAATAAAGGTGTTTTAAATGAATGCTTTCAATTTCGACAAAATTGCGAATAATTGGATACTTTGACAGTGAGGTCACTAAAAGTGTACTTAAACTTCCAACTTTCGATAACCTTGGGGTTGAAAAGCGCTGAAAATCCACTTTGAACTTATTTTAGAATGCCCAGAATTGTTTGAAAAATAGATTATTTCAGACGATCAAACGTGGCGAGGGAAAATTGTTGTACTGCTGTGGGTGGGTTGGATGATGGTTTTAATGATTTTGTATACTCTTACAGTAGTCTATCAACTTGAATTTCTGACCTATAGGACGTGAAAAATGTACAATCACTGAGCAGATTTTAGCCACACAAGTGATAAAGCATTCTTTTCAGGTACACTATCATTTGTCATGAAAACTTCAGGATACGTTGAGTTACCCTACCTTTCTTTCAACAAAAGAAAACCTAAAATGAGTATTTAATGCTCAGTAAGGCCTTTTAAAGTGAATGGCTGGGGAAAATACACTGTGCGAGAGCCTGTTTACTTATGATTTACTACCTCGTTTTGAATCGTTTCTAGTTTTTTGGAGTTTGCTGAAAATCAAACTGTCTGTTGCGGCTGCGGTAAACTCATGTTGCGCTGTGATGAAGTTGTAGTTACAAAGTGTATGAAAACTACTACTTAATAAGACGACTTAAGGCAAATCAATAGAGCTATATAAAGTTAGGGCAATCGTATTACATAGGCGTTGACTCCATCCCTCTTGACCTAACCTATCCATAGTTCCACAATGCAGTAGCTTAGCCCACATAGGCGTATACCAGGGGTTCTCAACCTGGGATCATTGGCCCCCCCTAACGAGCCACAGGACCTTAACCAGGGAGCCATTACTAAGAGTAATTGTCTAGACAAACAGACAAAGCAGTGGCTATTAATACAATAAATCCCAAATTCCCGCCGAATACAGTCCCGAATTGCATTGAAGAACTTTTCTTTTGGTCTGCAGTCAAATTCGGGAAAAAATCCTTTCAAATTGCGGTGAAGACCTTTTTTTTTTGGTCTTCAATCGATTTTATATTCGGACATAAAATTTTATAGCTGAGCAGGGGGCCACTGGTGTTGAGAGTCCCTAGAAGGGGGCCACAAACCATAAAAGGTTGAGAACCACTGCCTATACGAACCTACATATATGGGTAAATGCGTCTGGGGCTTTACCTAATTGCGGCGATGCCTTGCGTTAGAAATAAGATGGCGTCGCCGATGTTATCTGTAAAAGCGTCAGGGTATCAATAGAATTTTGATTAGAGAGACTTCTAAGTGGTATTTAAAGTAGAATATCTATGGTACTGTTGGATGAAGAAGGATGGCGTCAACGCTAGTTCAATCAAATACGATTACTATCACTTTGGACACCCCCATTGATTTTGCCTTCATTCCTGTTTAAATGGTAATGACCCAAATCAAATAATGAACGTTAATGATGTTCTCTGAACACAGCTATATCATGTAGTCTTATGCTTGTGTAAATATGCTTATACGTACTATGTATTTTTAGATCTTTGCAAACGCATTAATTCGCAGACACTGAAGCCAGCAATAACACGAGACGTCCTGCTTTCGAGCAAGATCCAAAGGAGACATATTTTGGCAATATCAAAACAAAGTTTTAGCTTCTGTATAACAAGCTTCCCCCTTGACTGGAAGTTACGATTGCTACCAAAGGGAGCGTTCCCACATTACTGTAACACAGCAGTACAGTGATTGTGGCGTTTGTAGTATCGAGATTCGACGTTGAATCGAAGAAAACAATTTCGCCCACTTCTCCGATCTTTCGGTAAACTCGCTCCATCAGGGGAGTAACTATGTTTATGACAAAATTGTCAGCTCCAAACCCTCTCCACTTGATCTTGGATTTACTCTAATCACTGAATTTCTTTAAAGCTTCGAACGATTTATCTCCTGAATACGCACCGAAGTTGGATGCCTGCCATTTGTCAAACATGTAAGCAACTGCCTTCGGCTTCGGGTTTATCGCTGCATTAGCAACAGCTTCGAAACCCCCTGATTAAAGAAGTTGTTGCTGATGAGCTCTGGCAGCCTGGGTTGCAGAATATCCTTGATCAAAAAGAAATACTCTTCAAACTGTTGGGTTGCGTTATCCGAAACTTTGAAAGATCCAAGATTTGTGGCGTTATTCAGAGCGTTATTGTGTAGATGTTGTAACTTACTGACACACGGGTGGATCAAGTAATTTCTAAGTACCATTCCTCAACCTGACATTGCTGACAACTATACAGAATGGCAGCGTTTTGCAATAACGTATCTTTCAAACATTTTTGGTGGCTGCCAGATTCTAACTATACGGTTTATTTTGAAATGTTTTGTAACTACTCCGTGTGAAAGTTTGCCTTCAAGCGCTACTGTCTTTGCTTGAATAGGATGAGGCTAAACATTTCTGTCATGGCTTATCTTTTTTTTTCATTTTGCATAAAACGCCAGCCATTTTTTACGACATTCTGTTATATTATAGATCCTTAAACTGTACGTGGTGTAAAGCGTAATCATTATTGCACTGTTCATAATATTTTCTATTTATATTTGGTTTTGTTAACAGACTCCATGACCATGTTAGAATAGGATCATGCAATGTAAATCTCTCATCGCTTTTACTTGTAATGTAGTCATGACCTTCTGCTACAGCTGCTGCATTCTTGAACTGTAAATAGTGTATCTAGTGTACATATTTTGTTTTGTTTTTTCTTTTTTTAGTCTCCTTTTGGTTTGGAATAATTGCTTGTTTTTTTAGCAGGGTTGGTCAAATCCAAAGCTTTCCAAGTTTGAAATTCTTGCGTACAAAAAACTACGGTACGAATTCCGAAATTCAATTTCGCTAATATTAAATTTAAGTTAGATTTTACATCGAATTTTAGAAATTTTTTTTTTTAAGTCATATTTCAAGTTTCTTAATTGATCCAACCCTACTACTGCTTTTTAGGAATTGGCCAATCTAAATAATAACAGTAACGATACCGGACCCATATTTTGAGACGGAAGTGCAGGTGATGGTTGACTCGATGACATTTAGTCTTTCGCCATCACCTCATCAAGAACTGTGTCTAATGCAGTGGCGGATCCAGAAAATTTTGGTGGGGGGGGATGATAAAAATTTTAAGCACAAAACCTCAAAAATTCGGATGTGTTGTAACCAGGCGCGTTGCCAGAAATTCGCAATGGAGCGGCTGTTTTAGCGGTCTGGGGGCGAAGCCCCCAGCGCTCAAAAACTTTGCATTTTTTTGTAAAAATAATTTAATTTCAGAGCTAGTTTGGTAAAATAATGCTTTTAAAATGCGGCATAGAAATTGGCAGCGCAAACATGATTCAAGTGGTTACATAAACGGCCAATGTGAGAGGTGGTTAATGGTAAAATTTTAGTTCTCTTATTTGGATGCAGGTAAATCATAAGCATAAAATCTTATAGTTCAATAAAACTCACACGGAGTAATTTGTTTCGAAAGAGAATTGAGACAAGTGATTGGTAATTAAACAATACTGAATTGCCTCTCCACCCCATTTCTGAGTTTAGGCCTATAATATATTTGTTGATGAAACCCGTGTTCAAGTTTTTCACACTGGCGATCAAATTTTATTGCTTATTTTTGGTAATTTTTTAAAGTTTTTTTTTGATTCGTGAGTTTTATTTTTGACAAATTAGTCCCCCTTAAGCTTTTGTTTCAAAAAATGCTTTAAATCACTTTTTGGTCTATTTCAGTGCGAAAAACAGTCTCAGAAGTGCTAAAAACGTGATGTTTTTTTATTTTGCATTTTGGTTGACAGGCCAGTGGAGGGGCTATAGCAGTGGTGCCGAAACAAGGGGGGAATGGGGGGATATATCACCCCCAATCATTTGACTGTATACCCCCCAACAATTTGAGTATGGTCTTCATCTGCATCCCCTCCAATAATTTGACTCTGGTGTGCATCTGAGCGCAGGTCAGTACTTAAAAAAAGTGTTCTATTTCTGGTGAAGACCTTTTTTTGTTTTGGTTTTTGATGTTCACCTGAATTCGGGAAAAAAAGTGTTCCATTTCTGATGAAGACCTTTTTTTTTTGGTCTTCACCTGAATTCGGAGAAAAAAAGTGTTCCATTTCTGGTGAAGTCATCACTTAATTTGCTCACCTGAAAAAAGTCTTGGTCGAGGTTCATCCCCCCAATGTTGAAAATTGGGGTAAAGTTGCAAATTATCCCCCCCAATGCTCAACAAAGATTTGCACCACTGGGCTGTAGCCCCCCCGCCCCCTGGCTACACTACTGCTTAGGGTTAATGTTCTTGACCTCGCTTAATGCTCACTGTTTATAAGCCTGATATGTCACTTAGGAAATGATTTGCATTGTGTAGGCTTTATCGCTGAAAAGTGCAAGTTGTAAACTTTGCTAATTCGGCGCTTTCGAATCAATCGGATCCATAAAAGACTGATTTCTGTTTTGTAAAAACTTCGCTGTAAAACTTAGATTTTTCTGTCCCTCCCCTCACAGGGCTTCAGAAATTATATCACAGTCACACGGCCTATCAAAAATTCACTGATTGCTTTTTTTCAAATAAGTTTAATATTCATATGCACGTTATGTTTACGCTGGTGGGGGATGTATTCCCCCATGCGCCCCCATAACTCCGCCACTGGTTGTGCTCCTATGCCTTTATCGCTGAAAAGTGCAAGTTGTGAGTTTTGCTGATTTGGTGCCTTCAAATCAATTGGACGTGTAAAAGACTAATTTCTGTTTTGTAAAAACTTCGCTGCGCAAATATTATTTTCTTTCACCCCCCCCCTCCCCTTGGCTTTTGAAATTTTATCACAGTCACACGAGCTAACGACTATTCAAGTATTCACTGATTGCTTTTTTAAAATAAGTCAAGTATTATTCATATGCACGTTATGTTTAGGCTGGTGGGGGGGAATGCATCCCCCGCATCCCCCCCCTAAATCCGCCACTGGTCTAATGTACATATTTATTTTGAAACTGTGTAACTGCTTGCGTAATGCGCATAATTCAGTCGCTGTGCTTGATGAAAAATAAATAAATGAGAATGAGATAATATTAAATCGTTTTTTTTTTTGCTACCAGTACCTCTCGTGATTACCTTAATTTTTGCGTCTAACGTTGCTGAACAGTTGGTATTAAGCCCTGATTGCTTTGATCCAATTCAGTATTTGTCCCTATTACGCTTGGAAATCTTGCGAAAGCTATATCGCATTGCCTATGGGTAGGTTTTTCTGACGTTCCAGTTGGTGTTCGAGATATTCGAAAATTGGGAAAGCCACCATTTCCATTCTGTTGTCAGTGTGCTCCAAAAAATGATTGTTTCTTCGTTCTCACTTTCCAAAATTGTGTCGTTTATAGTTGCCAATATTTGATCTTTAACAAAGTTGTCAACAAATTCTCAATGTTGATCTTTAACAAAGATTATCGCGTTGTTTTGTTATTGCGAAGAATAAACGTACAAAACGACTATTACTACCCTTTTTAACCGAAAAGTTTGACGTCCTTCGTGGTCGACTCCTGGGAAATCATAACGACTTCCACTGGCAGTTAGGTGGCCAGATCAACCTCCAACCTTGCAGCTGCAAAGCAGCTCGAGTCATAATACCCTTTTTGTTAGGGTATTAGCTCATAGTAATATCACAAAACAAAATAAGTTCAAAAAGTCATAAAAATCACTCGATGGAGACTGTTCCTCAGATCCCTATAACTTCCGACAGCTGAAGGATAGACCTCCGAAACACCGCTTTTGTTACGCTCGAAACCTCAAGTTTGTCCAACGTCCCAATAAAAAGCAAAAGGATAAAAAGATTTTAATTTAACCCCCTCCGCAGCAATCATTAACAATGAATAGGTCCCCCGTTTATTGTGCACTGCCCCTTTTTCTAATGCTGCCATTGATTGGGTGGAGGATTTCCACCACAACCCCATGGACTTCAATTGCCTGGCTGTCGGTTGTACGTTGAGGATAATCAAGTTGTCGCGATTTCTTCCTACGCTGAAACTTGAGGCTGGTTTGTTCCTTTTGCGGAGTTGATTGTAGCGTAGATGATGTTATTTTATATTTTTTTAATGTCTCTTTAAATCAGCTCAATTTAACTTAATTTCGGTAGGCCTACTTTTGATTACAATGAGCAGCTGAGCAGGACTAAGAAATGTACAACTATTCAGCAACTTACGCTTCACTGTTTTCGAGCAAATCTCTTAACTAACCTTTATGCCAAGGTAATCAATGATCGCACAGTCCTTATTGGTTATCTCCTATCAGCGATGTTCTATACTTTGGTTGAAATAAATTAGCTTGGTTGGCTGAGCTTCAATTGCAGCTGAAGTAACCTTGCAAGCAACACTGGACCAACTCGCCGGTGAGCAAAGATTTTGCGACGTGTAATTCGATTGAACAGCGTTTTCAAACGCTTACTTGTGGTTGGCGCAATGCTGGAGAATCGGCCTGAACCTCGTGAGAATGAGAGATCGATTCCCCGCCGTTGCCAATTTAGCAATTGCATGGGTTTGCCAAAATTGAAAAACATGTCTTGTGTTTCTCATGCATTTGTTTTTCGCAGCAAAAAGCGCAGAAGATCTTTCCTTTTTGGTCTTTGCTAGCTTTTCGACCACTTGCAAAGGAAGAGTGTAAGAAGCACATATTTTCCTTTGCATGGTCTCAAGGCAAATGCCCCCTCCCAAGATTATGTCTTGCTTAGAATTACCGATAACAAAGACTTTCTGTATAAGGTTTTAAGTCTTGATGTTAATGGATTGCAACTAATTTATTAGTGCAGCTAAATACATACCGGTAGCTACTGAAAATGTTCAGTAATAAGCGATAAGATTCCAAATCCTTAGGTATGATAATCGTTTAATTAACTGTTACTCAAGTCGAAATTTTACTGCACTTTTCGTAAAATCGTACGATCTGTGGGCAGTGCTGGTATCGAGCGTAGGCTCGGTTTACCTACTTGTTTTAGCACGGTAGGATCCCGCCAGCTAAACCACGCCGATTACCCCTGCTTGTCACCGATTAACGATGGTTCCACGCACAAAATCGGCCGAAAATTAGACCAAAACTCGGTGAACACCTTTTGTTACGTCTTCATTCAATAGTAACTTCCGCCGAAAATTAACTCTTTTCCAGAGCCTAACCTCAAGTATACGAAGCCTATACAATATACATGTATTTGTTTAGGGCGGTAGCACTGCCTGTGGCTGAAATTTTTCGCAACATTGCAAACTTGAGCTGCAATTTATCTCAATGCTTTTAAACGTACAACAACATATTTGCAGGGTTTGTTGTTTTGAAGCTTCAATAATACACGCTACTGCGTAGAAATATAGAGCAAAGCCACAAATAAAAATGAATTACTGAAAAAAAGTCTGCGAATGATGAACATATATATATAGATCACATAAATATACGACACCCAAGTAAAGATTTGCAACAGCGGATGCGATTCAAACGGTACTATCCCAAGCGTTGAAAGGCAAACTACTTTCATAAAAAATCAATCAATTTCGTATCTCTGGTGACGGATTACCACGTAGACACTTCTTTCAATAAACGTGCAAAATCAAGGTTAGCACACATCGCAGGATTATGTCTCCCTGTGCTCTTTTGTCTCTGCACCCGTATGTCTCTTCATCCTGCGCGCTTTTTTATGCGCCTTTATGTCTGGTTTCGTGCGAAGGATGGGAGCATCCCTTCACTGAACGTAGAATGTGTCAAATTACAAACTGTCTTGAGGGTTTTGACAAGAACGTTGTCCCCAAGTTTTTCAATGATATGTAGATGTAGGAGTGCACGGTGCCATTCGGCAGTTCTCTTTCATGTTGCTGTGAAATCTGTTTTGTCTTTTTCAAAACAAAAAAAAAACGTTTTAAAGCTGGTTTTCTTTAATAATATGTTGCATTTCTTTTTGTCGATCTTTTTTAAACATGGAAAGACTACGTGCACGGTCAATCAAAGTGCGCACAATCGTTTGACAATGTTCGACCGAGTGATGGAAATTAAAGTTCACGTGACTGTGTTTCTGTTTTCTAAAGTCGACTTTTCTTGTTTTGAGTGAATAAAGAGTGCAAATACGATTAGCGTTATCGGATTCAATTTCCACGAAGACACACAGCTGGAACACAAAGATCTTGCTGGGATAAGTAGTTGATTCCATTTTTGATAGAAATCCCAGCCATGTGAAACTAAAAAAAAAAAAAAAAAAAAGATGTTAAACTAAGTGCATCATCTCGAGAACTAATTAATTGCAGTTGAGCGCAATTTCGACGGGCTTAATTAAATTACGTTTACATAGTTTTATATCGTTAATTAAAGCAATCGCTACTCCAGTTCTGAAAAAGAACTTTGCAGGTTTCTTGACTTCATGCAATTGATATCAAGAACAAATCAGCAATGATGGATCTAGCATTTTGGATGTCCAATCAAGGCAAAATATTAACTCAGGAGTCCACAATGCGTAAGGCGTACCAGTTATATTTATTTCTTTTCAACGTTTTTCAACCCTAGAACTCTTGGGACAAATGGTCGCCTAAATAAATCTGTTCTAAAAATCGGTAAAAACTTGAGACAGCAAATTTTAATAAAAAATTTAGAGGTTTTCACAAATAAAAAAGAAAAATCCGATAACTGCAGTGTATTTAAATATTATCTTTAGTTGAAACTATTTAGCAGCTAATCTAATTTGTTTTTAATATTATGTGATTATGAACGCAGGCATCTAACTAGCCTCAGCGCCTGAAATCAGTTGAAACTTTTCGTTTACACGCTTGTTTACGAGTAGTCTCTCACCTCTGTGTTTAGTGTGCTATTATTTCAATGCTTCCGATACTGGACAGATATTTCAAAGATCATGAGAACCATATCAGCTCGCCCAACACCAATACCATAATGCTCTGTAAAATACAAATTTAAACTAGTTGGTTTAAATTCATGCACAGTAAGATTGGCATATATTAAATCCAATCGTCTAATGTACGATGTTAAATTCATATTCATTTTGTTGTATTAGTTTAATTATGAGCATCTGAAATGTTAAAAATCTTGCCAGTCTTTTCAGACTAGGATTTTTGGTATTATGCATCCTCTCATAAGGAAATAGCTTAAAGACTCTTGCACGCATCTAATTTGCTACTTTATGCCGTGGGCTATATTTTGTGTTCCATGACAACTGACCGCGACAAACTGATTGCTAACAAACTGAACGCGAACCAACTGAACCCAATTGACTGAGAAAAGCGATCATAGGAATATTTTACTTATTGTTCTTTCAAAGAAAGCGTTAAAAATAAATCTGTTGCAAGTATCACCAATGCGCCACAGCTCAGAAACCTACAGTATATTAACCTGCATAGGTCGCTGTGGCCACTGCACTATCAACAAACTTAAAAAGCTTAATTTTTTTAGCAATTTGAATATTCAATACATTGAAAATTAAAATTAATTTATTCCACAGTGTTTGCATCAAATACAATTCTTGCGTTTTCCTTCAAAAGTAAATACACTGAAACCACGTTTATTTATTTTTTGCTTTTTATTTTAAAATAGATATACAAATATTGAAACCATGTTTATTAATTTTTTGTTTTTATTTTAGTAGACTTGGTGTTATATACCAATATTTCTTGATATAACGTTATATTTTGGCCGAGCCAAAGTTGGTTTAAATTCTTTGCACATTATGCAACTATGTGATAAAAATATGAGATTAAACAATAAGCTTGATGGATGACCAATCAAAAACAGTCATCGGAAAACCTGGAACTATTTTGCTAGCTCAATGATGTCGAACTAAATGACATCTTTTGTCTTTAATCTGTGAATTCTTTGTTTGCTTTTTTAAGAATCAAAATTAAAATTTGGGTTATATTACCTGGTTAGTTTTAAAAGTTAGGATTTCAATTTGGTTAGATTTAAGCCAGAATTGATAACAAAAAGAAGTAGTTTCAAGTGAAATAAACCTTTTTACACCATTAACTAAAATTAATATTTTACAGCTCTTGAAGTTAATTTTTATGCTTAGATCACTACGTTACTCATTAGCACCATATAATCTGCATTAAAACTTAAAAGCACAAGAGTGAAGCGTCTACCGTGTGTGGTAGTCAGGTGGTAGCTTCACTGAAAGACTGCAGGTTCCTGTTGCTATCCCCTGGTCAAGAAAACTTCATGAATACAACGTAATAACAATTACCATTATTACACAAAAATTAATCAACATCAATTAGATAGGCTCTACATACTAATTGCAGATTTACTTTAGCAATTTACAAAACACTATGCTTTTCACAGAGCAACCATGTAACTATGCAATTTGAAATAGCACTCAAACTATGTTGTCTATAGTATGCAGACAAAGATTCAAACACTTACTTTATTCTTCATCTAACCACATCAGATGTTCAGGATATTGTATGGCAAATACCAGTACTGTGGATGATGACATAAGAGATAATCCAAGATAAGAACCAGCTGCTGTACCACTACCATCACATATTTTTGCCATTACTGCATCATCAAAATTAGTGATACACAGAAGAGGCTATGAAGAGCCTTATTCTGCATGCATGCGCATTTGAATGAGTTTCATTTTCTTTGGAAAGTCTTGCTCAAACACAGCTATCTACTAATCCAGATTGATTTTCTTGCTCCTCTAAAGCCATTTTGCATTTGCGATATACTGCAACTCTGTACTACAGATGACCAATAGATTTCAGGTACACAGCATGAATTACTTAAACTTATTGAACAAAAAAATCTGCATAACATTACAAAATGGAAGAGGAATGTAACTTTTGAAATTGTTTTGTTCAATACTGGAGATTAAACTCTAAAAAAACACTAACTTTGAAGAACAATTGTAAAAATTGGAAGAACAATGGAGCTAAAGTTTAACTCTTTTCTCACAGTTTAATATACTTATATAACTTACTCCACTCTTACTTTTGTTTATTTACAGGAAGCCTATTGCAAAATGCCATGATTTGCAGTTCACTGAGAACTTGCTTGTTGATTGGATTGGCAAATTGGGTTCTCCCTACAGCCTTAAAAACACTGCTAGGCTACTTAATTTGCTACAGCAATAGGCTACTGTAGTGTACTGGGTCTACCAGTCTACTCAGCAAATGTTATCTTGTAATGCACACTACAGGCTACTAGCTGCTGCGCTGTCTTCTGTCTCTAACTGTACAACTGCCATACAATCTTCCTAACTAAATTTGTCGTTTACAGTCTTAACCCCAGCTTTCGAGATTTCACCCACTTAACTTGCTTATTTGCTAGTAACCCCGACGATTTCTAACATGACCTCGAGTATACCTCGAATATACGTTGCGCAGTCATACCTGAGTAGTTTTTCTATTATGACGTTCCAGTGACCTGGGGTTAAATAGCCTTATGCACTGAAATGTGGAACAAATTGGAAATATGCATCCGGATCTGCAAAAAAACAGTAAGATCTGAATCCGATCCGGTCCGCTCCGGATCCGTTGCCACCTCTGCAATTGATCAAACAGATAATTTAATCGTTTGTCAACAATGATCGAATCAAATCTTTCATTATACTTGCTGTAATACGTCGAAGCGTGTAACGAGTGAGCGGGGCCCATCTCCGCGTCATTGCGCCCGGGCAACACAGCTTCTTTCGAAGAAATGTCGCAGCGGTGGCGAGCCGTCAGCAACACTGTGTTCGATTTGACCGGCCCGAGATTTGAACCTCAGACCTCCCGCTCCAGAGACGAACGCGTTACCGCTCGACCAACTGACCGGTAAAGACCTGACAAATGACTCATTTGTGCATGATAGCAATTAACATAAAAAGTTAGTAGCAACTTGCAGTAGGCTATACTAAACTGTACGTTTTTTAGCAAGCTCGTGAAAGCTGATCAATTGGATGAAACTCAACACATATTTAAAAATTTTTTTGTCGATACAAAGCACATTACAATTTTTATTTTCTGAAAAAAAATATCTTATATTGTAAACAAAATCACTCTCCATTAATTGGCGCTAAAAAGTTCTTTGAAATCACTAATAACAAATTGCGTGCGTTAAATGATTTCTAAATAACGTACCGGTAAAATAAGCGAGCAATCTCGTGGAATGTATTAGGTTAGTCTCTGAGCTGCGAAACTCGATTTAGTTCCATTAGTTTAAACTGACGCTACAAAAAAATAGGGTGTTACAAAATTTCAAATTAGGAACTCTAAGATCCTACGTCTGTAGGCCTCAACATTACTCTATCGCAAGACATTTAAGTTTCTAGCTTTGTTTGTAGCCCTATAGTAGGAACGATCAACGCTGGCGTTACCAGTGGCGATTCCAGGTGGTTCGGACCTCCCAGCTCAAACCGGAGAACAGTGCCGCAACTAAAGCGTTGTCCTACGGAGGGGGGGCAAATTTTTTTGCAGATTGGGCCGCAAAATTGAGCAAGTTGGTGTTGATCTCCGAAAACCAAAACAAAAATAAAACTCCAAGCTCTACATAACTTCAAGTTCTCTGTTGATCTCAAAAAAAAAAAAAGTTAATATCGCGCCAAATTGGTCTGGTCTGCTTAACTTCAAGTTCTCTGATGATCTCATAAAAAAAAGGTCATCGCGCCAAATTGGTCTACTTTTCTGCGAGTTCTCTGGTGGTCCCAGCAAAACAAAAGCGACCGTCTTGAAGTTGCCGCAAGGAAAAGGGCAGTTTGGAGGATCGCCGCCCCCTTTTGTCCCCCTAGGTGCCGCCCTGCTGGAGAAATACAAGAAAAACTTCTAACACATAAAATTCATTGCAATAGCTGGAGCAAGATCGATTTCTTGTTCAGACCTAACAGTATAATACTCGATAGGGATGGGAGTGCCGGTATGTGCAGTGGCGGATTTAGGGGGGGGATGGGGGGGATGCATCCCCCCCACCAGCCTTAACATAACGTGCATATGAATACTTATTTAAAAAAAGCAATCAGTGAATAGTCGTTAGCTCGTGTGACTGTGATATAATTTCAAAAGCCAAGGGGAGGGGGTAAAAGAAAACAGTATATGTGCAGCGAAGTTTTTACGAAACAAAATAGGTCTTTTACAATTCCGATTGATTTGAAGGCGCCAAATCAGCAAAACTCACAACTTGCACTTTTCAGCGATAAAGGCATAGGAGCACAACCAGTGGCGGAGTTATGGGGGTGGATGGGGGGATACATCCTCCATCAGCGTAAACATAACGGGCATATGAATATTAAACTTATTTGAAAAAAAGCAATCAGTGAATTTTCGATAGGCTGTGCGACTGTGATATAATTTCTAAAGCCCTGTGAGGGGAGGGACAGAAAAATGTAATTTTTACAGCGAAGTTTTTACAAAACAGAAATTAGTCTTTTACGGGTCCGATTGATTTGGAAGGGCCGAATTAGCAAAATTTACAACTTGCACTTTTCAGCGATAAAGCCTACACAATGCAAATCATTTCTTAAGTGACATATTAGGCTTATAAACAGTGAGCATTAAGCGAGGTCAAGAACATTAACCCTAAGCAGTAGTGTAGCCAGGAGAGGGGGGCTAATCTTAGTTGAGCATTGGGGAGGATAATTTGCAATTTTACCCCAATTTTGCCCTATTTTCAACATTGGGGGGATGAACCTCGACCAAGACTTTTTTCAGGTGAGCAAATTAAGCAAATTAAGTGAAGACTTCACCAGAAATGGAACACTTTTCTTCCCCGAATTCAGGTGAAGACCAAAAATAAAAGGTCTTCACCAGAAATAGAACACTTTTTTAAGTACTGACCTGCGCTCAGATGCACACCAGAGTCAAATTATTGGAGGGGATGCAGATGAAGACCATACTCAAATTGTTGGGAGGTATACAGTAAAATTATTGGGGGGATATATCCTTCCATCCCCCCCTTGTTTCGGCACCACTGCTATAGCCCCTCCGTTGGCCTGTCAACCAAAATGCAAAATAAAAAAACATCACGTTTTTAGCACTTCTGAGACTGTTTTTCGCACTGAAATAGACCAAAAAATGATTTAAAGCATTTTTTGAAACATATGCTTAAGGGGAATTAATTTGTCAAAAATAAAACTCACAAATCAAAAAAAAACTTTAAAAAATGACCGCAAATAAGCAATAAAATTTGATCGCTAGTGTGAAAAACTTGAACACGGGTTTCATCAACAAATATATTATAGGCCTAAACTCAGAAATGGGGTGGAGAGGCTATTCAGTATCGGTTAATTACCAATCACTTGTCTCAATTCTCTTTTCATTAGCCCCTCTCCAATTATTTTTCTCTATAAAATATAGATGAAACAAATTACTCCGTGTGAGTTTTATTGAACTATAAGATTTTATGCTTATGATTTACCAGCATCCAAATAAGAGAACTAAAATTTTACCATTAAGCACCTCTTACATAGGCCGTTTATGTAACCAGTTGAATCATGTTTGCACTGCTAATTTCTACGCCGCATTTTAAAAGCATTATTCTATCAAACTAGCTCTGAAATTAAATTATTTTTGCAAAAAAATGCAAAGTTTTTGAGCGCTGGGGGCTTCGCCCCCAGACCCCTAAAACAGCTGCTCCATTGCGAATTTCTGGCTACGCGCCTGGTTACAAAACATCCGAATTTTTGAGGTTTTGTGCTTAAAATTTTTATCATCCCCCCCCACCAAAATTTTCCGGATCCGCCACTGGGTATGTAGTGGGAATAAACATCTTCTCCAAAATTATCTTGTTTTGTAAATGCAGACTAATTAGTTTAAAATTTGTGATTTTTTTTTGTTTTTAGGTTTACCAGCTTTTAATAAAAAGGCTTAAAACTTTACCATTAGCTGCTCACACAGCCAATCTGCTCATTTATGTAGCCAGTTTAATTATGTTTTTGCCCTGCTAATTTTTTTATGCCACAATTCAAAAGCATTAATTTTTGCTGCAATAAGCCTAAAATTAAACCATTTTTGCACAAAAATTGCAAAATTTTCGAGCGCTGGGGGCTCCACCTCCAGACCCCCTTGCCTCCGGATGTTGCGGGCGTTGCCCCCAAACCCCCAAAGGTATCCTGCGGCAGAATCTGCTCTTATTTAATTAATAATTTGCTTGTTGTTAGTTTCTAGTGTTTATGCGACGTAATCAATACTCTGGCTTTGGTGACGTGTTTATTTGTTTGACCGTATGTCTGCAATGTTGGTGGTAATGACTGTACGTACTGTATTGAAAGTGCTTTTTGAAAAAGCTGCCCCCCCTTGCCCTTCTGACTTTCCGGCAACCCTGTTCATAGCTGATGAAAAACGACGCTCAACAGTCGCACTCAAAGGAATCGGGGTGTTAAAAAATTTTCCTGATAGTCTTCATGTGGTGGTATGCGAACGATTGCGGAGTCAGGGGTGCCGAAACCCGGGAGGGATATATCCCTCCCAATAGTTTGACTGCTTTACCCCCAATAATTTGACTATGGTCTGTATCTGAGCGCTGGATGATCTTTTGATCTTTGGATTTTTTTGGTCCTCACTTGACTTCGGGGGCAAAAACTCTTCAATTTTCGGTGAAGATATTTTTTTTGGTCTTCACTTGATTTGCTCTAGTGAAAAAAATAGTGGTCGAGCTTCATCCCCCCCAATGTTAAAAGTAGGGTAAAATTGCAAATTATTCCCCCAATGCTCCACGTAAATCGGCACCACTGTTTGGAGTCACTGTTTTTTTTAATGGCTCGTCAAAAAAATCCTTTGCAAGCTGTGATGCTTATTTTGTGCTTCTGGAGCAATTAACATCACTCTCTAACGAAAGGAACACGCTAGAAAAATCATCATGTTCTTTGTTTGAAGAAATTGAAGCATCTAAGTATTTATTATACGTGCTACCAATGCTGTCACTCCTGTTTGCAATATCTTGCAAGTTTTCCCAGCAAAAAAGTTGTAATTAATAGCTTTTGTTGTTTCTTGTTTTTGAATTACGGACTGTTGCAAGTTAGGCGGCTTGAACTGATCACTCGCATTTACCAGCGGAAATAAGCGTGATATCTTTTTTTAATGTAAATCGAAAAAAAAAGGCAAAATGCCTACAATTAAATGACCAGCGTATTTCTTCTAGCAAATACGTATAATTGGCAAAAGCTGCCTAACGCGTTTAATGCCTTTGGAAAGTTTAAGCTTTTTGAAAAACGAGTAGCTTATTTCTAGAAAGACAATTACAAAAATAATTTTTCTGGTAAAAGCTTGATTTTACAACCATTTTTTTGAATACTCAATTGAAAAATTTTGTTTGAAAAATTGGCAAAAAACATTTCAGAAAGAAACGTTTAAGCGAAAGAAGACCCTTGCTGCAAATCCAATAGCTCAAAAGTTTTGCAAGCAGAAGACGTATGGAATTTCCCATGACGAGGCTTTTGTGAACTTACCTCGTCATAGACGTAGCCACAGAGGGGGGCAAGAAGCCCGCCCCCTCCGAATTAAAATGCCAATAATGATTAAAATAATAACAACAAAGCCTAATGCTTCTTCAGTTTCTTTTAACATTTTCGCGTACAACAGACTAATAATAATATTATCGACCAGGTGGCCCGGGGGCATAAATGCAAAGTGTACCCTCTTTTTTCTACTTCGATTTGCTATCTCTCTGGCTGGCATCGCTGCCCGAACCCTAACTCTAATGAAAGGTTTTGAAAAAAAAGAATAAAATAACGCAGTGCGAAACGGACCCGAGCGCGAGACTTGCCAAACGGGCGCCCTAATCCCTACACCACAGAGCCGACAATGTCTAATCGATTAAGTGCCGTATTTAACTCGAGTTAGAGATAACAAAGTAATCGGTGGTAAATATATGGGTAGACTTTGCTAAAATGCGGCCTGAGTCATCTCAAATCAAATTTTTGCCAACCAATGTAAATGTATAACCCGGGAGAAATTCAGGTTTTTTGTCCTAAAAGTTGCAACCTTGGGCCCTCATCTAATCATTTTGTGAACTTAAAGCAATAACATGACTACTAAGTCACCATCTATTGCACCAATTTCAAATAACAATCCACTTCTATCCCGCCAGTTTTTACGCGACAAAATACTCTTGACAAAAATAGGGAACTAGAAAGGGAAAATGCTTATTGAACAAATCTTTGAATTTGAATTGATGGGGCCTGAGTCCCCTAGTCGTACATGTACTCCCAAAACTGGTTATTTTCATCACAGATCAAAAATCTCCAAGGCAAGTATTCGAGTGATTATTTACTACTAAAAATATTGCTCGGGCAATTCACCTTGCTTCATATAAGCGTAGTCAGGGGGGGAGGCCCCCCCCAAAAAAATGCTAACAATGATAAAAATGTCACAAAAAAGACTATTGTTTCTTCTGTTTCAGTTTCTTTTAGCATCTTCGCGTAAAACAGTACACGCGTACAACAGTAATAAACAATAATATTGATCCAGGGGGCCAGGGCCCCTTTAATTTAATTTTTACTAACCAATTTAATTGATCCCCTTACAATAATATTTAAATTGATCCCAATTTAAATGGGCTCCCAACTATATTATTGATCCAGGTGGCCCGGGCCCCTTCAAATTAATATTTGCCATCCAATTTAACTGTATAACCCGAGTAAAATTAAGGGTTTTTATCCAGAAAGTTGCGAACTGAGGCCCTCATCTAACCTTTTTATGAACGTAATGCAATACCTATTAACCAGGGACGGATTTAACGTATGGCACAGTGCCAGGGGCCAGCACTCAGATAAGACTTTTTTTGGGGTCTTCTTCTGTATTTAGCAAATGCGAAAATCCCAAAGTGCCAGAGGCCCAACTGAATTTCAATCCGGCCGGGGCAATAACATAGTTTGTAGGCGTAACTATCTATTGTACATTTTTCAATAACAATTCACCTTCACCTCGCCAGTTTTTGTGCAACAAAATACTTTTGAAAGAATTAGCTACAGTAAGGGGAATGCTCATTGAACAAATTTTTGAATTGAGAGGGCCTGGGCCCCCTGGCCGTATTTGTACTGCTACAAGTGGTTGTTTTCATGACAGAACAATAATCTCTATGGAAAATATTCGACCAAATTGTTATTTGCTGCTAAAATATTGCAGGAGGCAAATGTACTTTACTTCCCCCTACTTGGGCCAAATCACTTACAAACTTTAATCCCAAAATGCAAGATTTTAAACTTGTTTTGGACTTAAATTGCTCGCAAAAGAAGGAGTGAACAACTTGATTTTTTTCAATATTGGCTTTCAAATGTTAAAAATCTAGTACTTTCAAATGGGTCTGAATACGTGCGAAATGTGGTCCAATGGTATTAAAATAGCTTTTTTTTCAAAAAATTACAAACAATTGCCTAGCGGCTGGGGGCTTTGCCCCCAGACCCCCATAGCCTCCGGCGGCAGGGGGCTCCACCTCCAGACCCCCCGTCTGTGATACGTTTGAATTGCAGTGCTCTTTTTTACTCAAACACGTCTTCCAATTCAGACATTTTCGCATTTTCACTATTGGTTTAAAGCCCTCTCCCTTGAACGAATTCCTACTTACGTCCCAACACCAGGCCATGGCTTCTGATCTTCCATTTTACGATATCTTTGTCCCAAAAAAATTCCTCTTTCGAAGTTTCTGATGACGTCATTGCATGTGAATTGTGGTTTGGCCCCTCCCCCAATCAAAAACTCTGGCTACGCCTATGTTGCTTCTCCCATCTGGGTAAGTCACTTACAAAATTTAACTCCTAAATTCAAGATTTTAAACGTGTTTTGGACTTGATCTGTAAGTAAAAGAACTACTGAACAATTTAATTTTTTCAATTGGCTTTCAAATCTAAAAAATTTTGTTATTTCAAATTGCTTTAAAAACGTGCGAAATGTGATCCAAATGACATTGAAATACTCCTGCTATTTTTTTCCTAGAAAGATTGCAAAAAATTGCCCAGCGGCTGGCGAAATTTTTTTTTCTACCATGGTTTTGCAGATTTATTACGTCACATCCTGTGTCCCAACCTTCAGTTTCGTACTCCGCTCTCAATTTTGACTTGATCCGCTCTATTCATAGGCAACTTGGTACGATGGTACTGGGCAAAGTTAGGCCACTCTTGAGTTGTGGTAAAATATCCTTGGCAGTGGTAGAACAGGCTTGGAAGAATATCACAAAGCACAAGCAGTTAGTCAATAAGCTTACGCTTACGTTTCATGATCAAGTCAAAATATTAAGACAAAATTTTTGATACTAACATTGTAACAAGTCAAAATAACCTATAGTCCTCAGTAATAATCTTTTTTTAATTTTAGGGTTGAGCTGCTGAGTTTTTTGGAATTATTGCATTATAGATAGAATATCAGAGGGAAGCCTAAGGTCTTATATTTTATTAATTAATGCAGTTTCATTCAAGTTACTGTTGGCTATGTGTATAGGCCTATATTGCAAAAGCACCATCTGAGATCTGACCATGGTATTGGTAGGCCTACTACTGTACTACTAGCATATCTGAGATAGTGCAATTGGCTATAGGCACTGGTAAATGAGTAAAATCTAAAATGTAAACTGGTAAATTTGGAAAAGTAAAATGGCAAATCGAGAAAAGTGAAATGTCAAAGCGATTTTACTAATCTTAACCAAAGTTGTGAGTGGTTTCAATTTTAGTCTCAGAATAAACTAGACCTGTAGACAGATTCCATTAGACACTTACTGACTTTATCACTTATCTGCTCATACATATAGTGAATGAAATTAAAAGAAGTGTACTTGATATTAAACTGATAGATTGTTAAAACAGTTTAAATGAAAACTTGTGAAAATGTTTACTTAGGCTGCTAACCTTAGGACTTAGCAGCGATGCACAGTAGGCTACTGTACAGTAGCAGATACCATACAAGGTTTGAAGATCTGACACTAACAGATAAAAGTTAGAGACATAATGCAAGTTTTATACGATTATTTAACTGTTAGATTATACTCTGTTCTGGCAGTGTATTTGCTTAGGTCTATCTATAAAACATAAATAAGCATTATGAACTTTATTGATTTTATTTTCTATCCAATCTGTAGTTACAGTATTTTTTTTTGTATGCTTAGAGTTAGAACAATTCTAATGTTGCCATGCATTTTCTTTACATGTTGACTGTGAGTTTTGTGTACGCACTGTACAAAGTGTACATATCTTTGCAACACTTTGTTTTAGTTTTGCATAAAATTTTTTATCATAGAAAGTAGCGGACTGAGAAAATCTAGAAGCTGCTTTTTTAACCTTAACTTGGTGAGGTGGCAGTAGACTTAGATGACCTTTCGGTCCTTCGCTGTCTCTTCACCAAGTGACTAAATATCGCTTTGACTCTGCAAGTTTGTGTGTTGGTTTTAAAGGAATTGCATATTTCGATGCTTTGGTGATAGACCTAGAGGAAGTTGCAGTTTTTTCTTGTGATATGACATCACTTGGTAAATAAATAAATATGATGATGATGATGATGATTATCTTATCAGTGATTGCAAATTGTTGATACATATTTTATATGCAGTGACTATTTCACAGAAATTTTTCAAGTTAATGAAAATAAGACAAAAATAAAAGATATTTATCCACGCTTCTTTCATTTGCTTTTCTATTTTTTAAGGGTTTAGATTAGGGTTTGAGTTAGGGTTTGGGTGAGGGTTAGATGTGGGGTTAGTTTTATTGTAAGGATTAGAATTTGGGTTAGAATTAGTAAAAAACTAGATACAAATTTTTGGTGAAATAGTCTCTATCGATTCTATAATTGTTTAAAATACAAAATTGCATTTCAGGCATAAAAGATAGCTTACTAAAGCCAGCTTGAAATCTGGTTGCTAGATATGGTTGCTTAATCAAACAGTTTCTGCTGTAGTGAATGATTGTCCAGACTACCGGTATACGGCATTGATTGGTTGATACCAACTTTTAAGCCATTGTGTTACCCAGGAAGACTGATTTGATGAATGAGGAATTACATTTTCAATGCACAGGGTAATGCATGCAAGGTAATCCACGATTTTCTGGCAATGCAACGAGAAGTTTTAAAAGATTTTTTGGATGAAAAAATGTAACAAGCATGACGTAGTGTCTGGGTACGTTATTCAAATAATCATTTGTAGGCAGTTTTGTGTGCAATGTTACAGTTAGTAGGTACATAAATCCAGGACTTAAGTTGTAAAATTTTACATGGGGGGACGCTTTTGCTGACTTGACTGAACCTTAGATTAGTGAAGATCAGGCGCATAGCCAGGATTTTGCAAGGGGGGGGGGGGGGGGGGGGGGTTGGTTGGAAGTTTGATCCAACCGTAAAGTTTTGAATTGGATTGAGGTAATTTTTCAGTGAAAATTAGGTGATATCCACAAAAAAAAAGGTCTTTGCCCAAATTCAAAGGCTTTTTCTGGCCGAAATCAAAAATTTAACAGCTTTTTCCTACCAAAAACAGGTGATCTCCAAAAAAAAGGTCTCCGGTTGAAGTGCTTTTTTGTCTACATCACTGTTCCCGCGGAATTTGGTGCTATATTCGACTGGACTTTGTATGTTTTTTTCCTCTCATCAACCAGCGCTCAAATTTGGATGGGGGGACGCCTAAATCTCGATGGGGAACGCTCAATCTCGATGGGGTTGCATCCCCCATCCCCCTACAATTTAAGTACTGCGTATATCTGATATGAGATACAATTTTTGGTGCTGACTGCAGCCTCACTTGCAGCGAGATTCAACCAAATTAACACTGGTCAGTTGTTGAGCAGTAACGCGTTTTTTCTTCAGTAATTGTAATTACATTTTATTCACCAAGTTGCCTTGGCCAGGAGACAGCGAAGGGACCTTTCGGTCTTCGAGTCAAGCTGCCACCTGCCCATCTGTCTACCACACACGATGGAGGCTTCACACTGTCCCTTTAATTGCTCAACGTCAAGCAGGGAAGCTGTGAATACCAATTTTTATAGTCTTTGGTTTGACCCAACCAGGAATCGAACCCGTGTCTACCGCTTCAGTAGCAGACGCTCTATCCACTCGACCACTGATCGGTAAACGACTACTGATCGTTTAGTGGGAGGTCTGAGGTTTAAATTTGGGACCTGTCAAATTGGGCACATTGTTGCCAATAACTTGCCACTGCTGCAGCATTTTCTCAAAAGGTGCTGCGTTGCCTTGCCCTTCGCAATCGCGAGATTGCTGGTATGTTATATGCATTGGCTTAATACATTGAGTATAATGAAAAATTTGATTTGATGTACCGGTACCGGTATTTGCTGCTTATTTCTTTTAATTGTTTAGGAAAAAAATTTCTGGTTCTTCGAGGAGCATAATTCACTGCCTTAGAAAGATCACCTACGCTGCTGCGACCACTCAGACTACTACCAGAATATTGCTAACTATGAAACTGGAATTTCTCTGATTGGATTTTGAATGGTGGAATTTCATTAACTACAAGACCAATGCATTCAGAAAGGTATAATTTAAAATGTAGAGGGTGTACCAATATGGTTGAGACTAGAAGCATTGCAGTGGTATGCCAGTCTTTGCAAGTGTTGTAAACAATTACTTGCAAAGATGCTTCACATTGCTCTGTGTCCAATCTAAATGCACATTTGAGTTTCAAGGTTTCTGTAATAATTTTTTGTAATCTTTTGATTACTTATGGGTCATGCACTTAAGCCAGTTAATGTAAATTGTTTTTTCTTTTTTTAAAGAGAGGTATTTTGTTGCAAAATTTGTTGAGTAATGTTGTGGTTTATCTGGTGATAAATTTTAGTCAATAATCATCTTAGTTAGACTACGAATTTGTTCGTTTTTTAGTCATGTATACTTTATTAGTCTATTTGAATCACTGCATGTATTTGCATTAATTAAAAATGCAAAATCAAAGAGTGTATATACGTAGTTTCACAGTTTGCTTGTTTTTAGAAGTTTTGGACCATGGATTTCAGCAACAGAATGCACCGACTAATTCCCAACATTGGATCAACTGCTTTTGTGACTCTGCTTTATTTATATCGTTGACAGTGCATTTGTGAAAGACTAGCAAGTGTACATGCATGCAGCGTTTTTATCTTCACAAAAAATCTTGAAATGTACTTATGTCATACAATGAATAAATTGTGGATTTCTAAAAAATGTGCAACAGCAGAACTACAGTAGAAATAACCCTATGTGGATAACAGTCATCAGAAGAACAAGAAGACTCTACGAGAAATATTCCTCCCTAAACTAAGATGACACCAAGTTTTCCTGAACTTGCATGCGATCTTTAAGACTTCTTGTTGAAATTTGCGATGAGTTGTGTATTATCGTTTGAAACATTCTTATTATATTTTTCACTTTGCGGACTGTCAAGCGCTTTTCAATTCAATTCAATTTATTATTAAACAGCAAAAAGACTATTGTAGTCGTCAAAGTCAGCTGTCACAAAATCAATAATGCAGTAAAGATAGCATTTGCAACCCAACAACAAAACGAAATAAGCAAGTCTATTTACAGCACAAACACATCACTATCAAATTTGAGTATTTACAGCAAAAATTTAATTTTTTGACCTTATAATTTACGACATTCAATTTCACTTTTACAAATAATTTTTGTCATGGTGTATTGGAAAAAAGCACCCCCGTGTGCCAATTTGTTCAAAGTTTTGATATTATTTGAAAGCTCTTTTTTTTCTACTCTGATTTATCTTAACGATCTAATCATTCCAAGAATCACATGGTATAAACAGATATCATCATCCTTTCCTGTTCATTTTTTAATTTATGTTTCATGTTTCATGTGTTTCATGTTTTTGACGTTTAGTGGTATTTGGTTCCATACTTTGGGCCCTATATATGTTAATGAATTTTGTGATTGTGTTGTTTTAACCCGAGGTATGAAATAATTTTTACTTTGTTTTCTTTTTGTATGGTATGAGTGGGTATCGTCCAGTAATTTGTTTGTATCTCTGTTTAAATTGCAAATGTTCAATGAATTGTTGTAGAGTTTGTACATTAATTTAGCTATTTCAAGTGTGTACAAATCATGCAGTTTTAGTATCTGTAACTTATGAAATAAGGGTTTGGTGTGAGCTTTGCTATGTGTTACGATTCTTACTGCTCGTTTTTGAGGTATATCTAATGGATTTAAGGTTGTTTTCGAAGCACTTTCCCAGCTGCTTATGCAGTAGCTTAAATAAGAATGAATTATGCTATATTATACCATCATTAAAGTATTGCAATCAACATATTTTTGTAGATGATATAGTGCCCAGCACCCACTGGCAAATTTGGAACACATTTTATGGATTTGGCTTTCCCATTTCATTGCGCTCATTTTTTTGTTTATTTTTTTCTGTTTATTTTCTTAGTCATTTGTTTCGTTTGTATTTTTTACGGAATTAGATTGTTTATAAACTAATTTTTAGTCTAATTATCGATTTTTCGGACCATAAGACCAGAAGTAAAGTACGTAGATTTTCTCAAAAGTACAACTTGCTCTTTATACTCTAGTGCATGTTATGTATGGATAAGGTTTGTACTTTATTTCTCTCCAGGATATGTTTCCTGGACAAAAAAGAACAGCACATACAGCAAAAACAAGTGAAACCTCAATAGAATCTGCTTGTATCACAAAAAATGTTGGAACAGGCATGCGGAAACTTATGAATAAGCTATCGCAAGTTAAGACATGGCGGCTTTTGAAGTGCCAAAAAAAGTGGTATCTACTGCAACTGCTACCTTAAAAAAAGCTAATTCAGCTATGCAGCAGCATCAGAAAGCTGGAAAACAAATTGCCGTAAAAACAAACTAGTCGATGGATGAACTGTTTCGAGTGTTAAAAACAGTGTTTGAAAACTGATTTTTGTGCCACCAAGAACTGACATTTTCCGCTATGATATCTATTTGTTTTGAAGATTTTCTGTGTGTACGAGTACTTGCTGTTCTTAGATCATCTAGATTGAGTTGTGCTATCAAAATTGTTAGCAACTTTTGTGTATGCAGTTGTTTTTTGACAACAATACTCCAAATTGATTCTTGTTTTGATTAGAATATCTTAACTTGTTACTCATGTTTTATTCTTATTTTTTACAAAGTTCTTTTTTTTCGAAAACGCCGTCTTTTTTTTGTTTGTGTTTTAAATGGCCGCTTGACAGCCTGCATTTTGTTATTTTAATGAGTACTTTTCCGGGTAACAAATTCGTCTGTGATACGTCCTGACTATATACTTTATATTAGTAGACTGAAAACTGACAATTTAGTTTTTTTTTCTTCACATTTCTCTTGTTCGTCGAACATGCCGAATCAAATCAGTCGAATACGCGTGACCACAAAAAACCTTCGCAACAAGAGCAACCTTTTTTCCTTGAATCCTCTTCTCTTTTTCTCCGTGCATCTGTTTCTAGTCTACTAAATAAAGAGTCTATGATTTGACCGCCAAACCGTATGAACGCCAGTTTGTGCTTTTCGAGCTTAATTAACGCTTTTGTCTCTGACAATTAATTAGCTTTTACTGCAATTCTTTTAAAGAGATACTGGTCGAGATCGGTTTTATTGAAGAAATGAAAACTACTTGAGGTAATGAAGAGGTGCTGCTAACTTTTTCCACTATTCCCTTTATCTGCAAAAAGATTTAATGCATTTAACTACGTACCATTGACAATCCTTCGTTCTGAAATTTCGTAACATTAACAATGGATGACTTAAAAAAATTTTTGCGCAATAAGCAACGCGATGTTGGATTATTATTCCTGTAAACATTGTGTTCATTATTCCATAATTTTTTTTGTGAGTCATCCGTTTATGAGGTAATGAAATTTCGAAACGCAGGGTTGCCAATGGTACGGAGTCGAACAGGTTAAATTTATTTTTGTGGACAAAAGGAATAGTCGAACAAGGTTTGGGGCTCCTCTTTTTTCGTCTAGTAGTTCTCCTTTGTTCAATATAACCGATTTCAAGTAGTACCTCTTTCAACAAAATTGTTTGTCCGGCCAGTTAGTCTGGTGCAAAAGCATTTAGGTACGAAAATTCGCTCCGTAATTATTCCCGAAATGCATTAGCTTAGTGCTAGTGTAAAATTGCTAGTAACAAAAGTAGGTTTAAGTACTAAGACGTCTGAAAAAGAATGCGAGTGAGCTGGTTTTGATTTTGTTAATGAATATTATGTCGAAAAAACAAAGTTTACTCTTCTAAATACGAAACAGTTACAGCTCGAGCTTTTGGTAACCCAGTATACAAATCTGAAATTTGACAACTATAATTGAAGCACGAGAGTAAAAACTTAATTTATATCGTGCAATTTATGGTTTATAGCAACTGTAATAGTGTTTGATGTTTTGTTCAGCAAGTCTCCAACATGTTTGTGGTGATGCATACTGCATAGGTTGATAAAAGATTGCCGAATTTGAGGATCAACCAAGCAGCAATGGTTTTTACTTGATTGGGCCCCTGTAAAATAGCGATACATCTAGATTTTATTCAAATATTTTTAAATAAGATCTACGGTAGTTACCGTAGCTTTGTTTTTTCGCGCATGTATGAAATGTTTTTCAAGTTCTTGTAGTTCTCTTCAATTTATGATAATAAAATGTGATTGGTTGATATGCTTTTATTTAGTAAGAATCTTATCTATTTAATAACCGTCGTGTGTTGCTAGAAAGTTGCGATTACAAAAAATCTTTAAACGAAATAAAAGTAAGCTAAACCTACACAAACGCTCTACTTTAATATCTTCGCTCTGTGCATAGATACTGCAAGATGTTACGCTCTGAGTAAATTATGATAGCTTTACTGAAAATATACACTCATGTAGAACTGCAAATAGGGCAAAGCACTTGGTGTTGGTAACCTTTTTAGTTTTTGCCATGGTGTTATTTTTTAAGTTTCACAATCATGGGTGTGAAAGCGGTTAAAATGAACCGCTTCCTCTTAAACTGTGTACACCGAATGTTGAAAACAACTGCAGTGCATTGTTTGTTAAATTAGTATATGCAAAATATTTGTAACGTTTTTAGTTCACCTTGATTGACTGCCATGCAATTGTATTGCGTTGCAACTCTTCAAAACTCTTTGAGTGCTGGGTGTTCTACCCTTGCCCCAGGACCCCAAGTAATTTCTCTTTGTAATTATAAGGTAAAAATTATCATTCGATTAGACGTTTGAATCCTTCCAATCCACATTCCTGGTTTGGTCTATGCTAAAACTGTAGATCTCTGCAATGATAAACCCAATAACGCAATTTAATTCTTTTATGTCAGATGATGACAGCGTAAACCATTTCGACGATTCCGTCATAAACTGCGTAAAAAAATACTTGCCAAAATAATTTTCAGAGAAAAATTCTACTTGAAAACTTCGTTATCAAGTTGCTGAAATGCAGAGTGGAAATGGAAACGATTGGCGCTTCCTCATCTGTGGCCGCTTGGGTTTTAGTGAAACGTAAGGGTTCGATTCTTGATAAAACTATACAATTTTGCTTTACTTTGCGCCAGTGTGTAATGAAATCGTAGTTTATTAAGCAGTAATCATCAAAAACAATGCAAGAGAGCAAACAAACAATCGACTTAATAATAATGATAAAAAAATGAGCGTGCGTCGAGCAGTTTTAGTTCGCAAACGCAGGTCTCCCACAAAATTTTAAATTATATTTTCTGACCTGAATTTTTTTGAAAATTAATCCAAAATATCAACCAAAAAAGGTATGCACTAATTACCGAGTGAAGTAACTTACTGCCACATTTGCAAAAGCAGAAACGTGAATTACTGAAAAAAATAAAGCTAATTGCAACCTCAGGCCCTCATCTTAACTTTTTATGAACGTAATGCAATAACCATTAACCAGCGCCGTATTTGCCATATGGCTAAGTGGCAGGGCCCCGCCCTCAGATGGTAAGACTTTTTTTGTTCTTCACTTATATTTGCCAGGAAGATGTTGCAAAAATCCCCTAAGTGCCAGGGGCGCCGCGCAATGTAAATCCGGCCCGGGAATAACATGTTTAGTAAGCATAACTATCTATTTTACCGACGATTCATCTCGCCAGTTTTTACGAACAAAATACTTTTAATAAAATAGCTAGGGAAAATGCTCATTGAACAAATTATTGAAATTGAATTTAAGGGGTCCTGGCCGTACATGTAATCCTGTAACTGGTTAACTTCATGACAGAACAAAAATCTCTAAGGAAAATCTTGGAGTGGATTATTATATACTGCTAAAATATTGCAGGAGGCAATGTGCCTTACTAGCCCCTACATGGACCAAATCACCCACAATTAAAATTTTACACTGTAATGCATGATTTTAAACGTGTTTTGGAATTTAATTGCACGTAAAAGGAGGATTGAACAATCAAAATTTTTCGATTGGCTTTTTAATGTTAAAAATCTAGTTCTTTCAAATGGCTGTGAACACGTGCGAAATGTGATCCAATGGGATTAAAATTGCTTTTTTCCCAAAAACTTACAAAATTCGCCCAGCGGCTGGGGGCTTTGCCCCCAGACCCCCATAGCCACCGGCGGCTGGGGGCTCCGCCCCCAGATCCCCGTCTGTGGTACGTTTGAGTACACTAGCATACTCAACACGTTTTTTAAGTTAGGCATTTGCATAATTTCTAACGATTAGTTTTCACCCTCTCCCTTTATTAAAATCCTGGTTAAGTGCCAACAGACTACAGCTTCAGACCTTCCATTCTATGATATCTTTGCCTCACAAAAACTTTCTTTTTTGAAAATTTTTGATGACGTCATTGCATGTGGTTTGCTCCCCCCCCCCCCCAATCAAAAATCCTGGCTACGCCTATGGTTAATTATTATGATGTTATAACAATAAACGGAGGTGGCACGAGTAGCATTTTACCAAACGCACAGCGCTATGATTATCTAAATCACTTGAAGCAAAGCGCAAGTTGCGCAATTTAAAGCTTTTGTCTCTGAAGCGTAGCGCAAATTCCGCAATTGCGGAACGAAATTCTCGTACCAAGTCAAAGCGCAACTCAACTTCAGCAATTAAAATTACACAACACGATGCAAATTCCGCATGTTTTACAATTTTAGTCGGAAAAAGAGTAAGCAATTTGCTAATGTCTAGACAAATTTATTTTATCGCTCAGTAACATCGCGACGTAGAAATTAATAATTAGCATTCGTTTAAGAAAGCGACAGAAAAGTTGCGAAAGACCTTACGATCATACAGTCAAGCAACCAACCTCTTGTCAGAGAGGCAATGCAAGTTCGACAACATTACGATTTAAAAAGGCCGACATTTGACAAAAATACGATTAAAATGAAACAAAATGAAGTTAATCGAATAAAATTGCGCTACAAACCGAAAAAAATTTGAAAGCGTAGCGCAATTAATTTTAGCAGTACATTTAATGTACTGTTAAAATAAATTGCGCTACGCTTCCAAATTTAGTCCGCAATGCAACTTCCACAACATCTCAAAATAAAAACATCAAAGTGCAACGCAACTTATGGAATCATAAAGGCTCAAAAGCTGCGCTTTGGCCACCTTTGATAATATATAATAACGCACTTTGATCCATCTCCAATAAGTGCAAACCGCAAATTTGAATTTTAATCTCAACTTAAACGAAGATTGAAAGCAAAATCAATGGGGTATCTAGAGTTAGGCCAAGAGTATTAGATTAAATGGGCGTTGACTTCATCGTTCTTGACCCAGCCGTTCCAGAGATATTCTACTTCAAAGACGACATAAGGGCCCCTCTAATCATAATTTTTATTGGCAACCCTGAGATTGATAACATGCGCGACGCCATCAACGTACTATTCTAAGGCAACGCCACAATTACACTAAGCAACAGAAGCCTTTTAGCCTATATATAGCTTGGTTAATATAGACCTCAGTTTGCTACGATACTGCATTAAAACGTCAAGGTTGCCAATAAAAACTGTAATTTGGAGACCCCTACGTCGTGTTTGAAGTAGAATATCTTGAAACGGCTGAGTAAAAAAGAATGAAGTCAACGCCAATCGAATCTAACTCGATTGGCCTAACTTTTGATACTCTAATTGATGCTGCCTTCAGTTCACGTTTAAATTTTACAAAATTGATACACTGCATTTTATTCAAGCTGAACTACCAACTATTCAAACAGTATGGTTGCATAAACGCTGCAAATCAAAGGTGTAAACAAAGCGCAAAAGCACAATTTTTAGTTACAGATATTGTTTGACTTTGACGGTGCAACGCTGCATGCACAAATGCACTGCCAAAGATATAAATAATGCAGAGTCATGAAAGCAGTTGATCCAACGTTCCAAATTAGCCGGTGCATTCTGTGGCTGAAATCCATGGTCCAAGACTTCTAAAAACAAGTAAACTGTAAAACTATACTCTTTGATTTTATTTTCGATTCATGCAAATACACACAGTCACGTAAATAAGGCTATGCATTTAAATTGGTGGGCAAAAATTGAATTGAGGGGGCCCGAGCCCCTGGTCGTCAATATTATTGTTAATTACTGTTGTAAGCGTGTACTAGGGATACAACTTTTTTGGAACACTATATCCTTGCATCATAATTTGATGAACTATTATGAAAGACCAAATAAAATCCAATTTTTAAGTTGATTTGATGTAAAAATCTCACGCACAAAATCATTTTAAGTAATTTAATTTTTAAGTTTTTGAACAGTTCTTGAGGTCATCCAAACCTTTTCCGGTTTTGAACAAAAACTACACAAGTCCCATATACAGCAGTATTGATGTTCAGAAAACAGACAATATAGTAATTTGGTCAAAGATAAGATAAATCTACGCGAGAAGAGGGATCGTCCTTGTTTCTGCAGAACGCCAGCAACTCTTGCGTTGCCTTTATCAAATCCTCACTGCATTGGTTTCATCAGGCAACGATGATGGGTGATTGCTTTTTAAGCATTGGAAACAGTGGCATAAGCAAGATTTTGTGGTGGTTGGGGGCAGGCAATCTTTTGAAATTGATGTAACGACCAATCAAAAAAGATAATAAATTCAGAAAAAGCGCAATTTTTACCAGATTTATGGTGAAGAGTAAAGCCAAAAAACAATAACAAGGTCTTCACTTCAAAAAAACTGCAATTTTCATCGGGTTTGCACCGTATCTAGATTCCATACTTTGGCACCTCATAAATTGTTTGCCTTTCTACTTCCAAAGGGATTAGGGGCATTGCTGACTTTTTGTAGCAAAATGTTTAAGGTTTGCACATATCAAAAGCCACGCCCCCCCCCCCACCATATCTACACCACTGATTTCAGACCTTTTGGGTATCCAACCCGAGTTTATTAAAATCATCATCGCAGAAAAATTGGAGCTAAAATAATAATCATCCCATGGGTAAAAAATAAATAAACAGACTTTACGAAACTTGATTTAAGTTTTAGGCATTAGCAAGAGCAAGGAAGGCTAGGATGGCACTCGAGATCTAGCGTGCATTGTAAATGTTAGAAATCTGTTGAAGGTCACAAAGACAACTTCCTATTTTGTTTCTCAATAAAGTGACAAAAGAAATGTGCAAGGTGGTACAGAAATTTCATGTTGTCCCTCCAACCGCTTGTGTTCTTAAAGATCTGAGCTTTTCCACTGCTGAATGCTTTGTTCAGTTGATCAATTTTGCCTACCAATTCCTTCATAAAGAAATAATCAATGTTAGGAGATTTGGTTGCGCCACACAGCTCATCGTCCATAACTACGTAAAAAATACGACCAAATACATGGTCAGGGTTTCAAATTCTTTTCAATATGACGACCTTTGTTTTCTATCCAGTGAAGATATTTGTTGTCCACGAGACCTTGAATTCTTTTTTGCAATGGTCGCAGCTTCAACTGAAGCTTTATTTGAAGCTCAGTCAACTTGGTTTCTATTTAATGTTTTAAAACCACAACTTGATGTTTAATGCCTTATATTCATTTATTAACTAAATAAAAGCTCCGATTCTCGAGCTAAAATGTGAAAATCAAATGCTGATTCAATTCAGCTGCTTTCTTGAAGAGAAACTTATGGATTTTCTTTGCTGACTAGGGCTTGTGTTTTAATGCATTAGCCGGAAAACTAACAACATAGCCTTGTCGTTTGCTAAATGAAAACTTGCAATAACATGGCCAATTTTTCGAAGTGATTTGTGCGTGACCCTTTTTGTTACCTTAACAGAATAAACATCATTCCGGGCAGTAATAAGCAAAAGTTCATCGATTGGTGCTACAGGAAAATAGTTTTTAAAAAAAATCAAAAAGTTGTATCCCTAGCATGTACTGTAGCAAAAAACACTAAAGAAACTGAAAAAACAATAGGCTTTATTGTCACATTTTCATCATTGGTGGAATTATAATTGGGGGGGACCCAGACCCTCCCTGGCTATGCCTATGACTCTAACTGGAAAAACTATTGACTAGTATTTATCACCAGATAAACCACAACATTGCTTAAAACCAAATTTTGCCTCAAAATACCTCTTTTAAAAAAGAAAAAACAAATTAGATTAAATAGCTTGAGCCCATGATCCATTGTTAATTAAAAGCTTACAAAAAAAAATATTTAAAAAGCCTTGGAACTTAAACGTGCATTTAGATCAAACAAAGAGCAATGTGAAGCATCTCTGCAAGTGGTTGCTTACTATCAGTATAAAACACCTTGCACACTTTAAAGTATACCTTTTTGAATGCTGTTGTCTTGTAGTTAATGAAATTCCACCATTCAAAAAGCAATCAGGGAAATTCTACTTTCACAGTTTGCATTATTCTGGTAGTAGTCTGAGTGGTCGCAGCAGTGCAGGTTTTCTAAGGCAGTGAATTATGCTCCTTGAAGAACCAGAAATTTTTCCTAAACCATTAAAAGAAATAAGCAGCAAATACTAAAAACAATGACACAAAAATAAAAGCAGCAAACGCTAAAAAAAAAAGACATACCTAATGTAAAATATTTTCTTGCTCAAGCAACTGAGTACAGAAGTAGAAATGACCCACTTGCAATAATGAGACTCAACACACGACTCAGCAAAATTAGAAGCTTAGGGGAATGCAAAAAATAATCAGCGAAACAAAGAAATTCTTTTGCCAATTTATACGTTATATAGTATTCCATTGGTGAATTTTTGACTACCGGTACATCAAATCAAATTTTTCATTATACTCAATGTATTAAGCCAATGCATATAACATACCAGCAATCTCGCGATTGCGAAGGGCAAGGCAACGCAGCACCTTTTGAGAAAATGCTGCAGCAGTGGCAAGTTATTGGCAACAATGTGCCCAATTTGACAGGTCCCAAATTTAAACCTCAGACCTCCCACTAAACGATCAGTAGTCGTTTACTGATCAGTGGTCGAGTGGATAGAGCGTCTGCTACTGAAGCGGTAGACACGGGTTCGATTCCTGGTTGGGTCAAACCAAAGACTATAAAAATTGGTATTCACAGCTTCCCTGCTTGACGTTGAGCAATTAAAGGGACAGTGTGAAGCCTCCATCGTGTGTGGTAGACAGATGGGCAGGTGGCAGCTTGACTCGAAGACCGAAAGGTCCCTTCGCTGTCTCCTGGCCAAGGCAACTTGGTGAATAAAATGTAATTACAATTACTGAAGAAAAAACGCGTTACTGCTCAACAACTGACCAGTGTTAATTTGGTTGAATCTCGCTGCAAGTGAGGCTGCAGTCAGCACCAAAAATTGTATCTCATATCAGATATATGCAGTACTTAAATTGTAGGGGGATGGGGGATGCAACCCCATCGAGATTGAGCGTTCCCCATCGAGATTTAGGCGTCCCCCCATCAAATTTGAGCGCTGGTTGATGAGAGGAAAAAAACATACAAAGTCCAGTCGAATATAGCACCAAATTCCGCGGGAACAGTGATGTAGACAAAAAAGCACTTCAACCGGAGACCTTTTTTTTGGAGATCACCTGTTTTTGGTAGGAAAAAGCTGTTAAATTTTTGATTTCGGCCAGAAAAAGCCTTTGAATTTGGGCAAAGACCTTTTTTTTTGTGGATATCACCTAATTTTCACTGAAAAATCACCTCAATCCAATTCAAAACTTTACGGTTGGATCAAACTTCCAACCAACCCCCCCCCCCCCCCCCCCCTTGCAAAATCCTGGCTATGCGCCTGATCTTCACTAATCTAAGGTTCAGTCAAGTCAGCAAAAGCGTCCCCCCATGTAAAATTTTACAACTTAAGTCCTGGATTTATGTACCTACTAACTGTAACATTGCACACAAAACTGCCTACAAATGATTATTTGAATAACGTACCCAGACACTACGTCATGCTTGTTACATTTTTTCATCCAAAAAATCTTTTAAAACTTCTCGTTGCATTGCCAGAAAATCGTGGATTACCTTGCATGCATTACCCTGTGCATTGAAAATGTAATTCCTCATTCATCAAATCAGTCTTCCTGGGTAACACAATGGCTTAAAAGTTGGTATCAACCAATCAATGCCGTATACCGGTAGTCTGGACAATCATTCACTACAGCAGAAACTGTTTGATTAAGCAACCATATCTAGCAACCAGATTTCAAGCTGGCTTTAGTAAGCTATCTTTTATGCCTGAAATGCAATTTTGTATTTTAAACAATTATAGAATCGATAGAGACTATTTCACCAAAAATTTGTATCTAGTTTTTTACTAATTCTAACCCAAATTCTAATCCTTACAATAAAACTAACCCCACATCTAACCCTCACCCAAACCCTAACTCAAACCCTAATCTAAACCCTTAAAAAATAGAAAAGCAAATGAAAGAAGCGTGGATAAATATCTTTTATTTTTGTCTTATTTTCATTAACTTGAAAAATTTCTGTGAAATAGTCACTGCATATAAAATATGTATCAACAATTTGCAATCACTGATAAGATAATCATCATCATCATCATCATATTTATTTATTTACCAAGTGATGTCATATCACAAGAAAAAACTGCAACTTCCTCTAGGTCTATCACCAAAGCATCGAAATATGCAATTCCTTTAAAACCAACACACAAACTTGCAGAGTCAAAGCGATATTTAGTCACTTGGTGAAGAGACAGCGAAGGACCGAAAGGTCATCTAAGTCTACTGCCACCTCACCAAGTTAAGGTTAAAAAAGCAGCTTCTAGATTTTCTCAGTCCGCTACTTTCTATGATAAAAAATTTTATGCAAAACTAAAACAAAGTGTTGCAAAGATATGTACACTTTGTACAGTGCGTACACAAAACTCACAGTCAACATGTAAAGAAAATGCATGGCAACATTAGAATTGTTCTAACTCTAAGCATACAAAAAAAAATACTGTAACTACAGATTGGATAGAAAATAAAATCAATAAAGTTCATAATGCTTATTTATGTTTTATAGATAGACCTAAGCAAATACACTGCCAGAACAGAGTATAATCTAACAGTTAAATAATCGTATAAAACTTGCATTATGTCTCTAACTTTTATCTGTTAGTGTCAGATCTTCAAACCTTGTATGGTATCTGCTACTGTACAGTAGCCTACTGTGCATCGCTGCTAAGTCCTAAGGTTAGCAGCCTAAGTAAACATTTTCACAAGTTTTCATTTAAACTGTTTTAACAATCTATCAGTTTAATATCAAGTACACTTCTTTTAATTTCATTCACTATATGTATGAGCAGATAAGTGATAAAGTCAGTAAGTGTCTAATGGAATCTGTCTACAGGTCTAGTTTATTCTGAGACTAAAATTGAAACCACTCACAACTTTGGTTAAGATTAGTAAAATCGCTTTGACATTTCACTTTTCTCGATTTGCCATTTTACTTTTCCAAATTTACCAGTTTACATTTTAGATTTTACTCATTTACCAGTGCCTATAGCCAATTGCACTATCTCAGATATGCTAGTAGTACAGTAGTAGGCCTACCAATACCATGGTCAGATCTCAGATGGTGCTTTTGCAATATAGGCCTATACACATAGCCAACAGTAACTTGAATGAAACTGCATTAATTAATAAAATATAAGACCTTAGGCTTCCCTCTGATATTCTATCTATAATGCAATAATTCCAAAAAACTCAGCAGCTCAACCCTAAAATTAAAAAAAGATTATTACTGAGGACTATAGGTTATTTTGACTTGTTACAATGTTAGTATCAAAAATTTTGTCTTAATATTTTGACTTGATCATGAAACGTAAGCGTAAGCTTATTGACTAACTGCTTGTGCTTTGTGATATTCTTCCAAGCCTGTTCTACCACTGCCAAGGATATTTTACCACAACTCAAGAGTGGCCTAACTTTGCCCAGTACCATCGTACCAAGTTGCCTATGAATAGAGCGGATCAAGTCAAAATTGAGAGCGGAGTACGAAACTGAAGGTTGGGACACAGGATGTGACGTAATAAATCTGCAAAACCATGGTAGAAAAAAAAATTTCGCCAGCGGCTGGCCCCCGACTCCTGTCTGTGATACGTTTGGGTTAAACTAGTTTGCTCATCATGTCTCCCAATTTAGACAATCTTCGAGACCTTTTTAACTTTTAGTTCAAGTCCCCTTCCTTCAGCAAAGTTCATGTTACGTGCCAACCCAGGCCCCGGCTTCTGATCCTACTTTTTAGGGTATCTTTGTCTCATAAAGTGTCCTGCTTTTCGAAAAATTTTGATGAAATAATTGCGTGTGATTTGCGGTTTGGCCCTTTCCCCCAATCAAAATCCTGGCTACGCCTATGTACCTCGTCAATGTTTTTTCTCCACTTCAATCGCAGTTGATTGAAAAACAATCGTTCGTAATCATATTTGAATTGCGTTTGCACGATTGCGCTTAAAATTGCTAAAATACTTGCGGCGCAAGCGTCAACGCAACTGTTTAGAAATAATTACGGCGCAAGCGCAATCGGAAGTAAAGTAGTTGCTGCGCAAGTGCCCACCTCTGGGTAGAAGGCTTCTTTAATCATTCTGTCTATTTTGTTTTTCAACTTGCGTATACCTCAACTTTGTAAGAATACTGACTTGTCAAAATAGGAGGGTTTAATGTGACGTCATCCATATATTTTTGGCGCGAAAACTGACCAGATAGTCTTTCGAATACTTTCAAATACTGGCAAATCAGTACGAATTCCGACAAAGTCGAGTTGCATTTCTAGTAGTCAGTAGAATTTATTCCAAAATCAAACACACACGCAATAGTATAATAGCATTGTTCATGATGCAATTAATACAAAGAAAAATAATCAGTGTTGTGATTGAGTTGAAAAGTTGAAAAATGACAATCGATCAAACACACAATCAAAGCAATAAAACAGCAAAGGTCGAGCCCTTAAGGACGTCCTTGGCCTCAAGGACGCTTTTTGAACACCTTGACTACAGGCTCTTGGCCTTGATTCGAACGCTCATGGCCATGTCTTGAAGCCGAGGCTAAAAGTTTTGTCTGTTTTTCAAAATAAGCTTATCTTGTCATCAGATCATAGACTCTTAATTAGTCGACTGGAAAGTGACAGTTTTGTCTTTTTTTTATCGTCACGATTCATTTGTTTAGAATCTGCTGATTCGTCCAATCAGCGTGACTTTCAGAGTGACTTTTTTCTTCTAGGTTCAATCGCGCTAAGAATATGTCCAACCAAATCAGTCAAATACGCGTGACGCAAAAAAAACTTCAAAGCAAGAGCAAACTTTTTTCTTCAAAGTTCTACTCTTTTTTTCCACTCGTCTGTTTCTAGTCTACCAAATAAAGACTCCATGCTCAGATTGAGGACAGCATTATTAATTTTTTTGATTGGTTAAAAATGAAATACCGGTACCGGTAGTAATGAAAAAAACGTAACATAAACTTACGACAGAACTTTCTAAAACCTATCAATTCGTTTATGTTCTTAATTAAAAATAATAATAAAATGCGAATTATAGTCAACAAAATAGCCCAGTAACGAAGGCATACCGAAACTTAAGTTAGACTTGGTTAACTAGAACGTGACATAGCAAGCGATATCTGGGGACTTCGCGGCATTATCCAGCTTTTACTGAACTTTATAAAGCTTTAAAATAGTGATGCGATTGCTTTGAATGAAATTGTAAAAAATGTGGTCGTTGATAGTCGATCAATAATTTAAATGCACCCCTTTCAAATTTTGTTTCACTAACTTAAATCGCTTTGTCAGTGGTGGTCATTGACTTGGGGGGGCCCCGGGCAAGGAGACAAAAAATGGGCCCCCCCTAAGCAACACCTAATGCTACTGAAATCGTGTAGGATCAGCGCTACCGGGTTGGTACTTAGCACAAGCCTGTCCCCCCAAAAAAGTTCTTCCTTAACCGATGTAGGCATGTAGCCAGGGGCATATTTAGGGGGGGGCCATTGGGCCGTGGCCCCCCCTTTGGGTCGCTAGGATTGCAAAATTGCATAGTAAAGTGAGCAAAATTGAGGCATGGCCCCCCCCTTTGTAAGTTGGGCATCAGGCTTTCAGGCTTTTGGCTGGAAATTTGAGTGAGTTCGGGTGAAAAACGGGACGGACCTTGAGTAAAGACCTTTTTTTTTTTTTTTTTTTTGCTCTTCACCTAAATTTGGCCGAAAAATGGGACGAAATTTGAGTGAAGACCTTTTTTTTTGTGCTCTTCACCTAAGTTTGGCCGAAAAATGAGACTAAATTTGAGTGGAACAACTTCTGATTCAGATCTTTGTTCTTCCCAAATTTTCTGAAATTTTTGGCCCCCCCCCTTTTCAAAATCCTGCGTACGCTACTGCATGTAGCCTACCATCAGTTTTAGTTCATCTAAGGGTGAGTACAACCAAAAACTCTTACAACTAGCAGATCAGGATCTGAAAAAGTGAAAGTGAAGCGAATATTAGTCAACTGCTCATACTCGCTGAGCCAAAGAACCATGGCAAATACCATACGTATCTAGCAGTGTCATAACACTAATGAGTTCAACTTATGATGGACTTCCAATTCTCGAAATTTTAGACTTTTGTGTTTTTGGTGTACTATCAAGCATAAATACACTAAATTGATTCATCACAAATCATAGAACTTCGCAAAAAGTTCTTACGTGTTATGCACATACAGTCTATTCTTTCTTATACTTGAATCTCAATAAAAAAATATTTGTAGTTAGCACAGCAGTCAGCACATTAAACTTAGTAGACCTATAATATGGTAACTTGTAAAACAAGACTTTGGCTATGCTACCCGCGATAGTGACATACTGGAATTCAAGAGTGAAAAGCAGTGTCATAACTCGTTACTTATTAGGCCTAGCCATATACATGCTCAATACCATAAAACGAGGCATTTTTAGTGGAAGCTTTCAAGTGGTAAGCAGTAAGCACGTTATTTTACTGTACAGAATGTAGACTCAGAAGTACGTTATGTCATATCTCAGCATGACAACAGCCAACAATCAACAGACACTCAAACTGGGTGACATGCAAAAGCTAAATACAAATTTTGAAGTTACAGTACCGTGTAGTAATAACACTTTGAAAACTCAGCACCTAACTGGCTGCCTTGCATCTTAAAAAGCAGACATGAAAGCACTTGGAAACTTAATATAAGAGCAGCAAATACTTTAATTTTCATAAACACTCAAACTGAGAGGGAGGTGCATAATGAATACTAACTGATTCCTACTGTACCGAATAAAAAATAAGATAGTGCAATGGGCAAAAATTAGACAGAAGTCACTACTACACGATCTAGCTCATCATGAATCAGAGCTAACCACGAACTTACTTCATTGCACCCTCAATCCCATTTTGCATCTTGGCTAGCAATACCGGTACTAGCTTTTCTCAAAAAATAAACTAATATAATAATTACATACCCTTAAAAAACAGAAAGTACAGTAGACTGTAGCAGAGTCTACACTAGATTATAGTAGTCTTAAAGGCGGTGAATCATCCATCCAATTTCGGTGGTCTACAAAAGCTAAAATTGAACTATAATTTTTGATATTTTTGTTTTGATTTTGGGGCTGCGTTTGCAAAGATATTCAACAAATACAAAAAGATATCCCCCCGAAAAAAGTTTTTGGAAACTCTGAGTTTTGATCTTCCCGCCAAAACCACAGTTCTCCAAACTATTATGCCTACTGTAATCTTATTAAACTATTAGGCCTAAATATCTCTAAACTATTTAGAGAGAGTTAGGCCTAAACTATTTAGAAATAAACTATTTAGAAATAAACTATCTCTAAAGTATTAGGCCTACCACAGTTCTCTAAACCATTAGGCCTACTGTGGTTTTGGCGGGAAGAACAAAACTAAGAGTTTCCAAAAACTTTTTTGGGGGGAACATCTTTTTGTATTTGTTGAATATCTTTGCAACCGCATTCCCTAAATTAAAACAAAAAATATCAAAAATTATAGTTCAATTTTATCTATTGTAAACCACTGGAATTGGCTGGATGATTCACCGCCTTCAATGTGTTAACATGCTGAACATCTGAAATTTAAATGCTTTTGACGTAGTACATCTTATTGTGCTTCCCAAAAACAAAAAAACAGCTCTTGCAAGAAAATAAAAATAAGGTCAAAAAGGTACTAATCACTAAGACAGAAACTAAAAAATAAAAAGTCAAACCTGACAGTGGGGAATACTAAAAACAGTACAACTTTAGATTCAACACTGAACATTGGAAAAATTACTCAAGCTCAATAGATTTAGGCCTATGTCACACGTTGTACAGCACAAACAAAAATTTTCTAAAATCCGGTTATCTGCTAAGCTGATAGCATCAGTTAAGCACTGTAGATATCTACATCCATTTCCAAAAGCAGTCTTATATGCAGCAGCTACATAAATATCCTTGTAGAGAGCACCACCACAATAACGATAGGCAACTTTGCTGCTTTTGTATGTTCTTCACGGCTGTAAATTGCAAAACTGTACTAACAGATTAAAGCTCTTGTACAAGCAAAACTCTAAACATATAAACATACTGGTACGCTCCCATCTCATTCAGCAGTAATGGTGTGAAAGGATTTCTAAACCATGTAGGTCGGTAATATTGGTACTAAAATTAAGCAATAAGCCAGTAATGGAATAAGCATACGAAAATTACGAATCTTTTAAAGCAAACGTTGTTAACTCACTCTGTGGCCAATATAGTTTGTTATGCAAATTCGCACCACTATTTGTTAAATAAGAAAATAGCCTACCGGTTCTAAATAGCTTTTTAGATATTGCTTGCTTTCGTTCTTGTATTAAATAGGCTATTACTATTACAACGTGACATCAATGACATTGCCGGTTAGTCTTATCAGTAGATTTCCACCAACCATAAAAAAACTCAGAACTAGCAGCATAGCATTATTCTCACGGAACACTTGTGATTAACATTACCAAGGCTGTTTATGAGCTACGGTACCTTACGTACACTTATATTCATTATATGATGTTAACATGTTACCCACTATTTACAGTATGTTTTTACTCAAAAGCACTGAGTCAAAAGGCTGGCATACTGCATACTGACAAACCGCTCAACAAAGAACCCTCTGCAAAAATCCAACAGTAAAGAGCCCTTTGCAAAATGGGGTCCTGCAAGTCTAAAGAGCTCTTTGAAAAGTTGTAAAGAAACCATCCATACAGGGCCCTCTGCAAAGGGGCCTTCCTTAAGAGGGCGCCCTGCATTGAGCCTCTTCCATAGCCGAAAAGAGCCTTTTGCAAAGAGACTATCCAAAAAGCCCTCTCATGATCTCAAATGGGTCTTCTTCATAGGGCTTCCGCAAAGGGGCCCTCTACATACGGCCCCCACATATGGGCTCTCTGTATGTGCTTCCCATAAAAGGCTCTCTACAAATGGAGCCCTTATTTACAGAAGAATGTACAAATAAGGGCCTTTCCAAAAATGTCCTTCCAATAAGGGCCCTTCGTAAAGGCCCCCCAAAAGGAGCCTCCAATGGGGCCCTCCACAAAGGGCCCCTAATGCCTGAACCTTAATGCCGCTACAAATTAAGGTTTTACAGTAGGCTTAAATGTGCTACAAAAATTTGGGGAACATATGTTACGTAACTTTTTTTGGGGGGGCCCCTGTAGCGCGCAAAAACAAGTGGGGGGGCCCCGGGCAACCGCCCAGCTTGCCCATGCTAATGACCACCACTGCGCTTTGTGGTTATTCGAGATCAAAATATAAATCTCTCAAAGTTATCAAAATTAATCGAGTAGCGTCATTCAAAAAGCTCGCAAAGCAGTTTACAATACAACGTCAAATCTCAGCACTTTTTACGAGTTCTTTACAGTTTTTGACTCCATTTGAAACAACATAAAGCGGTCTTTGAAATTCCAGCGCCTCACAAGCTAACTTCGTTATTATATCAATGAAACTTACAGCCATATATGATTGTGAAAAAGCTCTGTCACATTGCAATTCAACATATACTATTGGTATACTGGTTGTTTCGAAATTAAAACCCCTCCTCAACAGCATAAACTAAAATAAAAAAATGCTAAAATTGTGCAAATTTAAATCAGGCATTTATTTAAGGTTTTACTGAATCGCTTATGTGTTTGCCGCATAGACTTCATTCTCGAATGATATAATTTGACAAATTGCGAAAAAAAGAAGTAGAATCAAAATTTATTTTCCCCAATTAATGCTTCACTCACAAGTTGTCACAGGTTGATAAGAATAACTTCGTAAACTATCGTAGTTTTCTATATGCCCTTTAATTAACACGATCTTCCGGGATAATTATTGTCCAACATGGCATTGCCAAGTTTGGCATGTTTTATTTTTTTTCTAGTATTAGCCTACCGGTACTCTTAAAATTTGATATGTCGAACTGGAGTACTTCCTATCAAGGTTTTAAAAATTTAAAAGGCCTGTTTGGCGTGGCTTCCTCGATGCGCCCCACCAAATTTTGTTATCTATTTTTGATTTATATTGGCCTATCCAATAGATTTAATTCGTTTAGATTTTGTAGTTAATGGGGAAGATGTCAACATAATTGTAGAGCCCCGTATAATATGAGATCCTCAATATTTTTTCATATGTATTTTTACCTATATTGAAAAATTTATTTGTCTAGCTTAAGTGGTTAAAAATTTAAAGGACCCGTTGGAGGAGGATTCTCCAATTATGGCACATAGTCATATTTCATTTACCTATTCTGATTTCATTTTTCTTTTAAATTTACCTGTTCTGAAAGTTTCATGTGTTTAGCTTGAATGGTTGAAAAGTTTGAATTTTGAAGGATCCAATTGAGGGACCACCATTTTTGGTTTCTCAAATTAATTTTGTCTTTTCTTTTTATTAACCTATCTTGAAAATTTGATTTGTCTAGCTTAAACAATTAAAAAGTTCGAATTTTGGCAACCTGGTTTGAGGAAGACCCCATTGGGGTACCCCCAAGTTTTGTCATTTTTTCATATTCTTAAGTTTATCAGTCTAGTGTAAATGGTTCAAGTTGAATTTTAGCGTTTTTATTTGAAAAGGATCTGTTCAATTTGGTACCCCCGAATTTTGTCAAACTTTGTCTTTTTTTCGTACTTGCCTATCCTGAAAATTTTGTGCGTCTAGAGTAAGTGGTTAAAAAGTTTGAATTTTGGCAGCCCCGTTTTAGGGAGATCCCCTTATTTTGGTACCCCCAACTTTTATCAAAAATTATCTTATCTTCGTAATTGTCAACCCTAAAAATTTCATTTGTCTAACGAGTATGGTTAAAAGGTTTTGAATTTTGGCAGCCTCATTTGACGGGGAACTCCGATTTTGGAACTCCCAAATTTCGTCAAATTTTGTGTTTTTTTTATATTTAATTACCTTAAAAATTTCATATCTCCAGCTTAAAAGGTTAAAAAGTTTGAATTTTGAAGGGCCCCGTTTGGGGGAAACCCACATTTTGGAATCCCAAATTTTGTTAGGTTAGTTTATTTTTCATATCTACCTATACCGAAAATTTGATCCATCTAGCTCTAATGGTTTAAAAGTTTAAAATTTTGTTGGCCTCGTTTGGGGGGCTTTCCCCATTTTGGTATCCCCAAATTTTGCCAAATATTATCTTTTCTTTATGTTTAGTTACTTTAAAAATTTTATAGGTCTAGCTTAGAAGGTTAAAAAGTTCGAATTTTAGAGGGTCTCGTTTGGGAAGAATCCCCTATTTTGAAACCGCCAATTTTTGTAAGGTTTAGTTTATTTTTGATATCTACCCATTCCGAAAATTTGATCCATCTAGCTCCAACGGTTTAAAAGTTCAAAATTTTGGCGGCTTTGTTTCAGGGGATCTACAATTTTGGTGCCCCCAAATTTCGTCTTTTCATATTTGCCTACCCTGAAAATTTCATGTGTCTAGCGTGAGTGGTAAAAAAGAGACAATTTTGGTGGCTTCATTTGGGGGACCCACATTTTGGTACCCCTAAATTTTGCCAAATTTTGTGTTTCCTTTATGTTTTCTTACCTTAAAAGTTTCGTTGGCCTAGCTTAAAAGGTTAAAAAGTTCGAATTTTGGAGGACCCGTTTAGGGGGGAACCCCCCATTGTTGAACCCCCAATTTTTGTTAGGTGTGGTTTATTTTTAATATCTACCTATTCCGAAATTTTGATCCATCTCAGCTCTAAGGGTTTATAAGTTTAAAATTTTGGAGGGCCCGATTGAGGGGGATCCCCCCCAAACTAGCACCCCCGATTTCATTTCTGCACTAGTCCTCCCGATATCTTCAATTGCTCAAACTTTGAATACAGCGCGTTTAGCGGTTTAATAGTAGATAGCCGGAGAAGAAAAAGAAAAAAGAAAAAAAAAAGTTAAGAAAAACGACACAAAAAGAAGAAAAATAGTATTCAAGTTGGGATAAACAAACGTAACCAAGGGATAGACGGTTGATAGTGTGCTCAAAAACCACAAATTATTTTCCATCAAAATCGGTATTTACCGAGACATAACGGTTCAGAATCGTCGATTTTCAGCCCATTTTCGGTCTGTTACATTTCGGTCACGTGACCGAGCGCCCCCAAACTCGGTTTGCATAAACCACTTATAATTATCCACATTGTGTACAAAGTTCAGCTGTGCACACCAAGTGGTTTTTGACTTATAAGCGAATTAATAGATTTTCAAGCCAAAAATCGACGTTTTTTAATACTTTTTTTGCGTCTCAATTCACGATCACGTAACCTAGGATCCCCAAAGTTGGCACAAATGGCGCATTCATCAATTCCCATGTTGAGTCCAAATTTCGACTCTCTACGTTTTATTGTTTGCTAGTTATGAGTAAATCAATCCTCGTCGGCCAATATTCGCGAACAAAAACAGGTACTATACGCGCTCACGCGAAGTCCCAATTCTTGGAGAATGTAGGGTAGGGTGTTGCAGCCGCCCCATAAATTTGAAAATTTTATCTTGGCAACTTCTACCTTCGCTCAAGTTGGAGGCTTCGCACAAAACCGTTTTGGTCAAGTGTCGTAAAAATTTGTCGATATTTAGGGGTCGCACAGGGACATCAAAATTTTGGTAATTTCAAAAAAAATTTTTTTTTATTTGGAATATTTTTGAGGTATAAGTCGAACCTGCGATTACTTTGGATCATTTCTAGTGTTTTTGGAGTGGTTGTTTAGTACACAGCCAACAAGAGAACTTCTTAAATCAAAGTTATCAAAAGTTGCATCATTGAACTACTGCCGCAAGCATAATCAATACCAAATTATCGCATATTTTTTGTAATTTAATAATTAATTTCATATCTGGCTCTAATTTAAAGCTGAAAAGCCCTCATTATTTTTATTTACCCGATGCCAGTCTTTTTTTTAATTCTAGACAGCTGTGTTAACAAAAAGCATCTTATTGATAAGCTGTCACAAATTCCGTTTCTTTTCTTTGACAGCCAAAGTTTTTCCCTTATTCTCGATTCTGGTTTCTCAGTCAGACATCATGCTATGCAAAAATGTTTTTTCTTCTTCATTTTTCAATCATGTTAAGGTGTTGGTTTGATGACCAAGATTACAATGTTGTGTTCAATTTTTATTCAATGTTTGAGAAATCTTGGAAATAGGGCAAAGATTTTTTTGCATGTTTTGTCGATCTTAGAAAAGTGTAATATGAGGGCCTTTCTAGCTTTGGAGGGTTCTGCAAAAGAATGGCGTTGATGGTCAGTTGTTTCATGCCATTAAGTCAGTCTACGGTGTGGACTAGAGTTTCGCGGTTAAGTAAATGGCAAGCAATCAAAGCTTTGCATACAGGCATTGAACTCCGGCAAGGGTGCGATTCGTTTCTTCTCTTCTTCGTTTATGGGGCGCCGTTTGTGTACCCTGATTTGTGCAATGTTTTTTTTGAATATTTAATTAAATAGTCATTTTAATTAAAGGCGGTGAATCATCCAGGCAATTCCAGTGGTTTACAATAGCTAAAATTGAACTATAATTTTTGATATTTTTTGTTTTAATTTTGGGACTGCGGTTGCAAAGATATTCAACAAATACAAAAAGATGTCCTCCCGAAAAAAGTTTTTGGAAACGCTGAGTTTTGTTCTTCCCGCCAAAACCACAGTAGGCCTAATAGTTTAGAGAACTGAGGTAGGCCTAATACTTTAGAGATAGTTTATTTCTAAATAGTTTAGACCTAACTATCTTTAAACTATTAGGCCTAATAGTTTAGAGATAGTTAGGCCTAATAGTTTAATAAGATTACAGTAGGCCTAATAGTTTAGAGAGCTGTGGTTTTGGCGGGAAGATCAAAACTCAGAGTTTCCAAAAACTTTTTTTGGGGGAACATCTTTTTGTATTTGTTGAATATCTTTGCAAACGCAACCCCAAAATCAAAACAAAAAATATCAAAAATTATAGTTCAATTTTAGCTATTGTAAACCACCGGAGTTGGCTGGATGATTCACCGCCTTTAACTATACAAAAATATGTAGTCAAAGCAAAAATAAATAGTTAAAAAACTGCGCGCAAAATAAACCATTGCAAAAATAAATAGTCAAAAACTGCGCACAAAATCGTTGCAAAAACGCGCTGCAGACTTTTTTGTATATTTGTTAGTGGAGCGTGACAAAGTGCTCTCGGCTGCTCTTGGGCATCAAAGACTAGACTACCAAGACTAGCGCATCAAAGACTAGCATCATTTATAGAGTGCTTTGTCACGCTCCACTGACAAATGTACAAAAAACTCTGCAGCGCATTTTTACAACGCTTTATTTTGTGCGTAGTTTTTTTGACTATTTATTTTTGCAACGGTTTATTTTGCGCACAGTTTTTTTGATTATTTAATTTGACTTTGACTACATATTTTTGTATATTTAATTAAAATGACTATTTAATTAAATATGCAAAAAAACATTGCACAAATTAGGGTACACAAACGGCGCTCGATATTCATTATTTAGTTGAATTAGATCGACAAACGCAACCAAGTTGATGGATGAGTTCAGTTGTCCGCTTAAGAAATTGAAAAATCAGTTGTCTGTTTTGTGCTGATGATTTGATTCTGCTTCTACAGAATCTGGCCTTCAGCGCACATTAAATAGGTTTGCAGCTGCTTATGATACAGCAGTAATAAAAATAAGCACGGTCAAAACTGATGATCTTCATGTGTCAAGAACCACTAATCAGTGCTTGTTGCAACTGAATGGCGCAACACAGCAACAAGTATACCAGTCCAAGTATCTTGTGGTAGCATTCGCGAATGACGAAAGGCATGACGAAGAACTGGATATCCGAATTGGCAAAGCAATTGCAATAAAGAGAGCTTTGCACTATTCAGTTGCTGTGAGACGAGAATTGTCTAAAACAAGCAAAGCTCTCAATTTTCGAAACAATCTTTGTCCCTTCTCACCTACTGTATCTGTGTATGGCAGTGAAAATTTGGTGATGACTAAAAGGGTGCAACCGCAAGTTCTAGCGTCCAAAATGAGGTTTCCCAAAAAAATCAAAGGAGTTATGTTATTGACAAGGTGCGGATCTCTTGAGATTCTAAAATTTCTACAGCCGCTACTTCTTCAAATTAAAAGATCTCAGCGTAGATAGTTTGACCATGTAAGCAAAAGGCCTCAGGAGAAACTTCCAAACAAGCTTTACTTGCCAAAGCAAATGGGGAAAAGAAAAAGTTGGACAACCTAGAACTAATAAAGAATCAATATTACATCGAGGATCTTGGGTGGAATTGCTTGGGACTTCATCCAAGTGAAATGATGGGGGGTGAAGGAAGATCGTGAAAAATGTAGTAACTTAATCTCAAGCTGCTGCTCCCGCAACCCTCACGGAAAAGAGGGCATTAAAGAGAGAGAGAGATTTTTCCTTGAAGTTGTCAATGGTTTGGTTTGCTTTTCTACTGTTTGTTCTGTTAAAGTTGCATTTGTACAAATTTTTCATTTCATCTACCAGCTTCTTTTCTTCCTGAATTATTTTTAATTGACGAATTGTAGGAATTCCAGCTTCGTGGTGGGAAAACATGTGCTTTTGGTAGTATTGTCATCAGGTCTACAAATAGTTCCGGGCAGCCAACTGCGAGAATTTACTAATCTAGTAATAGTATATTGCTGATAGATTTATTGAAGTTCATGTTTTATAGAGCTTGTACTAAGTGGATTGCACTAAACTCCGTATCTTACACAGCAAAACATAACAAATGTGATTTTAGTAAGCTGCTGCTGTAACTATAGTTAAGTTAGGACAGCAGTTTAATACATTTCAATAGCTAGGCCTCAAGCAAAGTCTGCACCGTCATTCTTTAAGAAAATAATATTGTAGGCTATGTTTCACTCTGTTTTACACAACCAACCAAAATAAATAATGTAGGTCTAACTCAAGTAGAGTTTCTGTTGTAGTTTCCCAGCACAGAAACGTGATCAATTTTGACCACTATTAATTTTGAAAGAAACAAACAAAAACATAAATGTAAACAGTTTTAGAAGTTGCAGTAAAGTTTTTTTGAATGTATAAAACCAAGAGTAAATGTTCAATTTTGCAATGACTCATTAGTAACAATGATTTCACATAGCACCATCTAGCGGCACAAAATAAAACAAATACCAAATCCTGAATAAAAAGGTATTGCAGAAAATTGCTCGGTTTTATTTCTGCCCTGTAATGCTGATTTTTGTGATTTTTACATTCTTGATCGCTGCGTGTCTCAAGCTAAAGCTAAGACTTGCTGAATTTTTATTGTTAATCAAAGACATTATCGAGAGAAAACGCCAAACTACTAAAAAAGAACACAAAAGAATGAGATTTATTCTTAATCATTGCGTATCTCGAGCTAAAGAAAACGCCGCTGCGTCGTCTGCATCACACATCTTGTCAATCGATCGCCCATTGTAAGGATGAGTTCGATTTCGCAGTACAAAAAAGTATCATTGTGCAGAATATTGCACAAAATGTACTCATAAGGCTTGGAATTCGAATTACTCTGAAAAATTCAACCTAGCCCTGTTTTCTAGGAGTAGATTAATTTTTGTTTGCAAAAAATTATGTGTGTTCAACTCAAGCTTTGAACCAGTATCCCGCAGCAGCTGATAAAATATAATTTTGAGACTAAAGAAGAACCTAAAGTGTGAACCGCATTCAAGCAGAACCGCAAAATATTCTTTACAGAGAATGAAACTTAAAAACCTCTGAAATGTAATACCAAAGTAAAAAAATAGAATTTTTGTCGGATGAAAAAAAGTTAATTTGTGAGGTTTGGGTAAAACCAATGTCCGACTATAGGTTGTTAATGTTTTTTTGTTTTTTTTTTAGCCCAGCTTAGTTTGCTCACCGCAATTCGAACTATGACGCTTTTAACCTCCACGCCATCATAGCACATGCATGCAGTTGAGTTGACTAAAAAATCAAATATTAAAATTCGTTTTAGAATAGAGAGATACAGTACTTTGGGGACAATATCTTGGTATCCGAAATGCTTGCACCACAAAATTTTGCAAATCTAATAGCTCTGATATAGGCCTAATAGATTCGCTAAGTTTTAACTGATAAGTTCAAGCTATTTTATAACTAGATAAGAGCTTGCTGAATAGCAACCCCTTTGAGCGATCGACGCAAATATCTACAGATTTAAAAAAAAAACTGGCGTCCTAGCTTAAACCATTCAAAAAATTGATTCTTGGGAGGTCCCCAGGGGGCACCCCCAACTATGTCAAAATATTTGTCTTCTAAATATCTGCTGATATAAAAAAAACTGGCACCCTAGGTTAAGCCGTTCAAAAAAATGATTTTGGGGGTCCGTTTTGGGGGGATCCCGGGGGGTGGCACCCCCAAACTAAGCCAAACTATTTGTCTCTTATGTATCTGCTGATACCAAAAAAATACTCACCCTAGCTTGAGCCGTTCAAAAACTTGACTTTTGGGGGTCCATTTGGGGATTACCGAGAAGGTGGTACCCCCAAACTATGTCAAAATTCTGGTCTGTTAAATATCTGCTGATATCAAAAAAACTGGCGCCCTAGCTTGAGCCGTTAAAAAATTGATCTTTTGGGGAGTTCCCTTGGGAGTCGCCCCAAAAAATTTTGGGAGAAAAAGTTGCGTTTGCAGCTCAACAACTTTACACAAAAATTAGATTTCGATGTTTTTTGGTTTAGGAGAAGAACAGCGCAAAAGATTTAGGAAGAAAAAAAAAGAAAAAAAAAAACAAAAAACCTCATCCCGGCTAAAAGTGGATTGGTTGGGATGAAAGGGTATCTTAAGATCATAGGCGTAGCCAGGATTTTTAATTGGGGGGACCCAAACCACAAATGACATGCAATGACGTCGTCAGAGACTTTCAAAAGAGTAACTTTTTGCAGGTCAAAGATGTAGTAGAATGGAAGATCTGAAGCCGTAGCCTGTTGGCACTTAACCAGGATTTTGGTAAAGGGAGAGGGCGAAAATTAATAATTACAAAGGGCAAATGTCTAACGTAGGAGACGTGTTGAGTAAGCTAGTGTACTCAAACGTGCCACATGTAACGAACTCCAAAAAAAGACTAAGCTCGCCAGGGGTTCTTACAGAACGCGTGCTGTCATGGTTCCAGTTCTTCTTTATGCAAATAGAAAAAAAAAATTGACAAAATTAACTACCACGCCACAGCACGGTTTCAAAATAAACTTGAAACCGGCGAGCTAATGAAACAAAAGCCCAGCTGTCTTAACCAAAAAATGCACGTTAACAAATATCTAAAACATAAGTAACGTCATTTTAGCGTCTGACCATCAAGTCTTAAAAAGAAGAATGAATTGAAGAATGCTTGCCATCACAGTCAAGAATTGCAAAGTTTGCCTTCTTCATGCTTCGCGCATAAAGAAAGAAACAAACTTAATTATATGCAAATTTAAACACGTACAAAACTACAGCGATTTGTAACAAGTTTCGAGCTAAATTACAACAGTTGCAAAAATGCCCTGCAGACCGCGCTCTTTGCGTGAAGGCAAACAAACCAAGAATTCGAAAAATGCTATACAGCAAATCAGGATTTAATGCTATGACGTACCACCACAGACGGGGGTCTGGGGGGCGGAGCCCCCAGCCGCCGGTGGCTATGGGGGTCTGGGGCAAAGCCCCCAGCAGCTGGGCGATTTTTGTAAGTTTTTGGGAAAAAAAGCTATTTTACTCCCATTGGACAACATTTCGCACGAGTTCGCAGCCATTTAAAAGAACTCGATTTTCAACGTTTGAAAGCCAATCGAAAAAATGTAGTTGTTCAATTCTTTTACTTGCTATTAAAGTCCAAACCACGTACAAAATCTTGCGTTATGGTGTAAAATTTTAATTGTAAGTGATTTGGTCCATGTAGGGGGAAGTACGGCATATTGCCTCCTGCAATATTTTAGCAGTAAATAATAATCCACTCGAAGATTTTCCTTAGAGATTTTTGTTTTGACATGAAGATAATCAGTTGTAGGAGTACATGTAGGCCAAGGTCCCAGGCCCCCTCAATTTAAATTCAATAATTTGTTCAATGAGCATTTTCCCTAGCTATTTTTTAAAAGTATTTTTTGCGTAAAAACTGGCGAGGTGGAGGTGAATCGTTATTGAAAAATGGTGCGATAGATGGTTACGCTAACTAAACATGTTATTCCCTGGCTGGATTTATATTGCGGGGGGGCCCTGGCACCTAGGGGATTTTTGCAGCGAAGACAAAAAAAGTCCTACTATCAGAGCGCGGGGCCCTGGCACTGTGCCATATGGCAAATACGGCGCTGGTAATTGCATTACGTTAATAAAAAGTTTAAATGAGGGCCTGAGGTAGCAACTTTTAGGACAAAAACCCTTCATTTCACCCTAGTTATACGTTTAAATTGGTTGGAAAAAATTGAATTAAGGGGATGTGCCGGGCCCCCTGGTCGTCAATATTATTTATTGTTAATTACTGTGGTATGCGTGTACTATTGAACGCAGATGCTAAAAGAAACTGAAAATAAAGAAACAAGGCTTTTTGTCAAATTTTTGTCATTGCTGGCATTTCGATTGTGGGGGCCCGGGCCCCCTGGGCCAACCCCACCCTGGCCACGCCTATGATTTTGAGATAAGAAAACGCCCTTAAGTTCTTTCATAAAAAAAGCATTTAAAGCAAAATTAAAATAACTTTTTTTCCAAAACGTGGAGAACTTGAGTCAAGTCACTTGACAGTTTTTTGAAACCTCCTAGTATTGCATGACAGTATTTTGACGTGGACACAGGGTCGTCATTATTATTACTTACTTTTGTACGTGTAAATCCAACATCAAAGAAACTGCAATTCCGAAGAAAGACAACATTCTGGCTAAGCTCTCATTATATTTATCATTGGTAGTATTTCAATTGGGGGGTTTGCATTATCGGCTGCGTTATAGCATTAAGTTCATAATAACGTTAAACGAGGGCCTGGGGTTGCAACTTTTAGAGCAAAACTCTTAAATTTCTCGCAAGTTTTGTATATAAATTGTTAAAAATTTCAATTAAGGGGCCCCTGACCCAAAACCCTTGGTCGTCAATTAGTTGCCCCGGGGCCTCCTGGTTGTAAGTTAGAGGCCCATGGTCCACCTGGTTGTCGGTTGGGAACCCCGGTTGTTAATTAGAAACCCTGGGGTCCCCTGATTGTCAGTTAAGAGTCCTAGGGCCCCCTGGTCGTCAGTTAGGGTCCCCGGAGCCCCCTGGTTGTCAGTTAGGGGCCCTGGGCCCCCTGGTCGTCAGTTAGGGTTCCCGGGGCTCCCTGGTTTTTAGTTAGGGGCCCTGGGCCCCCTGATTGTCAGCTAGGGTCCCCCTGGTTATCGGTTTGGGTCTTCTTGGTTGTCGGTTTGGGGGCCCCCGGTTGTTAGTTAGGGGCCCTGGGCCCCCTGGTTGTCAGTTAGGAGCCCCCTGGTTGTCGGTTAGGGGCCCCCTGTTTGTTAGTGTGGGCCACAGCGACACCTGGTTGCCAGTTAGAGGCACCAGGCCCCCTGGTTATCGGTTTGGGCCCCGTGGTCCCCTGGTTGTTAGTTAGGGGCCCTGGGCCCCCTGGTTGTCAGTTAGGGACCCCCTGGTTGTTAGTTAGTGGCCCTGGGGCCCCGGGGCTCCCTCGTCGTCATTAACATTATTGTTAATTACTGTTATGAGCGCAATTGCTGAAAAAGAAATGCAACTAAACATCGCTAGGCTATGTTGTCGTAATTTTTTATCATTGGTGATATTTTAATTGGGGGGGCCCGGGCCCCCCCTTGGCTACGCCTATGCTTAAGACATATGACAGCATGAAATATTTTTTGCCGTACTTAAGCCGCTTTTGAATGACACGGCTTTTTACATCAAACTATCAGGGCGGTTTTTGGGTTCTATAACCAAAGTCACAAGACTAATAGCCTCAAAATTCGGTACAAACATGTAACTCAATAATCTCAAAATGCTGTCAAAATTTCATGTAGCTAGACAGAACCGTTTTCGAGTTATAAGCAAAAGTCTGAAACTTGGCACTCATTAGTTTAAAAATGGCCGAGTAAAAACAATGACGCGAGCGTTGGTCGTTCCAATAATAAAAATTTTAAAAAGTTACAAGTTTTGTACCCTTTTCAACAAACCATGTGACGTAGCGCTTTCAAAAACACATGTGCATAACATCATAATATAAGACTTATCATATCTCCAAATTTCAAGCTGCCTTCAGCCGTTTTGAAGTGATAGAAATTTGGACCTCTGGTTGCAGAAAAGGCGCTAATTTTGCTCGGAAAAAAACATTGGAACTTTCGACGTAAAGCGTCGCGGAAGTCCCGATAAATAAATAAGTAAATAAATAAAAAAGAAAGAAAAAAAGTGTCAAAATCCTAAAAATTTAAATGTGGCAGCTGAAACTACATCCCAGGCGGTTCTACATTCGAAAATTTTATTCTCTCCCGCAATCAGTTTTTGAGCTAGATCAGTTTGAGCCTTCGACTGGTTTTTCATTTTTTTGACTTTGAAACCCGTACCACGTGACTGATTGCACCCAAAACTTGCACTAACAATGATTCATATGTGCCCCATCTAAGTTCTGAATTTCAAGTTTCTACCTTTAGCCGTTTCAAAGTTATAGCAATTTCAGCCTCTGGTGGCCGAAAAACCGCTAATTTTACTCAGAAAAAAAACAGAGACTTCCGACGCGAAATGTCGCAGAATTCCCAATTAGAAAATCTGGAATACGGTCAACTCCAAAGCAGTGAAGGCAGTTCATCCAAAATAAAAGCGCCACCGTCATTTCCTCGTAAGTGGAGGATTAATGTGGATGAATCATGAATCAAACAATAATATCATCATTTTTTACTACTTGGCACTTTTAAATAATATAAGACTAGTCATGGTGCAGTAGCATGACAGTACACGGTAAAAATGCAAAGAAAGCAAACTGTTAACGGTTTTTTATTAATTTATTTTTCTGTGTTACTTTCGTGGAGAAACAAAAGTCAAAGTGACAACGTCACAATAAAACAGAGTTGGCATATTTTGTGTTTTGCGCCAAAGCGTATATGTTGCAGTAAATGTGGAATGGTTATTGAGAAATTCAAAAAAGTAAACAAATTCAAGCAAAACAATACTAATTTTATTCTTTCATGCAAATATTCGGCAAATTAATTGTGAATTAACGAGCATGTAAAACGCTAAACGTGTGATCTGCGTCAAAACATTACGACATCAATATTCTCTTTATTGCTTGGACAGCAGTAGCAGAAAAAAATAACTGTCCGATTCTAAAAATACGACCATTTGGAGTATTTCGGGATTTATCGCTTTCTGAGTGAAAAAGAAAGGCCGTATTGATCAATGGCACGTAACAAGGAGTGACGTAATGCCTTACGTAATGTCTCTGTTCAATCTGGGCATTAAAATGTTTTGCCAAAACCTATGCTGCCTTTTTTCTCAAAAACAAAAAATGATGAAAAAACGACAGCTAAACCTTTTTTTTGATTTTTTTGCTACGTTATTAAATATAAATGTGGTTTTAATTTAAGAGAACATCTCCTTGAGTAATTTTGTGTACGCCCAAAACTCCTCAAAATACTCTCAATTTCAAATTTGAGAACAAAATGTTTTCGCTTCAGCAGTAATGAAAAAGATATTTAAAAAACACTATTTTTGTCTTTATGCGTAAGAATGTGCGTGATCCTAATAAAACATCTTTATCAAACGCATTTCCCAATCACGACTTAAAGTTTATGTAAAATTGTTTAAAAGGTCAAGCCATTATGACATCGAAAAAACAAAGCCGATTGTATTATGGCTTCTTTCCAAATCAACAAATTTATAAATAAAAGAGAATTAAATAATCAAGACAACATAATGCCGTACCTAATGCGCACAGCACTTCTGTTTGGACCTCTATCTATGCTTTTTCAATAGAATTTGCGATAGTTTCCTCGTTTTCGACCGAATAAAAAGAAAAAAAAACGCGAGGAAGTGTTCGGTTCTGATCGAATTTCAAATATCTAAAATTTGAAGGATTAGAAATTTGAATTCAGTCGTTATTTCAAAAAGATGTATTCTACGAATTTCTAAGCAGCTAAGCCGGGGCTTTTAGTTTTGGGCTTACTACTCTAATGCAATACGTAGGTCTGTGATGTCAACCCCAGTTAAATCGGAGTTGGATCCAGTTTTGCCAAGGCTCGCCACAGTTGCTGTCCCGGTGCAAAAGCGAGGACATGGGTCTTAACTTGCTACACGATTTAACTTAACCTAGCGAGTAACTATGCGTTTTTGATGGGGAGCAAAAGAAGCGTGTAATTTGCACTTTGCAATGTTACAGGCAAAGTTACAAGCTCTCGCTTACATCGCACTAAAAGCAGCAAAGGTACGCATTACTTGCGGCACTTGCTGGTGGGTAGCGGTGAAGAATGGGGTTTACGCTTCCCAGGGTTGAGGTTTCTATTCCTATCGTTGCCAATTCCGCAAAGGTATCTAATTATGTGTCAAAATTTTCCTGTGTTTGTGACGTTTTGTTTGTCTTGTTGAACAAAAACATGCAAATTGCGCGTTCACTTGCTCCCGATTCAGTAAACGCATAACGCATCTACTAACAACGAAAACCTAAACACATAGAGTTTCATGATTGGGACTGGTAGACAATACACATTGGTAATAATATCCCTATGCTCTGTACTGCGTTGTTAGAAGAACAATCAGAACTTTGCAATAAATTTTTTTGGTTGAAAACGTGTCCAGCTTCTGGCGTACTGAGTCCACTGATGCACCCAAGTGTATCATAGACGAACAGTTGGGGTTAGAGCACCCTGTTACGGAATGTCATCAGGGTGGTTCAAAGCAATCGGTAAGGTCTTAAAGAGCACCAAAACTTTACATTTTATGGTTTCTAACCAGTTTAAGAAATCGACTTCTATGTAACTCTCAGAGGTAATCAAACAACCAGCAAACATATTTGAGTGAAATTTACAAAGTGAGTTAGATACCAGCCAGTTGGTCGTGCGGTAACGCGATCGTCTATGGAGCGAAAGGTAACTAGGTTCAAATCTCGGCCTTGTCAAATCGGATACACAGTTGCCAACGCTGCGACATTTCTTCGAAAGGAGCAGTGTTGCCCGAGCGCAATGACGCGGAGATGGGCCACGCAAACTCGTTACACGCTTTGGCGTAAACCAGTTACTGCATAATGAAAAATTTAAGTTGAACTGACTTAGTTAAAGAGGGGATGTTTTACCCTCCTTTTTTCCCTTCTGGTTGCCTTCGCTACTGCATGAAAGCTTAGATAATTATTGTTATTTTATTTACTGAAGTTACGGCATTAATTTTTATTTTTTGCTACTGCACGTAGATAGCTACGCTTAAACAAAATTTTCAGATAAAAACTGCGACCTAGTGACAGCCACAAATGTTTAAATGCTATATGTTATTGTGGCGTACAGAATTATTAGAGGAAATATGCGCGACATTAATATTTATTAAAGGGTGCTGGGGGGAGGGGGTATTAAACAGACATTGTTCTCCAGCTAAAATCATACAAAAAATCAAAATAAATATATTCTACTTTCGCCAAATTTGGGATTTGTGTAGTCTACAAGTTGAGATTTTCGAGTTTAGGGGTCGAGAACAACTTGCAATGTTACCAGTTAAATTTTAACTTTCCAAAAGTAGCTCTAATTAAACTTTAATGAGTATTTCAATAGCAACACTAATAAGTTGTTGAAGCCAAATTGCAGCTTAAGTTGCCATTAAAAATATCGCTGAAAGTTGGCAAGTTGTCTTTATAGGAACAAAATTTGAAAAAATAAATTTCAGCTGGCAACAATGGCTTTCAACTATTTTTGGTATTGAACTGCTGTAAGTTGTGGTGTGCAGAGCTGCATAAAGTCCAGATGTGGTGCAGATAGGTGATAGATTTTTCTAGATTTTTCTTTATTTTTCCAGTTGGAGTGCAGTATGCTCTAAATTTATCCAAATTTCCGTTGCATGTCTTTACAGTATTTATTCGAGCAGTTTTTGATGCATTATGGTTGATCGCGATGTCATATACAGAGTTGTAACTTGTAAGACTTCGCGTCCCTTCACGATTCGTTATCGCATCGTGTTACTTTTTGCTTGTGCTCTTTGATAATGGTAAATTTTGTTTCACTTCGTTAATTTTTTTGTGAATCTGACTAAACAAATAAATTCTATTCTATTCTGTTCTGCCAGGGTTTTCGGGTCGAGTTCGAGCTTAAGATCGGCAAAATGTCGGGGCTTAATTCGGGCTTGATATTCGTGCTTGCCCTTTGATTTAGCTTTTAGATGCTCTAAAAGCGTACCGTATTTGACGGCATATAGGACGCACGGGCATGTAAGACGCCCAGCATTTTAGCAGGTCAGATTCAGGAAAAATTCGAACTTTACTTACGCCTTGTAAGAAGCAGGGCGATTTTTTGAGCCAAAATTTTGGAAAAAAAGTGCGTCCTATATGCGGTCAAATACGGTAGTTAAAATAATTTTGCATATCACTAAAAAGACCGCTTCGTTTAAGCATCAATACGATTATTACAACGCAATTAATATTATTGCGTCACAATTGATCCGCAATAAGTACTGGTAGTTTTATTTCAACAGCATACAAGCAACAACCGTACACATTTTTCAGAACTAGCCTAATTTTCGGTCCTGGTTTTGGCTTCAAATCACTTTTAGGGTTCGGGCTTATGTATTCAGGCTCGGGCCTGTACTTGTCGACCCGTTTACAACTCTGATGTCATATCTTTAAATATTGCACAGCAAGTATACAGCACAGTTCCTTGTATCGATAACACTGAACAAGCATAAACTTGCAGCAAACATAATAGATTTTTTAATACACAAAATATAAATGGTAACACCTACGACAAAAGGGAATTGCATGAATACCTTCAACGCAGAGTTATAAACTGGGCCAACGAGTACAGGCCCGAACTCGAAAACATTAGCCTAAATCCGGCCAGAACCCGAAAAATGTTTGAAGCCATAACCAGGCCCGAAAAGCACGATCTAAAAAATGCGTAGGGTTATTGGTTGCCCGTATGCAGTTAAAATAAAACTACTTATTGCTAATAAATTGTGACGCAATAATAGTACGCCTAATTGTGTAATAATAATTGTATCGATGTTTAAACAAAGTCGTCATTCAGTCTTGCTAAGTTATTTCGATTAGGCTTTCATGGCACTTAAAATGCTAAAACACAAGGCAAGTTCCTACGAGCTTGTATATTAAGCCCGAATCAAGCCCGACAGTTTGTCAATCTCATCCCGAACCCGACAAAAAAGTTCGGCCCAACTAACAACTCTGTTTCAATATCCCGTTTTTATGATATAATTTGCTATACCTTTATCTTATCACATCGTTTTGCTATCTCTAAGGCGGGCAATGCAGTCTTAACTCTATCTCTAAACCAAGTTTTGCAAAAAATAAATGTTACAAAGCGACCCAAATCGAACACGAGCGTTCGCTTTACTAGTTACGTCGCGGAGACGGTGCTGTCCAATTAGCAATAGTGAAAATAGCATATTTAATCCCCAGAAAAAAGAGTGGTTAAATGTAAATATAAGTGTGCTTCTTCTTCTTCTTCGTGGAATACTATGCCTAATGTGCCATAAGGCTACTACCGTATATGCCATACTATACTCGCATGCTATACTATGTCTACAATGACATACTACGTCTACTATGACATACTAAGCAGCAGTGCCTACTGTGCCATGTAAAGTCGACTATGCCACAGTGCCTACTGTGCCATATAAAGTCAACTATGCCACAGTGCCTACTGTGACATACTATGCCTACCAGGGTGCCATAATAAGCCTACTTCATGTCATACTTTGCCTAAAATGCCATACTAAGTCTCCTATGACGTACTACGCCTACTGTGGTATACTATGACTAAGCAGCAATGCCTACTGTGCCATAATAAGCCGACCATATGCCATACTATGCCTACAAAGCTACAGTGCCCACTGTGGCATACTGTGCCATAATCAGCGTACTATGTCAATTACGCCATTATTAGCCTACACTATGGCATACTTTACCTATTGTGCCATAACAAGCCTACTATATGCCTATTTGCCATAATAAGCCTACTATATGCCATTCTATGCCTACAATGTCATACTAGCCTGTAACGCATACGTGGCATATTATCTTTACTAATACTATGCCCACTGTTCCATAACAAGCCTCCTATATGCCATACTCTGCCGAACTAGGGTGTCATGCTATCCCTACTATGACATACTAACCTCCAGTGCCTACTGATCCATATTAAGCCGACTATGTCATACGCCTATTGTTACACTATCCGATGCCTACTGTGCCATAACAAGCCTAGTATGTAGGTGTCACGCTATGCGTACAGGCGTGTCATGCTAAACCTATAAGGGTGTCATGCTATGCCCACAGGGATGTCGTGCTAAACCTATTAGGGTATCACGCTATGCTTACAATGCTGTGCTAAGCTGCGGCACCCACTGGGGCATGCTATGCCTACTATATGCCATTCTAAGTCTACACTGCCATCCTATGCCTATCGTGCCATACTAAGCCTACTACATGCTACACCATAAAAAAAACATAATTATTCACCTACACAGGTAAAACAAATCCACTCCGGAAACCAGCCTTGCAATTCATAGACTGGAGCCGCGGCGAAGTCGGATTTTGCACTTTTTAGCCGGAACTAGAGTGCCATTGTCTAAATATCAGATTGGAGTGCTATCCTAACGTTAACATTGATCAATCAATATTCTTCGCCAACCGCTAACATTTTCAATCAATTTTTCCACCCAATGCCAACATGCAATAATCAACCTTCCTATAACAATGCTTATAAGTGTGCACTTCGTAAAAATCCGTCCCACTCAGCTTTATGGTGCAGTTTTTGCTGGAAATATATACACAACCAGGCCGGGCGCCAGGATAGCGTGACTGGGGAGGCAAAAATAAATTTTGGGGGGCACGAGAAATTTATCCCAGTCTGGATCCGGCCAAAATCGCGAATTCAAGCGGTTTTTCCGGCCGAAAACAGGTGATCTTCAAAAAAAAAAAGGTCTTCATCCCAAAAATGTCATGAAATCCGGTGTCATTCCACAAAAAGCACAAAAATAACAGAGGCAAACACCAATTTGGGCCTCGATTTGCACTCCAGTAGCCTCGAGCCTGTTAATTTCTTCGGGGCACAGTCCTCGCTTGGGGGGGCACAATTTTCGTTTGGGAGGGGGGCACAAGCAGTCATTTGAGGGGGCACAGCCCCGGTATGCCCCCCCGTGGCGCCGGGTCTGTGCACCGCCAAATTTCAACGTTTGATTTAAATTCATATGTTATAAGCTTTAGCAAATGATGGTCTAGATTATTTTTGAGTTACCTCACCCTCTTTTTTATCGAAGCTCTGAAAGTTTAGAAATTTTGACGCTTCTGCAACGGATGAAATTTTCTAAAAATGAACAAAAGCGTTTTTGATTAAAATTGCAGAACAGTTCCGGCCAGGCTCTTATTAATTTTTGAAGCAAATATTGAAATATTTGCTATATCTTAATTTAGAAAAAATTTGCAAGAAAAAACAATTGAGTTAATTTTTTCACCACACATCGCAAAAAACGTTTTCTGATTAAAAGACTGCAAACAGTAATAGTTTCTGACTTTTGATACGTCAGAGTTTCAAATTAAAACTTTAGGGTCTAAACATGAGATACATGACACACGAAAACATGGTGTGACAATACACTTGTGAACCAAAAACAAGAAAAATAATTTGTTAAATCAACAGATTTAACCCAAATATAATATGTTATGTTCTATAGATATACAAACATCCTGCCTCTACTAATACAAATAAACAAAAAACTTCAAAAGTGCGGATCTTAAATTTTGCTCTGGTATAATTTTAGAGTCCCGTGCAGGATACAACGTTCATTTCTGACGTTCAAGGAAATTTAGCTCTGAAAATAGAAGGGAAACAATACTAAATAACCTAAGAATTAACGAATTGTTGTTAGTTAGTGTAGTAATAAGTAGCCTAATTTATCCAGCAATAACAACTTTAATATCTTTAAACGATATTGCATTTTATTACTGATTTTTATTATTAGTTACATCTAACATTTTCTAGCTTGTAGTTCATGAACTATAGCCAGCATAGTAATTTAGCAACATTCTTAGACTGAGTAACTAATCAAAATATTGACGTGTACACTTGAATGGATGGTTTTTGGCTAGTTCTTGATAAATAAATGTTTTAAAATAAAGACCAAAAAAAAGCAATCAAGACCTACAGCACGAACAAAAGCAGGCCCATGAAAGTAGCAATCAAAAACTTGAACCTAACTCTAACGATCGGTTGATTGATGCATTCTATTTTTTATTGAGTGAATTTTAAAATAAAAAAAATCACACTACGCAACAAAAATAAAGCTAATTTCAAAATTACGTCACAAAAGAAAAACAGTTGATCAGTGATACTTCACAACACATCATTAATCACAATCCAAAAAAACAAACTTTAATTGAAATAAGCACATTTTCGAAAGTGAGAATTCAAATTATTCTTATGCCTAGGTATTATCAGAGTTGGGCACAAATAACAATTATTAAAAAGCGCTGCGCAACAAACCGCAACGACTTTATCAACCACTAAAAACGCAGCGCAAAATGTGTAATTCAAATTTTTTACTTTTTCTGAAGCGCAGCGCAACTTCAGCAACGAACTTTTTTACTCAATTGAAGCGCAACGCTACTCCGCATTGCGGAACTGGATATTCATACCAAGTCAAAGCGTAACCGAATTTCCACAATCGAATTTACAAAACAACATGCAAATACCGCATTTTTGCGATTTTAGACGGTAAAAAAAACAAATGATTTGCTAAAGAAGACCGGCATTTGGCAATTTTTTGATCGAAATGAAATAAAATTTAGTTTAAAGTATAAAATTGCGCTATTAGCCAAAAAAAAAAAAAATTGAAAGCGCCGTGCAATTAATCCGCAAAAAATTTTAAAAAGATGAATCCGCAAAACAACTTCGACAATGTCTCCAGATAAAAAATTAAAACGCATCGCAACTTCCGCAATTGCGAGGTTGCGGAAGTTGCGCTTTGTGCTCATATGAATTGCGCTTAGCTTATGGCTATTATACAATATTCAGAATGCTTATTCAACTCATAATCGCCTTAACGTACAACGAAGTACTTTTTTTCAAAAAAAAAAAACGGGACGAACATAAATTCCGAAACAAAACAAAGACTTTTTTCATTTACAGGCACTTACGGATTTTGTAACGGCAGGAAACCGAACCTACGCCCATCCAAGCTTGATTCCGTTTCTCTACTGCAGCGGTATCTGCAAGTGCTTTTTCCGTCACGAGAAAGCAATGGTGGCGCTATCTCTTGAACAAATTTACAATCGCTTAGGAATTCATCATTTTCTGGTATTCCGGTCAACGTTTGAATTCATCTTAACGTAATTTTTTGTTTGTTCAAAGCCACCAAGCAGAGATAACTAAAATAAAATGCCTTATCCAAGGACACAACAGCGTGGCTACGGTGTGAGTTGAACGCACATCATGCAATCAGGATCGTCGTAATACAGTATCTTTTTTCTTAACCTCGTTACCGACAGTCACGGCCACGCTATCAACTAATAGGCTCCACACTTCAATAATAAATACGAGGCTCAGTCGAACCCATGGAGTGGTGCAATTGCATTTACAAAAATTGATTTCTAGCAATAAAGTTGAGATCCCAAAATCTAAAATGCTGTAGTTTTTCTTCGTTCTAGCTGTTGTGTGACAAAAAAAAAATATATATCGGATAGCAAAATAATAACAGACCATAACAGTTTTGCATTACACTTTATCTCTCAAAAATTGCAAAATTACTCAATATACGAAAAAAAATTTTTTTGAAAGAGGTTTAGGCATTTTCCAATAGTTGGGACCTTAATTTATTTACAGATTTTTGTAAATTCCTGCAAGTGGAGATTCAATCCTTATCTGTGATACGTGACTGCTGTTGAATCACGCCAAAATAAAGTTGATTTTTTATTGCTCCTAGGTTACTGTCAAAAGTCACGTCCAATATAATCGATTTTTGATAAACAGCAAAAAAGCAGTGACTACTCGAGCAACACCAACAAAAAATAAACAAAGGTTTGCTTTTCAATGCACACACAACTGAGATTACAAAACAATATTAGTAATACCGCTTCTTCGTTTCAATAAAACAGTTTGAATTTTAACGGCTTTGTTACCTATACAAATTTAAGAAAACATTTGAATACTCGCAGATATATAGCCCAGAATAAATGCTAATTTTATGTGGTGGAAATTAATAATAACCTAAAGTCTGTAGTACTGCATATTCAATTACGATTTGAAACAAAAGTTTTGTCCATAATAGTTGTTGACATTTTCAACCGCTATTGTAAACATCAAAAAACAACGAGTGGTCAAAACACTCTAAGTTACATGATATTTTTGATAAATGCTATATTTTGAAAGTATGTTCTGTGTCAGAAGAAAGGAAATAGCTTTTCCAAAACATGCTGCATTTTTAACAAATATTTTGGTACACATGCATGCATAGAATTGATTATTATGCATGAAAAATGCATATTTTTGGCTTTTTTCCGGATGAAAACTATTTTTAATTATTTATCCTTTTGATATAATCGAAACGTTGTAAATAATTTCATTTCTATTCTCCGCAATTTGCTAAAATCAGCCTCGGAATCAATCTAAAGCGTATACAAAAACGTCATCCTCAAAAAAGATGACGTCACATCACAGGCGAATGTCTTTTTGAAAAGCGTCATTCACTTTTTAAAATAGCGACGCCTATAAATACTACAGAATCTAGAAACGCGAAGAAAAAAAAGCGCTCCTGTGTAGTACGGGAAATCAATATGTGACGTAAAAATTCAAAGCCAAACGCAATATTCTCTTTCATGCATATTTTCTGTTTGTTTTATTATGACGCAATCAATACTCTTCTTTCCCAAATTCCTGTGGCAAAAATCGAAAGCGCTCTATAAACACATGCATGAAGAATTTAGGCTCAGAACAAAAATGAAAGACTACTTGAAAAATCCTGTTAGAAATGCAAAGACTTATGTAAATGGTGATCAGATCATTCGAGTTTTTTAAAAATAATTAAGGATAGTGATAATGTTTAAGAGTAAAGAAGTACTAACCCGTGTTAAAAAGAAAACAAGTCATAAATGACCGAAAGCCAGATAAACTAATTTTTTACGATGTTTGTACTAATTACAACATCTTTCTAATAAAATAATAGAAGTTTTTTTTCTATAAATTTTTTTCTATTTTCGAAATATTCATCTATGAAAGAGGAATTTTCAACAAGCAAAATAGATCAATATCAATATCTGAAGGAAAGGTCTCGTCAGGAACGATTTTTATTTATCCGACGACATAAAATACTGTATAGGCGCTGTTTATAATTCTATTATCTAAGGCATCAAGGTGTCGATTGAACGAACCGTATAATTTTGAGCAATTTTGTATTCCGAAAGTCTCTTTGCATCTGACTTTGGTATAAAATATCAAGCAAAGTTTTTTTTTACTTTTCTTTGGAGAGCCTAACAGCAAAACGGACTGTTTGGGCGTGAAATGGGTCTAGAAATTTGTACTTATTTTAATTTCATCTCAAAATGATACAGTTTGTCCACGTGCGCAAAAGAAACCGGAAGATGTTTGAGAAAGAAAAATAGAATCTTTAAAGATTCTGAATAAAACTTGTAGTAAGTCCATTACGAAACTTAGTTAAGTTAGTTCCAATCAATCTCACCAACAAAAAATTTTGATCCTTTACAAATTATGATAGAGTATGCTAAATAAGCTATAGTGTAAACTAAAAATCGATTCCCCCAAACTTATTTTCTCTCCGCAAATGCTTCATCGTATCGTACTTCTACCTAAAAAGTAAGCCTTTTACTTAAGAAGTTTCTGTAAACCAAAAACGATTTTAAGTCAAGATCGAACTCGAACTTCCAGATTTACTGGTTACAAAAAGTTTTACTATCAATGTGCGGCTATATGTCCAAATTAAGAATACTCGTATCGAAAAAATTTTATGAAAATGACAGCCCCTCAAAGAATTTACGATTTGGCATTCATAATGAAAGGTTACTTTCAACACTCCAACTAAATTTAATCGGTATTTTCAAAAGCAAGGTTTACTTAAAAATGATAAATTTTCTCAGCTACCACAACTATAGTAGGTTATTTTTTCACACCCACCGACTTTTTTAACTAACGAATTCTTTATATCCATTTCATTAAAAAAAATTTTTAGTTAAATGAACTCTAAATTTGTCAAAAAGCGCGAGGCCTTCCTTCCCCACCCTCAAATCGTTTCGTTTTAGACATAAAGCTACCAAGACCAATTATACGATGAACGTTTTGGACGATTGTCATATGAAGTCGTTATTGTAAAATTGTTGATGTCATTATTAAACGTTTACCCAATAAAAATACTATAGGTACAAAATTGTGATGACGTCACAAACTTGTAAAGTAAACAAAAATCGAGGACGTTACTCTGGCATTGACCAACTCGAGGTCAACACAAATCCAAACTTACGCTTTCGATCTTGGTAAGTTTTCATTCGTGATCAACTTTTCAAATTTATGACACAAGACAAAAAAAAAATTATAATTTACAGAACTGTACTGATAATGTGAATGCCTTTCCAAATAGAATTACGCAATTGATGATTACTGACACTTATCGTGATAAATGAAACGTAAACTTCACTTCAGTATTTTTAGTACTTTATTATTTTTTGCGTGTTTTCTTTTTGATTCGATTACAGGATTTGACGAGTAAGTATATTTTTATTTGGCGTCCTTTTCTAATACGTATAAATTTTGCGTCCTCCATGCAAAGTTGCATTTCTAAGCTTTTGTAGGGCCAAAAAGAAAAATATATTTAGCAGAATTAGATTAAAATAATTTTCTGAAAGTAATAAATACATTAGCAAAAGCAAATTGTCTTACTTTAGGATTTAGCAAAATACTAAGAATAAAAAGGAAGTAACTAAATTTTTCAAAATAGTTTTTAGTTTTTCAGTCACCTTCAATTTTAAGCTCAGTAGTGTAAAATTGTTTTTCGTTTCAGTCAACTTTTCACCTACCATGATAAATGAATTATTCTATTTTTTGCGATTTTAAGCGGTTTCTTGCTTTTGGCTATTCAAAAGCTGTTGATTAATGTTGCCTTTTTTTATAATGGGTGTAGGCTACATGTACACGTACAGTAGCTAATTTATTACGGTAACATACCAAAATTTTATAACATTTTGACGAAAATTTAGCTGCAGGTTACGTCATCGTTTCTTCTAATTACAAAGCTTATATTTAATTTTTTTTGTTGTTTCAGTTTTGTCATTCAAACTAAAAATTTGTGAATGCGTCATTAAAACACCCAATAATATCCAACGAACGAAAATGGAATCTGAAATTTAGCAAACGAATATACGGCATATATCGGATCAGATGAAAACTTGATAAAAATGATCTAAGCAACAATTAGCTGTTTTAAATTTTGATTTTTGATAAATCAATTAAAATTGGTAATGTTTAATAAAATAATTGTAACTGCATTTAGGAAAAATAACGAAATTACAGTAAATATTTGAAAATTAAAATATTGCATTTGTTAAATATTTGAAAACACAAATTTTTGAATATTCAGTTATTTGAAAGATAGTTTACTCTAGTTTATCAAGGTTCTACTATAGTCTATTAGTTTATTGTTACCAACAGGGTTATCCACATCGAACGATCTCATGCAAATACGAGCAAAGCATTTCTGATGAAATAATTTAAGCTTAACCAAAAAAGCGTTGATTTCGTATCAGTATGTGTTGATCAAAATTAAATCATAACGTTCAATTTGCGTTCGGAAAATATAAACGCAGTTTATTATCAAATTTTTAAATACAGTATAGCAATATAGCACAGAAGTGCCTTTTTCATGGATTGGAATTACAATGGGCAAAATGTCGTTTAACGCGAAATTGGGGCAAATCACGTGAGAACCGAAAAAGATTTTTAGCCGTTTCGAACCCCTTTTTCGGGCTAAAATCCAGTGAAGTCCGAAAAAGAGGTATTCACTCTCTAATGCTTTTGAACCCAATTTTCGGCTTGCATCATGTTACAGTATGTCAAAAAAAAAGTGGGTAATAGACAGAGGTGGAGTCGAGGACACAAGGCTCGAGGCCAAGGCCAAGGCCAAGGACACAAAGCGCAAGTGCTCTCCAAAAAAAAAAAAAAAAAGGTCTTCACAAAAATTTTTCAGGCGATCTCCAAAAAAAAAAAAAAGGTCTTCACAAAAATTTTTCAAGCGGTCTTCACTAAAAAACGTTTTCCAAAAAATTTTTCAAGCGATACACAAAATTTTAACATTCCAAAAAATCGTGCTGTCCTCGAGCCGAGGACAGGCCAATTTTCGAGGACTTGAGGCCTCGAGGCCAAGGCCAAGGACTTGACCTTCGAGGCCAAGGCCAAGGACTTCAAAATGTATCCTCGAGGACGTCCTCGAGGCCAAGGACGTCCTCGAGGACTCCACCTCTGGTAATAGACTAAAGGCATTCAACCCTATTTTTAAAAAACGGAGAAAAAATCTTAGAAAATAAGTTTACCAACATGACCCCATTGCGATTTTTGCTACTCATTAGGTTAAGAAAGTCTAAGGGAAAAAACTTTGTGTTTTCCTCTTCGAAGCCAAATTTCGGCTATCTTTTTCAAGCAGATTACGCAATAAATCAATTTTGTAAATTTCTCCTACGCCTATTTCGAGTCTTGCTAGGTACCGAGCTTCTAGGAGCAAGATGAGTGCCGAAAGTTTAGGTTAGTGAAGTGGTAGTGGAACAACAGCTGCTTGAATTAAAAGAAGTAAGATGTTTTCTTAGAGCATTTTGGCCGCCAACAGCTAGCAAAATATTCGGAATCTAGAGAGGACTTGTGCTTTATGTGAAGTAGCCTAGCTTATTGGCTATTGCTGACCGTAGCACAGATATCTATCCGAAGAAATGGTTTCATGTTGGAGACTAAAGCAAGCATCGTAGCTAACTAGATGTTACACTAAGGTAAAGTTCCAGTTTTTGGTGGTAAGCCAGAGAGTTTTGTGCAAATATTGCACAATTAGTTTAGGCCTAAAGGTCACTGGTGACTGGTCAGTAGGCCAGTTAGTTTTTCACCTATCCATTTGTAAACTTTATTGCGTAGCAAAGCATTTTTGGTCTTTCAAGATTTAGCCACTTTGAATCTCCGAAAACTAGTCGATGCTTTTGTTTGTTTAAAAGAAAAGCCAGAGCTAAAAGTTTAAGCTAACATTTTTCTTGTAGGTTTGCTACGGTCATCAGTATGCTACTGAAACCGAAGGCTTGGATTCGATTTCCTGTCGAGTCAAACCAAAAGACTATACAACTTGGTATTCACAGCTTCCCTGCTTGACGTTCAGCATTAAAAGGGACAGCGCTGTGAAGCCTTCACTCTGTGTGGTAGACAGGTGGGTAGGTGGCAGCATGACTCAAAAACCGAAAGGTCTCTTCGCTGTCTTCTGGTCAAAAGCAACTTGGTGAATAAAATGCTACTACAATTACAATAATTATAATTACGCTGCCTAGCCAGCAGCTGAAGTCAGTCATTTGGAACCGTTTTTGACGCACTTCCGTTCGGTTCGGTAACGTTCGGAAACCTTTTCTCCCTCGTTTAAGAAGAAAAATAATTGCGATTATCTTATGATTTCTCGGCAGAAGAGACTCAAAATTGGTGCGAAATTCTAAAAAATTGCCAAATTTGTTTCATCATGGTTTCTCAGTAAAATTTTTGAAATAAAAAAGTCCTAAATGCTCTTTTTAGGTGGTAAAAGCTATCCCTAAAACGCCTTGAAAAAATCTGACATGGCAGACCTAATGTTATTTGACAGCATTATGTTGTTTGTTTTCAATATGTAGTATTACTGCATTAGCTGCAATTTTTTGGTTTCAACGAAACCTAACAGAGTGCTCGATAACAGTAACAGTAAGAGCCGTTTTCCGGCGAAACAGGCGCAGTTGTGGTTTTTAATTTTTAATATTTTATCGTTTGCGATACATTAAACAGGTTTTATAAAATTAAGGCTATCAGTTTAAAAAATTGTATCGACAAACAAAGAAGTTGCATGGGATTTATGAATGGTTTCAAACTATTTTTACATGTCAGCCAAATTTATGTTTTCTGAACCAAAAGAAAAGCAAGAGAAGATGGATTGTATTTTAGAAGGTCCAAGTACAGAAGCGACTACGTTTCAGCCTTTTCCTATTCCGGTAACCGATTCTTTAAACATAACGTTGAGTTGCATCGATGAATTCGACCACGAGGACTTTCTTACTGATCTGTTAGATCAACAGTCAACCCCTAATTTGAACGTTTCACCGCAAAGAGGTGAGGATATTGATGACGGGATTTATTTTTCTGCTTCCCGTTCAAATCCGGAAGACGTGCCTTTACCTCAGCTGGAGCAAACGCCTTTCACAACACAAGCCCAATGTTCAACCTATCAAATTTCTCCTCCCACGTTCACCCCTAACTACAACGAAACTATTCCAAGCATTTTATGTCCTTCTCATCCTCAATCACCATCTAACGCGTCATCAGAACAATTATTTACTTCTACAGAAAACCGGAGTCAAACCACAACGTTTGGTCATTGCAAAGTTATTCAACCAGCAGCGGTTTCAAGATTTGAAGAAACGGAGTCATCCAGACAATTTCCTTTTGCGTCTAATCCTCAAATTTCTCCCTTTGAACAAAGTTTTCCTTATGAAAAACCTTTTGCTCACTCTCCCGAAAGAGAGATAGCGCCTTTTAGTGAAGCTTGCGGCCAAATACCACCTCAGCAACAAATGTTTTATAATTCGAAACAATGCATAACTCAAAACTGTCTCTATCAGTTAGCTCCAGGAAGAAGTTTCGAAGAAAAGTGGACAGAAACCACTTATGAACAACATCCTGGTATGTATATTTTAGGAGTAAAGACATTGCAGTGGCGTGCTATGATTTTACGGATGTTCATTTCCACAAAACTTTAACAAGATTTTTACCTTCAAGCTCCATTTTAGTGCTAACCTCTTTGTTGATACAGAAGAATCACAGAACTATTTTCTTTTTGTTTAAAATAAGACCAAAATTTAGTTTGCTGTTCATTGGGTATTTATTACAAGTTTTGTTATTAATTCACTGATTAAGTCATTTTAATATACTCATGCGGGGCAAACATACTCATCATACTGTTTTACTGGATTTTGTTTTATATTCTGACGTGAATTATTTGAAATTACATCATATATTAGTAATGCAATCACATTAAATTATTACTTAGGAAATTAATTAAGCTATGGCGGTAATTCAAAAATGTTTTTAGACACCTTCAAATCTTCTGGAGAATCAGTAAGGCAGGATTCTTTTGAATCTTACAGCGGGAATCCAGCAAATGAACTGCCGAGACAAATGTCTTTTGATAGCGTTTTTCATGAAAGTCGCGACATAACAACAACTCATAGTTACTCAGACACTCTATTGTCAGTGCTTTCGCAGCAAACAGAACAGCAGATTCCTACCTTCTCCCCTCATCAGAGCCATATTTCTCCTCTAGCGCAGGACATCCGATCTCAGCCGGTCTCGACACCTCCTCCGTACTACAAGCCTTATTCCTCAAGATACACACGACATCCATTCTCGACCAAGGTAAAACAATTACCATTCCTTAGAACTAGGCAATGCTAAAGCATAATGTTTCATATAATTTTTGGCATTTGAAACCGTTGTCTGTACACATTAGTTGTTTGTTTGCATGCTACTGCTGGAAAGGCTACTAGGATGTCATCAAGAAGGCAAGAATCCAGAAAGTAAAATTTGTTTAGAACAGGCGCGTAGCCAGAAATTCGCAATGGGGGGGCTGTTTTGGGGGTTTGGGGGCAAAGACCCCAGCCGCCGGAGGCCAATGGGGTCTGGGGGCAAAGCCTCCAGCCACCGGAGGCACAGGGGTCTGGGGGCGGAGCCTCCAGCGCTCGAAAATTTTGCATTTTTTTGCAAAAATAACTTAATTTTAGAGCTATTTTAATAAAAAATAGTGCTTTTGAAACGTGGCATAGAAATTGGCAGCGCAACTTGATTCAACTGGTTGCATTAATGGGCTATGTGAGAAGTGGCTAATGATAGCATTGCAGTTCACTTGTTTACATGCTGGTAAATCATAAAATCCTATTAATCAATAAAACTCTCACCGAGTAATTTATTTTGTCTATACTTTATAAAGAAAAATAATTGGGGGGGGCTAATGGAAAGATATTTGAGAGAAGTGATTGGTAATTAACTAACACTGAACAGCCCTCCCCCCCCCCCCCCCCCCGTTATTCCTGAGTTTATAATATGTTGATAAACCTATGTTTGGCGTTTTTACACTAGCGATCAAATTTGATTGTTTATTTTTGGGAATTTTTAAAAGTTTTCATTGATTTGTGACTTTAATTTTTGACAATTAGCCCCCCCTGAATATATGTTCAAAAGATGATTTAAATCACTGTTTAGTCAATTCCAGCGCAAAAAAACAGTCTCAGAAGAGCTAAAAACGTGGTATTTTTCTTATTCTGCCTTTTGGTTGACAGGCCAATGGGGGGCATAGCCCCCCCTGGCTACGCTACTGGTTTAGAATTTGCACTAATGCCACCTCTCGTATGATCTCTATAATCTTCAAGTTGCAACGCCTTAAAGCAGAGCTGTATTGTATATCAAATGAGGCGAGACAAAAAGTAAAAGTCTTCTATGGGTTACTTGACGAAACCTGTCAAGATGAGAAAACTATCTATTAAGGCTAAACAAAACCTATAAGGTAGATTTAAACTCTGGATCAACGTTTTTGCAACAATAGAAAATGACTGTCAAAATTCCAGAGTTTCCCCATATTTCGCTTCGTCATGTGATCCATCAGCATTGCGGTGCCTATGCCGTACGGGTACTGCCACTTGTCTTGCTAGACAAGCTATCAAATAGCCCGGGGGCACCGGTAGGTCTATTATTCACAACATGCAAGACAATAACATAGAGGTTTCTAAAAATATTGCATCCATGTGTTGTTAAAATAGCAGATAAATATGGATTTGTTTATTAGTGACAAAGCTGACTGAAATGGGAGAATGAGATAGACAATTTGATTATATTACCGCTGCAGTGTCACACAGTTTGAAATATTTGCCACGGACATTGCCCTTTTTGTTGCGATGTCGCAGAGTTGAATGCTGTCGCTTGACGTAATCATGCACCGATTATTTTTTTTCCTCGCCAACGACACTTTTTCTCCAGCGTTTATTTTTACGTGTAGATTTGTAGAGATGAAGTTTGTGATTAGAGTGAAGAACGCTAGCACGGCATTCAAATAGGCTGCAGAGTATTGCGATTTGGTAACAGCTACAGGAAAGTTGCTGATGCTTAATAAGTGCGTGAGTGGATTACCTAATCAACTTACAAACAACCAAAAATAAGCATTTCAAAGCATTGTATTGCCACATTTTTCAGACAGCGGCACTTTTAGTTGCAGAAAAGTAAAATATATCAACATGGTTTAATTATGAGAATGAGCAAGCTGGATTTCTCTAGACAAGCAGTTCCATTGGGAGAACACGCCGATGTTCACGACATTATTGCCAGTTTCCGGACATCTGCTAATCTGCCCAATTTATCTGACGACTTGCTGGACAATAGCAATGACAATGATCAACGATACTCGCCAGTTTTAATAAGTTTTGATGACGCAAATTCAAACCAAGTGGGAGACAATTTGCTGAGTCGTTCACTTAACAACTCCTCATCTAGTCTGTCTACTGCCAAAGAGAAACCGTTTTTGCATGATAGTGGTAACGATTCTTACGTAAACACAACAACATCAAGTTTTACAGCTGTTTCAACGTACAATTCTTTGAGACGAGGGTACAGAAGGGCTCAAGATGTTAGCCTAGCTGCTGTTCCATGCCATTGGCGAAAGCAACCATCATCCTCATGCCATGATGAAAGTGATGCCCAGCAAACACTACAATTGTTTGAACCAAAACCTCAAAAACTGCGGCCTTTATCCTGTGCAACTTCGAAACAATTTTCATCTCTTAAAACCTTAGATCGAGAATTGATACGAAGTGAAAAATATGACCATGTGAATAATAAGCAAAATCATTCTTCAAGCCATTGGAATGAATCAAGAAGGAGATACTTTTCAATTGATTTACATTCGGAACTTCATGATACAATTCCACGACCACTGTCAGCAACTTTGTCCTTGCCCTCTGCGTCATCAACGACGTCATCATTGACTTTGGAAAGATTTCCGGAATTACGAACTCGAATGGAGCACGTGGAAAGCTATAAGCAACACCCCAAAGTGGTTGAAAATCATCCCACATCTTATGAGAACAATTACGTCAGTTTAGAAGCAAACTGCGCGTTTGTCTTAGAAAACAACAGCTTTCCATTGTCTCATGAAACTTCTCGCGATATTCCCAGAGAATCTCCTGGTGATTTTTCTCGTGAACATTCTCGAGATTTTTGTCGCGATTCTTCTCGCAACTTTTCTCATCAAACTTCTCCTCATGATTTTTCTCGGGAAACTTCTGGTGACTTTCCACGTTTGACTTCCATAATCAGCTTAAAACATGTCACCAAGGACACTCTTCAACCAGCGAAAACGGTAACATCATCAATTTCGATTCCAACGGCCTTCATTTCATCAATTCCAGAGAATAATTTAAATGACATAAAAGTCGAATATATGCCACTGCCAACAGAGGGTTTAGATACTGCAAATAGTTTAACTCAAGAAGAGGTAAGATTAGTGGATACACGATTTTGCCGCTATAGTATCTGTAGTTTTGAAAAAAAGAAAGGTTTCCGTACCAGTTGTTTCAGTATAGTTTTGTACATAGCAGCATTTATTTGCACAAACCTTAGACTTGCTTTGTGCATCTAGGGTTTCGATTGTTATCGAGGTTGAATTCTCGAATGACTGAACGACCGGTATAAGATGACATGATTAAGAAAACCAGTGCATTAAAAAAGGAAGTAGTGTATTACTTTGATGCACAATTCAAAACTGCCTTACCGAAGGATTTTCAAAATCGGCCAAAAGAAGCGCCTTGGGCCACCAAACAAGAAAATGCAAAACTTTAATAGCGTCGCCAGGCAGCAAATATCGATGCTTCAAAATTTCTTCGACTTTAGTTTGTTAGCAATTGCGGTTTAGACACTTCTAATAGCAAGCTACAACGCCCAATATTCACAGCTGATATGCACTAAACCGAATATTATGTTCTTCTGTAATTTATGTGAAGACATTACTTAAAATTAACTTTAACCAACTAGATAATAAACTCAAAGTTTTCAAAAGGTTTAAGCGTGAAGGGTGGAAGGAAAAATATTAAATTTTTTGCAACTTTAGTTTTGTGCCATCAATGCACAAAACAGAGCTCGAAATATTTCGATCTGATGATCATCTTCTACACTAAGCAGTTGGTTCTTTCAAAGTTAGAAATGTTTCCAGAAAAGTGAGATTGAGCAAACATCACCTTGCTACCGCTGCAATATTTCCTTGAAAACCTGTGGATTGTTAAGCTATTGTATTTCTCTGCTGTTTTAGGAGTATGATATGCAAAGAAAATTGATCACTGTTTTGTCACTTAACAGAAATTATTTGCTAAATGTTTGGGTATGCTTTTCTACTACTGTTAAAGGTATATCCTTTGAATTCCGTTGCATTTTTACACCGTTTCCTATTTTCCAGAAAAGTCGAATCGAAGCATCAACTTCTGCTGCGAGACCTTCAACATCCACACCCACACAATCATATGGAGGATTTGGGGAAGGGAGCTGTGCGGTGTGTGGCGACAAAGCAAGATGGCAACATTACGGTGTACTAGCTTGTGAAGGATGTAAAGGTTTTTTCAAGGTACGTAACTGATTTCATGAAACAAACAAATGCTGTAATAAACAATATGCAGGTGTTTTAAATTGAAGTTATGAAAACGTAAACATAGCCAAAATAACAAAAAAAAAAAAAAAACACACGGAGGCACAGACGTAGAAAACAGGAGCTTTGAGAAGTGCTAAGTTACACATTTAGTTTTGGTGATAGACTCGAATAGCCGAGGAATTGGCACCACAGTTATTGATCGTACCTTGCTGGTGTACAACCAATTTTATTAACTTCGAGTTTTATTGACAATGCATCCCTACAATTTAAAGATACGTCTCGAAAAGATATTTTATTCCGAAGATTGATAAAAAAATTTATTCTTATTCAAAAGCAAAGTCGCGTTATTTTCAGTAGAAGCTTTTCGGACAGAACTCATTGGTAAATTTTTCTTTGTAATTTGAATTGCTGTCTCATGATGCTGTTACACCGCATTCAAATCTCACCGAGAACGTTATCAAAAGAGTTTTGTACGAAAAGCTTCTCACGACAATGAATTTTACTTTGCTAAAAGTCGTAGTTAAAATCTGCACTACCTCAAAATGGTTCAGACAATGAAAATTTTTTCTGGTGTCATTGATTTTTACCACCTTGATATTGACAAAAACCAAAAGATAGCAAATACTTTCGTCTCAATTTGGTTATTGCTGTTTATTTGCTTTTTTGATGGTCTACAATACAACATATTTCCCTAAAACGTTCAAACTCGATTTTGCATGCTATTTGCAACACATATCGCAGAGAATGTTTAAGTAAAAGTTTTTCAAATAGGTATGCAGATTTCGATCGTAAATTGTTTTACTGCAGTTCAATAAACCGCTATTGTATGCTGGTTGTTATTGAAACTTGTTAAACGTGTTTTGCAGCGATCTGTGCAGAGGGACGCGAAATACGTTTGCTTAGGAAACAAAAGCTGTCCAATTGATAAAAAGACGAGAACACACTGTCCATTTTGCCGCTATCAAAAGTGCATTGCAGTAGGAATGATAAAAAATGGTAAGAAAAAATTTCAATTAAAAGTTATTTATTGCAGTCTACAAATCGTTTAGTATTCACTCGTTTCGTACTCAATTCGCTTGTTTTATTTTGCAGCAATAAGGCTTATAGTTTTTTAGTGTATTTTTGATCATATAAAGATTTTTGTATCGTCTATTTTGGTACAGTCCAAAGGTTTTAATTTTTACTACATGCTACTTTGTAAAAATTATGATTAAATTATTGTTTGTCTTCTCCGGAATGATGGCAATATTTGAGTGAGGCGTGACTATACATCGATTTTCGCAATCACATACTGCATATTGTAGACTTGTTACTGAGCATATTTTTTTAAAAACGCTTGCGTATTCTGATTTTTGACAATATCCAAATTTTGTTTTCGTAATGAATAATAAAAATCTCAGCAATTAATACATACGTTATTAAGGAAATGTGTCATTTTCTAATTAGTTGACACAAATTCCAGTCTTAGAAACCAGCTTATACAGCGTGTTATTATTCGTAGTTTAAAGATATCACGAATTGTTTGAACAAAGAAAATTAAAGCAATTAACAAATTACACAAACAAGCAATATCGAAATTAGCTTAGTTATTGCTATTTTCAATTAAACTTTAATCAACCATTTGATCATACGTAGAGGTTTGCAACTTTTTTCACTCGCGGCCATCTAAATATCTAAAACCAAACAAATTGATTGTGGCCCAGTTGCTGACCATCAAGTTTTCACAACTTATTGATTAAAACTGCACACATAACAGCATGACATATTGCGGCTAAAAACAAATTAAATATTCACTCAACTAAAAATTAGCAGCAATTTAGAATCAATAAAAATTTTATTCAATGATTGTCAACCTAAAACTATAGGTTTTTGTGTTTCGACCCGTAACTTAGGCCATCTTCACGGCTAGCATTTAGAAGCATAAGTTATTCATCTATACAGTTTATTATTGCAATATACAGTGCGAATGAGCTATCGCGACGCGTTTCGACCTTGCTCAAGGGTCTCATCGGGCGAAAAGTATAACACATCAGGCAAAATGTGTTATTCTTTTCGCCTGATGAGACCCTTGAGCAAGGTCGAAACGCGTCGCGATAGCTCATTCGCACTGTATATTGCAATAATAAACTGTATAGATGAATAACTTATGCTTCTAAATGCTAGCCGTGAAGATGACCTACGTTACTGGTCGAAACACAAAAACCTATAGTTTTAGGTTGACAATCATTGAATAAAATTTAAATTAAATATTGATTGTAATGATTGTATGATATACCCATCGGATATTAATTGGGGTTTGGGAACAAAGTCCCCGCACTCACCGCACTCCCTTAAAAGTTTTTTCATTAAAAATCTCAATTTTAAGACTACTGCATTTGCTAATATTTTGCTTGATGACAGATTTTTGTCTCGGTAAATAGGACAAAATAAGCTAGTGGGCTAGTAAGGCTACTGAAAATGTCATCATCGCCCACAACTGAGCCGTGACCCACCGACGAAAGCGATAGCTGATCCAGCACATTCGTTTGCTTTTTCTGAAAGGGGCCTAAAAGTAGTCATGGATACTTTGAATCAGCTATACTGATACAATAACTTGAAACCATTGAACATTTTTCCTTATCCTTTTAATCAAAAATTATATTACATCTTTTTAATCAAATCAAAAAATAAACCTTTTTTATGAAAAATCTGATACGTAACTAAATTTGTGTTGACCACCCAAAAATTGTGCATATAAAAGATGCTTTTTATTTCCTGGCTAATTTAACCTTTTTGCTTACTGCATTGGTCCAGAAATTGATAGTTAATTTGTAATAAACACGTTATTAGGAATAAATGATATAAATTACCACATTGCTAAGTATAGTAAAAAAATTAATGATTCAAATTTCCCAAATGTTGTAGGGAGTCAAAGAAGTTGTTTTTTCATATTTTGTTGTACCTTAGACCGTCTTTTTCCTAACTTAAACAAAAGAATTAAACCAGTAGCGTACCCAAGAAGAAGGGCTGGAGGGTACAATTCCCCGCCACTGACTTGTCGATCAAAATCCAAAATAAAGAAAAAACACGTTATTAACACTCCTGGACAGTTTTTTTTGCACTGAAATAGAATCAAAAATGGTTTAAAGCATCTTTTTGAAAATATGGCATTGGCTCATTGTGCAACACATTGCCGGTGTTGCGATATTTTTTTGCTCTTTTAAACAATCAAAACATTTTCGGGTTCTTTATAGCAATTGAGGGGCGATTACGAAAGATATTTTTCCGACCCCTGCAAAAATACCACCCGTTGTTCGTCTGCCCAAAAGCAAAAAGGTCTTTGTCCCTGTTTGGACAAAACTTCGGACGTAGTAACAGTTATAGACAAAATGGTTTTCAGCAGTTATTGACTCCACACTGGCTCCCCTGAGGTTCCCCTGACTAAAATCTGCTCGGGCCGCCGTGACTTAATACAGCCATGGTAAAATTTGCTTTAAACGTCCTTTCATACTAAAAAAAAGATGGTTAATTCCACCCGACCAAGTTCTCAAATCAACCTTGCACAATGCAACCCCAAAACCGCTAAAATTGGTGTCGAAAATTGAAAACAAAATAAGTAAAAACTGTTGTTGGATTTGAATTTCTGTGGTTGGAGGTGCTTTCACAAAAGCTTTAGCTGTTGAACATTTTTGACCTTATCTTGAGGTGACTTGAACGATAAACAATACGGAGGCGAATTGAGTTCAGTCGAGTTTTGATTGTCCAGTTAAATTTTTGTTTATATTTTTTATCTTACGAATTTAGTCGTTGCATAAAGCCTGCTCTTACTACTTTAACAATCCCGCCATTTTGTTTGAGCAAGCAAAAAGAACGTTTTCATAATGATATTGCTATTTGCATACTAACGGTATGAAAAGTATCGTTTCCTGGAAAATATAATGAACAACTTTGGACCTTGTACGAATTTATTTCATTTGGCTTATTATCAGCACACTAATTTAACTATAATTAAGTGTATTAGTTTAAATTATGAAGCATACAAAGGGCAGTTTTGGGCTAAATTTGAAAAAGATAAACTCGAAAAGTTTTTAATACCGGCACTCTTTTACAAATTGATCAAATTTGAATTCTCGACATCAATTTACCATTCATAGATAGAAGAGCATTGATGCAATTGGGCTGTATAGAAACATTGCAATTATCTTGGTTCTTAAATGATTTCTTGGGACAAAAATGCTAGCGTTGTTTACGAAGACACAAACAAAACGTGTCTGTGGCCATATAAAAGAATTACTTGCCAAAGAAAATCGTGTGAATTCAAATAAAATGGTGCCGCAAACTCGCAGTTACAGCAAAAATATACAACTCAAAGGTGTACTTATGTCGTTATCTCGAACACGTGACGTGGCCAAGTTCAATGGCAGATTTTAGTTTCTGAAATTGAATTATTTGGAATTTTATCCCGCGGAAGTAGCATTAGCAGAAAATTCTGCATCTTACGTACAATATAAAATGAAATTCACAGAAAATTACCAAAATAATTTTGTTAAGAATAGATGACCTGATTCCATTGAATTTAGTACGGTACTGCAAAAAATAGATACAGTCACAGTAAGATTTTTGGTAGCTATGTGGTGCACTATTATTTTTTTAATTCCTAATCAGATATCTTCAATCACTAGATGAAGTAGAGAGTTTAGTTGGTGCCAATATATTTTGAAAAAAGTAAATTAAATGTTTCCGCAGACCACCTTACTGATGAAACTAACTACAAGAAAGTTTTTTTTTTTAATGTGAGATATGCTGATACAGTACTATAAATGACGCGATATTTCAGTGATTTTTGAATGACATTTTGCATAGCAAGGTTGTGCTACTTGTACGTTTTGACTTTTTGAATAGATGACTGCTGTGAGCAGCTTGGCTGGACCGAGTGTTGTTTTATAATAAGTCTCTAAATGCACAATTTTTCCTAGTTTCATTCAAAAAAAAAATCACAAAACTGAAAAATATTAAAAATAAATAAAGTGGTGCTGTAGATACTAATTTACTGTACTATTATAGTTAACGGTTCTTGAAAATCAGCGTGGAACACTATTAAAAATCAATTCATGCACATACCCAACTTTCGTCCAGTTTTTTGTTTAGTTTTTTTTACAAGAATGCTTTCATACACCGCTTGCAATTTTTGGAAAAAATCAGCTTTGGTTGTGTTAATATTTTTAGAACCCAAGGAACATTTGAAAATATCTATATTTTTTTAGGGCTATGGTTTTATTATGAAACTATAATGAAGCGTAGCTGAGTACACTTTTTGTTTGTTTCATTTTAACTTTGCTACACTTGGCTTCACTTTACCGTGCTTCGCTGATATAATAAAAGAAACAAAGTCTCTCAGTAAGCTTCACTGCGAGCCCGTATAAAGTAACCCAGCCCTAAGAATTATAAATGTAAAAAAGTTTAGTACAATCTTAAATTGTTTTTCAGTAATTGCGGTAATTTAAAGCGGTTATTGGCACCTCTGTTTACACTAATGTACTAGTTTTTTTATTGCTTTTGCTAATCAAATTCAGAAATCATTTTGAAACTGGTGCTTTCGGAACAACATGTACACATTAGTCTTTGGGTGCTTGCGATAAATAGCTAGTGTGTGTAAACACTATGACAGTGTGTTTATTGTTTGTCTGTATGGTATGTTACTTTTTGTCGAGTTTTCTTTGTTTAAAGGTCAGATTTGTAGGTGAGCAATTTTTTTAAATTTTAAACAAGTTTAATTGTTTCTACGATTTAATTAATTTAGATTCCGTTACCTCCAAATCGCAAAAACTAGTTTAAATCGCAAAAAATCAGATTCGAGTAAAACCATCATTGGAAAGTGATTTTAGCGTCGAGTGACGCACTTATTTTAAATGCTTCAATTACGTTAAAATGAGATCAACTATCCCCATCTCCCCACGGTCGGTCATCACAATAATGACTATTCACTTTCACTTTTTTCGAGCGTTTTTCCGTTCGTTTAAACAAATAAACTGTATTAGCAATCTTATACCTTATTTTTTCAATTAATGCACATTTGATTTGTTTCATCTATTTTTAAATGCTGAACAAACTATTTGCGATTATTTATTAACCAATGCACAATATATCATCATCTTGAGACGTATTTTTATCAAATTAAAATAAAGATATAAAAGGCCAAAATAGGGCCGATTATTTTATTCCAACTAATCCCTATGATTCGATAGACAAATAAATTGTCTTATCCATAGAATTTGATTTAGTGTAGCATTTACGAAACAATTGAACATTGAATTGCTTTCAGCTGATCGTGGTAATTATTTTCAATTGAGAGAATTGACCGGTAAGAAGAAACATCATCCTAATAATTAACACAACTACCGAAATAGTGAAATACAGACAATGAACTAATTATATTAGAGCATTTTTCTGCTCAATACGTGTTTTTTAGTCCAGCCGTTGACGTTTTTTGCTTCTCTATGGAAAGTATAATACATTGCTGTACACAGTATCCTAACTAAACATTATGTACCAAACAACAAATTTAATGAATACAGTATATTGGAATCAACAATGAAAGATTTGATTTCAGTATTTTGGAAAACCAAATTATGTTGTTTGTTACTTGCTTTTATTAATCGACAGTTTGAAAATATCGCCATCATTTTTGCAAGAAGTATTGCACCGTTTCCCGAAAAAGCTTCAAACAAATATCATTTTAAAATTATTAAACGACTTCTATCAATAAAGATTTTTATGATGTGTTTTACGCAATGAAGATAGAATTTCCTAAATATGTTGATGTATTGGATAATCTATTTGAGCTTGCACTTCAAATTTACAATTTGCTTATTCGCGTCTCTATGCGGCAATAGTTCTTAAGGTTTAGTTGGGAGCTTGAATAATATAGGACAGGACAGCATGATGTGGTCCGCGATGTCTTTTCCCATCCCGCATTCGCATGTGGCACTAGTAGGAGGCCAGTTTTCATTTTTTCATACATGAGTAGAAACGGCCATTGCCAGTTCTCAGTCCACTTACCTTCATCCATGCTGTCTTGGATAGTAAAGACCAAGAAGGGCTAAAGTGCCTGATTCACGAAGTCGCTCTCCATTCTCAATCTCGCATGCCCATTTTTTGGCACAGTTTTTGGGTATGTTTTTGGAGAAAAGTAATGAAAAAGATAAAACCAGAGCCTCAGGTACGGGCCGCAAATAGGGACGTGTAAAAAAGAAATTGTTTTTCTTTAGTGGATTTTACATAAATTATAAAAATAGAAGAAACTACGTCATGACTGACATTACGTTAATTGCTTAAATTTTTTGATTCTAAAAGTTTTTTGTTTGTTTTAGTTGTTCGAACAGACGCACCTCGCAAACGAAAGACTTCCAAGATTAAAACCATATCTCAGCACAATCAAGTAGCTGCACTTCCGCTTTCCAAGTCATGTTCCAGCTTGCCACTTCCGGCATCCTCCGGCCACTACGTTACAATCGAAAGCGGTGACATTACAAACTTCGACTCTTTAACTAGTAATCCAACACATGTGACGTCGCATCACCCTATGCAAGGATACTTCAAATAACTATTAATGTATAATCCTATTATTGAAGGAAATTGAAAGGTTAAACACTGTTGAACTGTCAAGAGGTTGAGCGTAGTGAAATTTTCTATTTCGAGGCCGAAAACTGAGCTGTGGACTTCAGGTTCTAAGCAGAGCAATAATATTTAACTGTCACTGTCGATAAAGACGAGCTAATATATAATCATTCGGTGCATTTTACGTCACAATTTCTGAAATTTGCTTATTTAAAGTTAAAAATATAGATTTTCAAGTATTGTATCAACAAACCTACCAGTTTCAATTACCGGTATATAATTGTTTGTTTCGGTTATAAAACGTTATCCCAAAAAATCAATTTTTTGTCTTTTATCATTTATCGATTGTTGTCTACGGCTCGCCACCGCTGTGACATTTCTTCGAAAGAAGCTGCGTTGCCCGGGCGCAATGCGCGGAGATGGGCCCCGCTCGTTACACGCTTCGGCGTAATACAGTAAATGTGAGATTTTATTTGACTTCTTCGATAGAGCTCCGACGCCATTTAGCGGTGAAAGTTTTGTTGATTGTGGTGTAAACCGTACTACTAGTAATGTCTTGATTTTCGCACTCACATTATTGGCCAAGTGGTTAAAATGCTTGCTTTCTGCTGAGATCGTATTTAATTTGAAGTGGTTATGAATCTAAATAACGTTTCGCCGCTTTTCGGCTTGAATTCTCTATTTTGAAGCCTGCTTCTTTGTCAAAGTAACTGCATAAGATATTCTCGATCAGAGGTGTTGCTAGGGATGGTTGCACCGGGGGCGGGATTACGTGGTGTCACCGTTTTTTGGTCCAAATTGGGTTGGAGACCAAAGTAAATGAAAAAACTAGGTCTTCACCACAAATTAGTGGAGTTATGGTGGTTTCGCATTATAATATGGTGTCATCCCAAAATGGTGTCACCCGGGGCGGGCCGCCTCCCCTGCATCCCCCCCTAGTGACGACACTGTTGTTGATGTCACTTGGTTATGATGACTTAACTTGCAAAAAATCCACCTTATCACGTTAATCCTTTGGCCTTATAAAAATTTTGACTGTGCTTTGGAAAAATATTTCCCAGTCAATCGTTGGTTGTTAAAAGGCTTCGATGTTGTTTTCAGCGTTATAAAAATTTGCTTGTGGTTGTTGCTTTTCATGCGTTTCAAAACTTTTTGTTGTGACAATAAAACAGCCTTTGCTTTGAAGTGATCAATGGCAACAACAAAAGACAACTTACCAACATGAAATTAAATTTGTCGAAAGCCTTTAACTTATTGCGAAATTATACGGCAATAAACAAAAGTAAAAAAAACTGCTGTTTCTTTTTGCACATCTTTTAATCTTCGAAAAACGCTTTCTTTTTCTAACTTAGATGTGACTTGTATTTTAATATCTAATGGCAATTAGTTACCTAAAGTAAAATAAGCGCATGATACCGTAATGGCGGCTTGTAAATCATGGCCCACGTGACAGAACAAGTTAGCGAGCTCGTAACGCCATTTTCGCTCGCTAAAGGCGTTAACGAATAAAAAACTTCGTAGACAAAATGCTGTTTTCCAACCGTCTCTCCAAACATTTGTTAAAAATGCTCGCTCGAATTTCTTTGCGAGATGTTGTGTTAGCACGTAATAAATACCTCAATGTGACGCCAGATGCATTTCTACTTCAAAATAATGCGTTCAAGCGTACCATGCCTGTATGACGGTATGTACTACAATTGGTATGGAAAAAGACGCTATGGGGCATGGGCCATGCGCTGATATTCTACCATCGCAAACTCCTCCATTGATAATTGATAATTAGTTAATGAACGACAGAGTTTAATTATATTTTTGCATCAATTTAAAACAAAAGAACAACTTTTTCCATACCACAATTTTTTAAATGGCGTAAAACGCTCTTGATGTAGTTGGTTGATATACTTTAATGTTAGCAGCAAAAATAGCTCTCAAGATTGTTTGAAAAGTGAACAATTCGAAATACACTCTTCTTTTTTAGAAACAGTAAATTTTGAGTTGAAACTGGCTGTTTTTAATTTTGTGCCGATTTTCAGCCTCATTTGTTCTTGATTTTTTCTTAAATTTTTAGAGCATCGATGTCAATTTTAGCGACCATGTTTGCAACAGTGTTTAATTTCTAATGCTCTGTCGGCGTGACTAACGGCTTTTTTCTTGCTTTTGCAGCATCGTACAATTTTTTTGGCAGTCGTTCAACTTGAAAAAAGCAAGTTTTTTTTCGAACGACTACCAAAAAAATACTCAAACAGCGCTCTACACTGTTGGAATAGTAGCAAGTTTGCTTGCAAACACAAGAACATCACTAAAATTTTACCGTTTTGAATCAATTCAAAATTTGGTTTCTTTCGTTTGGTTTGATTTTGGTTTATTTTGCTGTGGAGGCTAGCATTGTTTTTAATTTGTTCTTAAATTTTGAGCGAAAATAAGTTTCATGTTCTTAGAAAATTGTTCTTATAAAAAAAGTGTATTGGTATTTTTGTCAACAGGTGCTACTCAATATTTCTTTATCAGTTGATACAGCGAACGGTTCTTAATGCAATTCGCGTTCTTCGTAGCAGTCTAATAGCAAATATGGAGATCATTTTAAGTAATTTTCAGCAAAAATTCGCTTTAGTTAGAGTTTTCAACATTTTGCCATTAAATTTCTGACCAAAAAAATTTTTCGTACGCGTGAAGAGTGTTTCAAAATCTTCGTTAAGTTGGTTAGGAAAGCGTGACGTTTTTTTACTAGAGTTATATCTCGCAATCGATCCAAGCAACTCGTGAGCGAAAATGACGTTACCGAGCTCTCAAAGCTTCAGATGCATGAGCAAAAATAACCTCTTGCCTTTAGCAAGTATTTCGTTCGGTAGCGCCTCTTAAAAAATTCTCGTTATTAATGCGAGCGAGGAAATCTCTGTCAAGTGAGCCATTATGTCTTTATCAGGACCAAATTAGTATCAAATTCAAACTAGGACTGGGAACTCGATCGATTTTTAGTCGACTTCAAGTTCGAGTTCAGTCTATTTTAACAAGTTCGAGTTGTTTAATTTAATTTATTCGAGTTCAAGTTTGGCAAATTTCAAGTTTTTCGAGTTCGAGTTCAGGCTGGCAAAAATGCTAAGTCTACTTTTCGAGTTATCGCCTTTTTTGCGTGCATGCTGTTTTTCTAAGTCACCATGACATAAACAAATGAACGAAAATCTCAATTTGCATGACATGATCTGTAAAAAGTACCGTATTTCTTTTCGACAATAAATTTTATAATCTTTAAATTTCATTTCAATGAACTCAAACTCGAACAGTTTTATTCTAGTTCGAGTTTGCAGCTTTGATTCAAACCAATAAGTTTTATTGATATAATTTGAGCTAATATTTTTGTTTTGATTTGTTTCAGTAAAATAAATGGCAGTGAAATGCGGTAAAACATACAATATTATTATGCATCATAAAATTTACAAAATGATTTGCCTTCAAAAAAGAAAAACAAAACAAATCGATTAATTATGCATCAATAAAATTTTAAGCCTTTTGTTGGCAAATAAGACAAGATTTTGGACGTTGGCACGCAATTAGTGCATTGATTGGTTTGAAGCCATCGAACAAAACTTTCCATGCGGTTGACCTTTTTTCATTGGCATTGTTGCATCCGTTGGCAAAACTCGATGATATTTGCATAACGCATGAATTAAAAATGCTTCGCGGTACTTTGAAAAAATAAACCACAGTAGCAAAGATGATACATCTTTTTTGATTGAATTTTTGCCACCAAATTAATAACTTGACGTATAACACAATCAGACGAGATTGATTTTCGCTCATTAGTAAACTGACACTTTTCCAAGTATACTATCATTTTATTTCCGTTAAATTTTGTTAATTGATTCTGGTGGATCTCTTTTGAAATCGAGCAGCAACCTGAAAAAAAAGATGAATTTACTTCATACGCACTAGCGTACGCAGGATTTTCGAAAGGGGGGGGGGGCAGGAAATTCAGAAAATTTGAGAATAGCGAAGACCAGAATGAAAATTTTTCCACCCAGAATCAGTCCGTTTTCCAGCCCAAAATCAGGTGAAGACCAAGAAAAAGGTCTTCACTCAAATTAAGTCCGGTTTTCGGCCCAAGCATAGAGAAAGAGCTTACAAAAAAAGGTCTTCGCCCACCGTTTGTGTGCTCAAACCTTCTGCTAAAGTTACAAAAAGGGGGGCCATGGCCCAATGCCCCCCCTAAATACGCCCCTGTTCATATGTCCAGCATTTTCGGTCTCTTCAAATACAAAAAAAAATCATTCAGACTGTGATTGATATCAGGGTTTCAAAAAGTGATCGATAACGAAGAGTTAAAGCGCAAGTCTCCGCACATTACCACAGTATGTTGAAGGTGGTGAAGCATCCACTCAAATCGGGTAGTTTGCAATAGCTAAAATCTAAATAAATTTAAAAATTTTTTGTTTTTATTTTGGGGTTGCGGTTGCAAAAATATTCAACAAATACAAAGAGATATCCCCCTTAAAAATTTTTTGGAAACCCTGAGTTTGTGCTCTCAGCCTGAATTTCTAGGGAAAAAGAGACACTGAATAATAATATTTACTATTTACCCTTCCAGTAACGCATTTTGAGACCAATCCAATTTTGGTTAACTTTTTCCTTTTTCTGGAAATTCAGACCGAAGACACAAACTCTGGGTCTCCAAAAACTTTTTAGAGGGGATATCTCTTTGTTACTGTTGAATATCTTTGCAACCACAGCCCCAAAAAAGAACAAAACAATTTCAAAAATTTTGTTTTGATTTTAGCTGTTGTAAACTACCGGAAATGTCTGGATGCTTCACCCCCTTCAAAACATTAAAAATTGAAAACCTATAAAACTCAAAAGTCTGTTTCACCCGTAAATGGGATTATCAGGGGTAAATCTTGTTCAAAGGGGTGAACCTTAATCAAATAGAAAATCTTACTTTTTTTTATTCATTTCTGTTTGGATAAGATTTATCCCTGATGAATGATGATCCATATTTATGGTGAAACAGAATGCTGGGCTTTATGGTTTTTATTTTTTATGTTTTAATGCTGTGATAAGCAGCTGTAAAATCATTTATATGGGAAAATAAGGACTGCAAAAGAGGTGCAAACCCCACGGGTTCTGGACGTGGCCATGAATACTTGCTAAATGCAGAGATACAAGTCAAATGAAACTTCGCGAATGTAGCAAATCATTTGAGGAAATTGGCTTTGCTATTTTAAACTCTATTGAGTATTGACATCCTGGCAATGCCTGGAAAAGAACAACGTATATAGCAATACAATCAGTAAAAAAACTAACCTCGATCATGAAAGTTAAAACGGCGCCTAAAAACAATAATCCAGCACTGATGAAGATAGCCACACTTGGTCTATTGGTTTTGTCAACGGCAATTCCTACAAAAGTATTGTTTTTGAATTATTCATTGTTGTTTTTTACATTTTTCAGCCTTAAATAGAATTGATTGTCCATTTCTCTTCGTGGTGCAACTCCACAAAGACCTAACAATCGCAGCAGTTGGATTTAAACTAAGGTCAACAAAAAAACTCGAAAGATTTTGATCGAGGGAGGTTTGGGTTAACAGCTATTCGTGTGTTTAGCGTAAATTAATACAAGAAAACTTATCTATTTTGCTCTAACATTATCAAAGAAAGAAATGATTGCTCTCCTTTGAATTTACGACCCGATTTTAAAAAATTGGCCAAATAGCTTGATAATTAACACAATGAGTCAACTTTACTAACTGTTCATAAATATTTGGTTGCGTTCATTCGAATACTGCCCATGATAACTTTTGGCTATATAATACTGAAGTCCCAAACCGATAATGTTTTTCACGTTACGCTCAGTTGTCACTTATATGGGTTGGAACCATAGGTGGGCACAAGTCCGTTAATCGTTAATCCGTTGATAACGAAGCTAACTTTTTCATTAACTCGTTAATCCGTTAAAAAGTTTGTTCATGTTAACGGACTAAGTTAACTTCCGTTAGTTCTGTTAACTTCCGTTAACGTTTTTACCGTTAATATCTTGCACCATTCATTCATCATACCAGTACAAGCCAGTTTGCGCTGGTAACACTTGTTGAGCATTAGCACGAGTTTTATAGAAGAAAGCGAAGAAAAGAGCTCTTTTTCGTGCAAATAATAAACTGCAGCCTCATACATGTATTAATTATCGCTGTTAACAATTTGCAAAGATTTTCCGATCGCAGCTTCGTTATTGCATTTGAACTTATTTTTATCTTGAAGTTGGATTAGACTGTAAAATGTAACTTCCAAAACACAAAAAGACTACCATGGCAATAGATATTTCCTTACAATCAGCTCAACAACGTCAATACGTGTTCTAGAAGCGAGTGAATTAGAAGAAATATAAATTACAGGCAAAATATTAACGAATTAACGGACTTTATTAACTTCCGTTAATTAAAAAAAAAAATTACGGATTAACGTTAGCGGCGGTGTGAAGTTTGTTAACGGACTACTGGTTAACGAAGCTAACGTTTTGCATTAACTTGCCACCTATGGTTGGAACTTGGAAGGATAAATAAGGAGGCGCAAACCCCTATGAATTCAAAAACTTTTGGGTTTTGCTCTAGATGAGCTCATTAAAAATTTAAAAAAGTTAATATCAAGATAAAGACTTTGATAATGCTTCACGCGCAAAATTTTTGTCATTTAAAGAGTACTTACTGCTTATCTACAAGTTGTACTTACTGCGAGCGATTTAATATATGATTGTGAAATTACTTCCAGTTCACAGTATAGAATATTAAGCAACACGGCCTCGCAATCAAGTACTGTAACGAAAAATAATATTTAAAATACCTAACAAAGGCGGAGACATCAGGGTCCCAATTCCATTCAATAGCGTGCTTATTCCAAGAGCGGTCCCATACCGTTCAATACCAACAATATCCGCTAAAACGACAATCGAAATTCCAGAAAATCCTCCCTAAATATCAAAACATCGAAATTTATGTACAGTATGAAAGATAATACGCCATTAGTCTTCCGCCCGAAAAGCCTTCGCCGCAGTGCAAGCCATTGGGTTCAGCTCAATGCCGAGAAGTAGCTGAGAACCTCTTGAACTAAATGCGCTGATAAAGGCCGCTGATGAGAGCGAATTGTTCGAAACAGCGTTGTCCAGCTTTTGAAATTTGGGATGGGCATTTCAGACTACCGAATTTAGAAGGATCCGAATTCCAAACTATCCGGAATCCAAATTGAAATATAAACCGGATAATTGGAACCGGTTTTAAATCAACGGAATGACGTTGGTAAAAATTGTTTGCACTTAATTCTCTCATAAAAGTGTAGTGAGCCATTTAGTCTGTGATTGGGACTTCGCATGAGCGCGTAGTATCTTTGTTTTTGTTCGCGAGTTTTAGTAGATGAGAGTTGATTTGCTTATAACTAGCAAACGGTAAAATCAAGAAAGTTGAAATTTGAACTCAACATAAGAATTAATCAACGCGTGATGTGTCCAATTTTAGGGATCCTAGGTCACGTGATTATGAATTGATATACAAAAAAGCATACGAAAACGGAGATTTGTGCTTTGAAAATTTATTAATTCGCCGATAACTCAAAAACCACTTGGCCTTCGAAGCTGAAATTTGAACACAATTCATAAAGCTTATGAATGCTTTATGCAAACCGAGTTTGGGGGCACCCGGTCACGTGACCAAAATTTTACAGTACAAAAATGGGCAAAAAGTTGACGAATCTGAACCGATATTATCTCGGTAGTTACAGATATTGATGAAAAACGGTTAGTGGTTTTTGAGCACACTATCAACCACCTTTCTTTTGGTTATGTTCGTTTACCCCAACTTGAATACTATTTTTCTTATTTTGCACCTCTTTCGTTACTTTTTTTTTTCTTTTTCTTCTCCGGTTATCTACTTTTAAATCGCTAAACGCGCTGTATTCAAAGCTTGAGCGATTGAAGATATCAGGGAGGACTTTTGTGCGACAGAAATCGGGGGTGTCTGGTTGGGAGATCCCCTCAATCGGATCCTCCAAAATTTTGAACTTTTAAACCCTTAGAGATAGATGTATCAAATTTTCGCAATGGGTAGATATTAAAAATAAACTAAATCTAGCAAAAATTGGAGGTACCACAATAGGGGGTTACCCCCAAACGGGCCCTCCAAAATTCAAACTTTTTAACCTTTAAAGCTAGACACATTAAATTTTTAAAGTAAATAAGTAAATATAAAGGAAAAATAAAATTTGACAAAATTTGGGTTACCAAACTGGAGGGTCCCCCAAAATGGGGTTGTCAAAAATCAAACTTTAACCACTCACGCTAGACACATGAAATTTTCATGGTAGACAAATATGAAGAAAAGTTCTCCCCAAACGGGCCCTCCAAAATTCAAACTTTTTAACTTTTTAACCTGGACACATGAAATGGTGGTTTACAAATTCTCAACTTCTTTGTTTGAAAGAACTTGCTTCAAAAGGCCTTTGCATTCCTGCAGCATCAGCTTCTTTCGAAAGGTGTTTCTGCAGTGCAGGCTTGACTGAGCGAATTAAGAACGCTACTAAGTGGTGAACATGTAGAAGTGCTCAGTGCCATGCACTGCAATAAAATGCTGCTTTAATTAAGTAAATCGTAGAATAAATTTTTTTCTGAATATCGGTTGTGGTTGACTGGTTGTTCAGTTTTTCAGCAAATTAAGTTAATTTAAACCAGAATAGGATTCAATATTCTGGATTCGGTTTTAACTATTCGGAATAATTCTGGAATAGCCAACTATTCTGAAATGCCCATTCCTATTTGAAATATTACGTCAATATAAATTACAAGATGGAATCAAACAGTGGACTTCATCGAAAAGTCGACGAAGTTTGGTAAGAGCATGCTAAAGACTGCATTTTTTAAAATTTGATTCCTATTCTAATCTGATTTTTTTTTTTTGATAACTGCAGCAACTTTTTCTCCGTCAATCGAAAGTATAGCGACAAAGCGGATGCAATTTTTGTAATCGTTTATGTTCTTTACTTTACTAAGTTTACTTAAGATCGAGATTCACCAATGAACTCAAATCATGGAAGCCAGTCTATAGCCCGATACTTCAATCCCTGGGAAATGTAATTGGGGTGCGATCTAAACGCGATGTACGACATAAGGGCGCAGACAAAAGGGCGCAGACAAAAGGGCGCAGACAAAAGGGCGCAGACATAAGGGCTCAGACATAAGGGCGTAGAGTCATAAGGGCGCAGGAACATAAGGGCGGAGGGACATAAGGGCGCAAGGACATAAGGGCGCAGAGACATAAATCTGTAATCGGTGCTATAATTTTCGTGCTTCGAAAAATATTATATAATCAAAGAAACAAACTTGATTAATGAGTATTTTATTTAATTTTTGAAAGTAAAATTTTGAAAGAAGTTTTTTGAATTTGCTTTCTTGTTTAAGTTCTCCATTATCGCACAAAGCACTACCCTTAAACAGTTTTTAAGTCGCCGTACACTAATCTTGAACAAACCTTTAAAAAGAAAAGTTTATTTTTAATGAGTTTATTTGCTTTACGTAACCACGTCAACGGTTTTTTTCTAACGCAGTCATGTAACGGTTGTTCTTAATCCGTTAAGCAAACAATCATAATTAGTCTTTTGTCCCGGCGTGAAGCCAAATCAAATTAAATCACTCATTTTCTCGCTTTATTCCGCCGACTTCGTGTGAGGAGTTGGCGGAGCCCATAAGGCAGGAAGTGAATCCAAAACTTTTTTCAATACTTGGCTTTTAAAAATTAAATAAAATACTCATTAGTCAAGTTCGTTTCTTTGATTACATAATTATTTTCCGAAGCACGAAAATGTTAGGGCAGATTGCAGATTTACGTATCTGGGGTCTTATGTCCCTGCACCCTTATGTCCTTGCGCCCTTATGTCCCTGCCCCCTTATGTCTGCACCCTTATGTCCTGCGACCTTTTGTCCGCGCCCTTATGTCGAGTTTCGATCTAAACGCCATGCTGAATTTGTCAAATGAAACCGTCTAACTGACGGCCAACAAAATCGTTATGGAGTTCTTTTATAAAATCTACGTTGGGTTGAAGCGAGGTAAATCTTTAACTCAGTTTGGAAGTATTGGTTTTCAATCGAGATGAATGGCGTGCCTCACGCAAAACTCATTACTTACTGGCGGTCAAGTTTGATCAGCACTGCATAAAAGATGTAAGCAAAACGACACGTCAGTCCGCCTCCCCTCACCCACGACAAGTTGCTGATGATTGCGATTTTTTAAATGGCCCGCGCAGTCACACAACATAAATTGTAGCTGAAAAAGTGTTTTGTTATTGGACAAGATGAAAAACTTTGTTCGTTCAGCCGCATGAGTAATAGTGATAGTGATATGGATGTAAGTGTGAGAAAAATCTCTCTTACTTGAAATAATCCCATGACAGCTGCCGCTGCCGCTAGAGTTTCAAATGAATTTGTGAAAGGAATAATGAAAGCACAAATGGCCAAAATCAAAAGGACGCCAGCAAACATCAACAAACGATTAATTCTGAAATAACAAAGGTCAAGGATATTTTTGAAATCTAATTAACTGTTTTATTCGCAAGGATATACTATAACATACTGCATATAACGTTAAAGCAATGTGTTAATACATAAGGTAACCACATAAGGTAACCCTTCAAAAAAACAGAACCCTCAATAAGTCTCCAAGCAAAATGGCTTCTCTTTGGTTGACCAAGACATGGTGGGAAAAAATATTGTCGCAATATTCCATACTTTAAATCTACTACTAAACCAGGAGAAAAAAAGAAAAATAATTAATGATTAAAGATTTGATTCAAATATTTGTAGGTTCAGTCTTTTTTCGGGTCATCCGTATTAAGATGGTTCGGATATGTGTGTGTGTGTGTGTGTTTCCAAAGTTTCAGTATTACGTTGTTTTATTTGCTGTAGAAAAGTGCATTCCAAAAACCATTACCAAGCTAGCGCTATCAGCATCGCAGAAACAAAATTTTAATTTTTTGTTTATTTGATTATAATAATACTTTTATCGAACGTTTTAAAAGACATGAAACAAAGAGATAATTATACTTCCGAAGAGTGAAGATTATTGAGCGTTCAAGATTCATTTTTCCCATTCATTTTACGTTATAGCTTAACTGTATGTAACACACAGGGGGATTTTTGCCCACTCTCGTTTTTTTTGTGATAAATCTCCAGAAAAAAGATTTTTATTTCAATTCAACTTGACTTTGAGTGGAAATTCATTACAAATAAATAACTGAAAATTTGAAGCTGCTAAGGTTATGGGAAGTTTTCCAATTTTTGAGGTATTCTAAACTCTGAAGTTACTTTATAAAATCTGAGCATATTTTGGTCGATATTTAACTTAAATGACGTTATAAGACGTTTTTGTGACGTAACGATCTTGACTTAGACATTTTATCATTCAGTGTCAAAAAACAAACCAATGTATAAATTTGAACCGCCTGTGACGTCATCGCAAAAACGGCGTCATTTTTCAAAAATATGGCCGTAACGTCACAATGATGACGTCATCAAGTTAAAACCAGTTTTTGTACTTAAACACCAACCCGCAAGCCAAATTTGGTGTTTCCATGACTTTTGATTAAGAAGTTACATAAAGAGGTATTTTGTCCTCCTTGAGTAAAAGGTGTTGGCCAAATACCCTGCGTAAATAAAGTTTATAAACTACGCTGGTTCTTATCGTTTGATACCACGGCGGTCAGCATAAATTTATCGCGTTACAATTGCTACCATGTATTTTAAATGGCAATAGCGTGCAGCTACAGTCATCATCAAAGGAATGTTTGCCGTATCGCTACAACCACAATTCTTACGCTATCACCTTCAATGTTATATCTCTGAAAAGCAAATTTTAAGAGAAAAAAAACGCCATTTGAAATTTGGTCGTTTGAACCAAATTTTATGAAGCCAAATGTCAGGAACACTTTTTGGGTCTGAAAAAACTCTGCAAAGTGGCTAAATGTTATCAGTTCTGAATAGAGTTCTACATCTGCTTTTTAAACAAATTATTCGGTAAAATGATGACCAAAGTGTTCGCTTTAGTACATAGAATTTCATTTTCAGTTTAGCAAAAAGTTTTGCTGGCATAAGCCTAAGCAATGAAATTCAGTTTAGCAAAAAGTTTCGCTGGCATAAGCCTCAAAAAGCAATGAAATTTTGTTTTTTCTAGAACCGCAAAGTCGCGATGTCTTGAATTTTTTTCTTTTTTCTAAGCGTTATGGCAATGTAGCAAACGAAGCATGACGGCCGTTGGCTAGACAATTTACTTTGCTATCTGAAAAACTTTGAGTTTTCAAAATCGGATAAAAATTGGTGATTCTACGAGGTTTTGAGTAAAAATTGACAAAATTTTTACTAAACTCTAAAAACTAGGAAATTAAACATTTATTTATAATTACAAAACCAAGATTAATATTTTAGTGATTCCAATCTACACAATATCCAAGATTAAAACTCTAAAAACTAGGAAATTAAACATTTATTTATAATCACAAAACCAAGATTAATATTTTAGTGATACCAATCTATACAATATCCGAGATTAAAATTTAAATTTTGAGAAAGGCTAAGACAAGGGTCATAGTCAAGAGATTTCTAACCGAGAGTGCTCAAACCACTAACTAGGTGAGCGTAAATCAAATTCAGTTACGGGGCTTTAGGACAAGAGCCAACTTCAAGAGCGCTTCGGATATTATTTCTTGTGCTGAACCCCCTTAACTGAATTCAATATCCAAGATGAATATTACTAGCATGTAGCTCGCGTAGTTTTAACTGTTCGTTGAAAATGGCTCAAGAAGAAGGCCGAAACGTACGAAATAAACTTATATCAATCACATTGGCTGTAATTGTTATAATTAAAATCTACAAAATTTCAACCAAAAATGATGCCAAACTGATAGTACATTGTTTAATAAGGCTTTAAAAGGTCAAAAAAGCGTTACTAAAAATATTGCCACACCGGCTGGAAGCCACTTTGTTAAAATGGCAAAATAGTGTCACGCCGTATGAAAAGAGTTAAAGCATTGTACTAATAGCAGTAAAAAAAATTACACTGACGTTTTAACGTCTCCAAGTATTCCAAAAATTATTCGCGAAAGAAACTCAGTGCCGGCAGCAATGGATAACAGCAGTGGGGCCTGGAGTTCCCATATATGAAGCTGAAACACAAGGACGTATTTTCACCAAAAACATCAGAAATCTGTAATAACGTCATTACATAAAAATTATTTAGACAGCAAACTAATAAAAAAATAGACGAAAATCATATCACATACAAAATTTTGAGCTCCAATGGCTTTGGTTAATACAAAGAAACGAATAATGGTAGATAAATAACAGCCTCAGCTTGAACGATGAGTTTAAAAATGTCTCACTGAGTTTAAAAATCTCTCACTCATATAGAATTCAAAGTTCAAATCAAATATTCATTACACTCGCTGTATGACGCCGCAGCGATTTCACGGTGCCCACCTACGCGTCACTGAGCCCAACAGCTCCATTTGAAGAATTGTCGCGGCGGTGCAAACCGTTGGCAACACTGTGTCTGATTTGACCGGCCCGAGATTTGAACCGCAAACCTCCCGCTCCCTAGGGGAACGCGCTTGACTAACTGGTCGGTGAATTAAAAGTTATAGTGTTAAACCTCATACTGTAGTTGGCGTCTTGAAGTGGTTATACTGCAAAAGAAACGGCAGCCTAATTTACAATCGGTTGTTATGTGCTGCTGCATACCAGGTTTAACCGGGTTTGGAATCCAGACTTCGTAATTTTATGCCAAACTTCTCGTTTTTTTTTTTTAATTATAGTTGAAAACATTTTTTGGTGAAAATTTTTGAAAATAATTTCTCAATAACCTACCTAGCTTCTGCTGTAGGGTAAGTTTTATGATGTCGATAAAATTAAATTTTAAACAATAAGCAAAAAGTTTTCCCGCAAACGTTATAACTATTGTTGTTTAATATTTTGTATTTGTGCTAGAGATAATCACGAAATTTAAACTTGAACCTTTTCTCCATCTTCTCTGCCAACAATTACCGGTAGTTAATTTAATGATTAAGAAGCTAAGCAAGCATTTTGGCAATTATTACTCTTTTTTTAATATCAAAGTCAGCTTACCTCCCGCTCTGCAAACGGCACGATGTACAATTGGCTTGTCAAAAAACCGGCCAGGAAAACCACCTGAGATAAGCAATATACGATAAAGGGAAGGTTTTTTGCCAGTGAAGCAAGAGTTTTTTCTTTTTTAGGCTTTTCTGTTTTTTCTTTTATTAGCTCTTTGCAGGTGCTAGATATATCATCTTCGACATCTTCACAGAGATTTTCTGTAGTTTTATTAGAGATGTCTATTTTTTCGGAGACAGGATTGGGAGGAGGACGCATCAGAGATCCTACTACGCAAAGATGTAAAAATATTCCTCCTAGAATGAGGTAATATCCGTCCAAATTGTACTTATCAACCAACCACCCGTTAAGAGGACATAAGGCAAATGAACCAATAGAAGAACCTAAATAAAATAAACCAAAGGAAAAAATTATATCAACTATGTAGCATTTTTGGATTGTTCCATTGCATGCACCAGAAAAGTAGATGCCCCTGCTTCTGCACAACTTTAATACAGAAGCCACCCTAACATTGTGTCGTCATCAACCAAGGCGGCCGATGGGTCCCATAAACAGTGGGTGACGGCAAAAAAAATAGATTATGAAATAGGGTGTCCAGTTGCCACTCTTTGAAGCGTCTTGAAAAATAGTCATTCCGTTCTGAGGTTTTTATTGCTGGGATGCTATGGTCTAATACTTCATTGCATCGTGTTCTCATTCGAAGGAAAAAGTTAAGCAGCTTCAACCAACCAATATTTTAACATAAAAAAAACGATTAACTTAATTTTTTTTGCGCTAATCTTTTGTGTCAACATAATGAAGGAAATCATTCAGATTTGAATAGCGTTATGAAAACCTGCCTTCTTAGCAAATCAATTGCTCCTACTATCTTAGCACCACACCAGCTCCACCAAATACCTAATAAGATTACTGATGAAAAGTGACTACCCCGTTTCACACTGGCGACCAATTTGGTAGGACAGCAGAAGTCGGACCAGATGGTTGCATTGATTTGAATGGCGCCTTTCACACTTGGTCGCGGTCGGACGTTTGGTCGTACGTCACAAATTTTGGTCGCAACACGTCTGGTCGTACGACCACATGATTGAATCCAAAAAAATGGCCGTTTTCACACTACAGGACTAATTTCATGCAAATGCAAGCAGTGCAGACTGCAGAAGTTTTATGTTTCTTGTAGCTCACATGAGCTACAGTCTGTATAAGGAGTTCTCAACCGGGGGCCACGGCACTTTAGCCAGGGAACCACTTACATTGTTTGTTTTTTTTCTCTCTAAAGTATACTTCACGAATAAAAGCGCTCCCACATCCAAATGTAGTGCCGGCCTATCGAAAAGCCACCCAAAACCGGCGAAGATCTTCTTTGTGGTCTTCCTTTTGTTGATCGACAACGTAGTATTGAATGCACTCAACACTCTTGCTTTTGCTTCCTAATTTTCCAGCGACATTTAAAAATCAGAGCAACAGTAGCAGCTGCTGCTGCCATCTCTTCAAACCCCATTTTTAGTTCCAGCAGTCGTACGAAATTGGTCGGCTGTGTGAAACGGGCACTTTTTGGTCATACGACTGCAAAATTTGAAGACGCACTACAGCTGTCGCTAGTGGGAAATGGGCCTTAGACTAAATGGAACTGTGTACTCACCCATACTAGCAATGTTTGTAGCCAATGCTCTTCGCTTCGTGAAGTAAAGTCCAATAATAACTGGCGCAGCAACAAACGAAATACCGAGACCAAGTCCTAAGAATAACAGTAAAGCAATTTTACTAACTTATCATTAGATTATCGAGTGTGTGCTGGAAATGTGTAATTAGCGTATGTGTTCTGAATAGTCTGAAACTTTTCGTTTCACCTTGACTTCACTTTCCGTAATCCGACTATTTAAGGCTATAAAACAGTTGGACTTTGAAAAAAAAACTAAAAAAGTTTCACTTTGAATTTGGACAAAATCTAAATGAAATCCTAGATACTTTTGCTATATAAACTAACGTAAAAAAAAAAACATTGAAAAATAAATTTAGTTGAAGCTTTTTAATATTGAACCCCTTGTTTGAAACGATTGCTTTCTTGGTAACAATTAATATATTTTGAAAGCTTTTTCCTAAATCTTATTCTATCTAGCATTCCGCTATTGACATTTGCGTTGTTTGAAAATAACCAAAATTGGCCAACGTATCCCAATTATTAAACAGTCTTTAATGTAACCCAGTTGGCTCACCTGTCATCAGACCTGCTGTGACGTCCAAGACGGCAACTGATGGAGCAAATGCTGAAGCAACGGATGCTAGAGAGGCTATTAATCCGCCTATCATTATAGTTAATCTATGACCAACTTTCGTCATTAAATATGCAGAAATAACACCTGAAAACAAAAAACGAAGGGATTAAAATTTCATACGTGGCCAAGGTCGTCGTTTATACGACACTAACTTTATCTCTCTCTACCAGGCTGCCGAACGGATAGTTTGAGTTCACCAACAAACAGCAGCCAATAAATACCCAAATTACGTGTTATCGAAAGTTTTTTTGTTAATCAAAACTTTAGAATCCCAAAGATTAAACAAATTATTGAGAGAACAGGGCCAAAAAGAATTTTTGTTGGCGGAAACAAAGTTAAATATGCTAAGTTATTTGCTTCCTCACCCGATACGGCCAAGCCTGCAGTAGCGATTGCTGATACCCAACCAACGCTTGCGTAGTCCGACTGATACTGAACAATAATCGGTAACAGTAAGACACTTTGACATCTAAAAATGAATTTTTCGATATATGGAAATATACTGAACAAAGTTATGCTGTTAGAGATATAATGTAGTAGAAAAGCGGTATTGGAAATAATTGCCCCTGTCCCAACGAAAAGGGTTCATCATTAAAAGGTCCTAAACATTTCAACTGCAAGCAGGGGCGTATGTAGGGGGGGGGGCATTGGGCCATGCCCCCCCTCTGGGTCGCCAGGATAGTATAATTAGCATACAATAGTATGCAAAATTGCGGCATGGCCCCCTCTTTGTAAGTTGGGCAGAAGCTTTGATCACACCAGTAGCGTAGCCAGGAAGGGGCGGTTGAGCTTAGCCCCCCCCCCCCCATTGGCATGTCGACCAATATGCAGAATGGGAAAAACACTACGTTTTTAGCACTTTTGAGACTGTTTTATGCACTGGAGTGGACTACATAGTGATTTAAAACATCTTTTGAAGCATATATTCAGGGGGGAGGGCTAATTTGTCAAAAATAAAACTAATAAATAAATAAAAACGTTGAAAAATGGTAAAAAATAAGCCATCAAATTTGCTCGCAAGTTTAAAAATGCTAAACATAGGTGTCATCAACAAATATTCTATAAACTAAGGAATAGAAGGGGCTATTCAGAATTAGTTAAATCTCTTTTCATTAGCCCTCCCCCCAATTATTTTTCTCTATAAACTGTATACGAAATAGATTACTCCGTGTGAGTTTTACTGAACTATTGGATTTTATAATTTACCAGCATCAAACAAGAGAACTAACATTTTACCTCTAGCCACCTCCCAAATATCCCATTTATGCCACCAGTTTAATCATGTTTGCACTGCCAATTTCTAAGCCACGTTTTAAAAGCATTATTTTTAATCAAAATAGCCCTAAAATTAAGTTATTTTTGCAAAAATATGCAAATTTTTCAAGCGCTGGGGCTCCGCCCTCAGACCCCCCTGCCTCCGGCGGCTGGGGGCTTCGCCTCCAGACCCCCAAAACCAAAACAGCTCACCCATTGCGAATTTCTGGCTACGCGCCTGCATCACACAAAGGATATGTTTTATTCGTTTGTTGTAGGCCTGCAACCAACTCTGGCCAAAAAATCGGACTGAGTTTGAGTGAAGACCTTTTTTTTTGCTCTTCAGCTGATTTTGGGCAAAAAATCGGACTGAATTTGGGTGGACACAATTTCTTATTCTGATCTTTGTTCTTCTCAAATTTTCTGAAGTTCCTGCCCCCCCTTCCCCTTTTCAAAATCCTGCGTATGCTACTGACTGCATTCTGCAAGAACAACAGTTTAAAAGCATAAAAACCATTCTTAAATGCTTAACTTTGGTTTGTATACAAATAGTCTTCTTTGAAAACTTTTTCACGCAACATCGAAAACCAATCGAGCATACAACTTTTAAAAAGAAAATTAACAAAACCTCACCAATATTTAATAAAAACATCAGTAGGCCTATCATGTTTGAATGAATGTTCCAAAAAACTACATTTAGTCTCTGTTCGCTGCTGATGAAGGGACAAGCCCCGAAACGTCAGGCGGTACAGGCATACGCGTAGCCAGGATTTTTGATTGGGGGGTCCAAACCACAAATCACATGCAATGACGTCATCAGAAACTTCGAAAAAGGAATTTTTTGTGGGGTCAAAGATATCGTAGAATGGAAAATCATAAGTCACGGCCTGGTGTTAGCACGTAACTATGAACTCGTTCAAGGAGAGGGCTTAAGCCAATAGCTAAAATGCGAAAATGCCTAGATTGGGAGACGTGTGTTGAGTAAAGAAGTGTACTGTAATTCAAACGTATCACAGACGGTGGTCAGGTGGCGGAGCCCCCAGCCGTTGGGCGATTTTTCGTGATTTTTGAAAAAATAAGCTATTTTAATTCCATTGGATCACATTTCGCACGTATTCAGGGCCATTTGAAAGTACTAGATTTTGAAATATTTGAAAGCCAATTGAAAAAATAAAGTTGTTCAGTCCTCCTTTTGCTTGCAATTTAAGTCAAAACACGTTTAAAGTCTTGCATTTTGGGGTTAAATTTTGTAAGTGATTTGGCCCAGATTGGGAAACGTAAAGTACATTGCCTCCTGTAATATTTTACCAGTAAATAATAATTCAGTCGAATATTTTCGATAGAGATTACTGTTATGTCATGAAAACAACCAGTTATAGGAGTACATATACGGCAGGGAGCCCAGGCCCTCTCAATTCAAAATTTTGTTCAATGAGCATTCTCCTTACTGTAGCTAATTTTTTTCAAAAGTATTTTGGTTCATAAAGACTGGCGAGGTGGAGGTGAATTATTATTGAAAAATGTACAATAGACAGTTACGCCTACAAACCATGTTATTGCCAGGGCCGGATTTACATCGAGTTGGGCCCCTGGCATTTTGAGATTTTCGCAATATTTTCCTACCAAATACAGGTGAAGACCAAAAAAAGTCTTATCTGAGCGCGTGGCCTCTGGCATTGTGCCATATGTTAAATCCATCCCTAATTATTGCATTACGTTCATAAAAAGGTTAGATGAGGGCCTGAGTTAGCAACTTTTAGAATAAAAACCCTTAATTTCACTCGGTTTATACGTTTAAATTAGTTGGAAAACATTAAATTGAAGGGGCCTGGGCCCCCTGGAACAATATTATTGTTGGGGGCCATTTAAATGTTATTGCAGGGGGCATTTTAAAAATGGTTGGCAAACATTAAATTGAAGGGCCCGGGTCCTCTGGAACAATATTATTGTTGGGGGCCCATTTAAATTGGGGGCCATATAAATATTATTGTAGTGGGCCCATTTAAATTGGGGGCCATTTACATATTTTGTAGGGGGTAGTTTTAAATTGGTTGGCAAAAATTAAATTGAGGGTGCCCTGACCCTCTGGAGCAATATTATTGTGGGGGGCTTATTTAAAAATTATTGTAGGGGCCCATTTAAATTGGTCGGCAAAAATTAAATTGAGGGGGCCCGGGCCTCCTGGATCAACATTATTGTTAATTACTGCTGTACGCGTATACTATTGTACGCGAAGATGCCAAAAGAAACTGAAACTGAAGAAACAATAGTCTTTTTTGTGACATTTTTATCATTGGTAGCATTTCAATTGGGGGGGCCCGGGGCTCTTGGCCCCATCCCCTGGCTACGCGTATGCGGACAGCGATTGAAAATATATTTTTTATGTATGACGTTGTTTTAAAGCAGCTAAACAATCAAGCCCACTTTTTGATTGTAGATTCAACAACAATGAATAAAAAAACATCTAGACCAGAGGTGTCCAAAGCCCGGCTGACGGTGAAATTTTATCCGGCCCAGGCCGGTATTCACTTTTTCCGTCCAAATTATTTTCCCTGCAAATACGATTGATTTAACCCAGGAAACATGCCGAGGACATTTTTGTTATTTTTTTAGTCTTCACCTTTTCTTCTGAAAGAACATGCACATTCGGAAATGGTCTCATCTTGGTAGTTGGGCAGCGGACACTTTTGCGATGGATCTCCTTCAAAAAAGTTTAAACGCCCTTGCTCTAGACCAGTGGTTTCCAAAGTGGGGACCATGGACCTTTCAGGGTCAGTGAAGCACTTTCAGAAGGTCCGCGAAAGAAATTTGGTATATGTCTCACTTGGCTCATAGCTTAATAATTTTGCTTCCGACTCCTGTACGTTCAGGAGGTACGCAAACTATGCTTGCGAGATTCATTTTTTGCTTCCAATGCGTTCGTTGTGAATTGTGATCACGCTACCCAACTCGTGTATGACGTCACAGAGCAAAAAGTGCAGTTTATCGGCCGCTACTACTATAGCTAGCTACTCCTGTGGCCTAGCTGAAGCACAGTCTTTTTGTATCTGTGTTTTTATCCTAGCAGAGAAGGCCGCCAACCACTTAAAAAATTGCAAAGGGTCCATTGTGAATTTTTTTTAAAGTTTGGGAACCTCTGCTCTAGACTAAGTTTGAGATTTCTACGTTTTTTCTGCTGTATCAAGATATTGCTGTCCAAAGTTAATTGTTTTCCTCGAACATCAGTGTCTCTAGAGTATAAGTGCCGAGATTCGAGGTATAGAAGGAACTTTGCAAAACTTATCCAAAATTTTACATTAAATATTTACAGCAAAATCTTCGGTATCGATTGCACGGCAGTTTTATTTAATTTTTTTAAAAACAGTAAAACCTTTTTTAAAATAGCAAAAATGGAAAAATGAAAGTCAGAATTATGCATGACACCTTCAAATTAAATTTTTTTTCCGACACAAGGAAGATCAAGCACTACCACATCGGTCAAATGTGGTCCATCACATTCTTTGCTCATGCACCAGCAACTACATTCGTAAGACTGCCAGAAATTTGCAAATACGACTCAACGAACACAATAGAAGCTCCAAAAAATTTAAAACGCGAACGTTACTAACCATCGCTTTGAAAATTTCAACCATAAAATTGAAGTTGCCAAATCTAAAATACTCGGTACTGCCAGAAGCCAAACTAAACTTTTCATTTCGGAAACTTCATGCATTGACAAACTGGAGCCCGACATAAACATTGAACAGTCGTCAATAAACTTGTATTTGTTTAACACGTGATGTTGCTTTTCTTTTTTGTTTCACTCACTGCACAGAGATAGTATCGCGAGAATAAACTATACACATAACTCGGCTTGTCTAACACAGCGATTTGTTTGCAACCAACAAGTATAGTTACGTTTATGCAATGCTATTTCAGCTTTGTATTGTAGTGAGGCTGCGTTTAATCGAGATCTGTTAACTCAATTTTTATACTTTTTACTGATGATGAAAAAAGCTTAGTCCAAAACGTTTAGAAATTTTACTATTTTAAATAGGGCTTTACTGTTTTTAATCAAATTTACAGTAAAAGTTTCTATATGACAGCTTGACGCATTGCTGAAAAGTAGGCAAATGCTGTTTATTCTGGAAGTTTTTGATTGGCAACAATGACAGTTTCTTCCAAAAAAGCCTTAATACCGATAAGGTATCTAGCTCTAATCCTTTTTGTGTTTCATGTTTTTTCGGCCCAAGCTGCAATTTCTCCGTTTTGTTTTACAACAGCTGAACTAGCAGTCTAAAAGTTTTTGTATTTCTTTTCTTCAGCCTTTACGTCCTTACTAAGACCATTGTCAATTGAGGTTGAGTAAAACTTAGAAAAAAGCCCACGAAGGCCCTATACTAAAAGTTTGTTACGAATCGCTAGCAGTTGACCCAGCATTAGATATATCGGCTATTCTTTTTCGTTAAAACAACTGTAATTGTAGTTCACTAAGACATATAACATTTTATTCACCAAGTTGTGCAGGCCAGGAGACAGCGAAGGGAATTTTCGGTCTTCAAGTCAAGCTTCCACTTGCCCACCTGTGTACCACACACAATGGAGGCTTCACACTGTTCCTTTAATTGCTGAACGTCAAGCAAGGAAGCTGCGTGAATACCTATTTTTAAAGTCTTTTTGGTTTGACCCGACCGGGAACTGAACCCAAGTCTACCGTTTCAGTAGCAGACGCTCTACGAGTATATCCACTCGACCACTGATCGGTCGTTGCAATAATATTTTATTATTGATTAATATTGTTGAAAATTTAAGTAATAATATTTTATTGTTGCAAAATTAATAATGCTCTTTACTCGTCGTAATGATATTTTACATTCAAATTGAAAAAATGCTTACCGCAAGGATCCAAAAACGATAAAGTAAACAATGCCAGACGCAAATACTACCACCCAACCCCACCCTCCTTCCCGTCTCGATGATTTTGCTCCTCCATCTAATACCGCAATTTCAAGGCTTGAAAAGAAAATAATAGAAAAATTAAAAATAAATTGAGGTTTAAGCAGAGTCAAATTTTGGTAGCTTCGCGTCCAGTGCCAACGCACCTTTAAAGATCAAAAAAAGCTCTCGCCGGATTTGAATCTATTTGTCTACCAAATCAAACTTATTGACTTTGAGGGTCCTCTTCTTCAACACTTCTGGGTACTTGCTTGAGATCAATATTCAAACCATTCGGGCCCCCAAAATTTCCAGGCCTGCTGGCATTGGCGAAGCCAGGGGGGGCCCAGGGGGCCCGCCCCACCCCAATCAAAATACCACTAATGATAAAAAATTAGGAAAAGATAGCCTAGCGATGTTTAGTTGCAGTTAGTTTTTTTTTCAGTAATTACACATATAACAGTAGTTAACAATAATATTAATGACGACAAGGGGGCCCCGGGGCCCCTAACAAAAAACCAGAGGGAACACGGCCCCTAAATGACCACCATGTGGCCCCACGGGGCCCCTAACTGATAACCAAGATGCCTAGAGCCCCTAACTGACGACCAGGAGGCCCTAGGGCCCTTAACCGACAACCAGGGAGCCCAAGGGCCCCGTAACTGACAATCAGGGGGCCCAGGGGCCCTAAACTGACCACCAGGGAGCCTCAGAATCCCTAACTAACGACCAGGGGACCCTGGGGCTCCAAATCGATAACCAGGGGCCCCGGGGTCCCTAACTGACAAACAGGGGGCCCCAGGCCCCCTAACTGACGACCAGGGAACATCTGGGCCCCTAACTAATAACCAGGGGGCCCCAAACCAACAACCAGGGAGCCCGGGGCCCCTAAGTGACAACCAGGGGTCTCCGGAGACCCTAACTGACGACAGGGGGCCCCGGGGCCAAACCACGTGGCTCCAAATCGACAACTAGTGGGGCCGGGGCCCCTAAATGACAAATAGGGGGCTCTGGGACCCTTAATTGACAACCAGAGGGCGACGGGGCCCCTAACTAACAACCAGGGGGCCATTAATCGACAACCACGGGGCCCCTAACTGACAACCAGGGGGCCTCGGGATTTCTAACTGGCAACCAGGAGACGACCAGGGGGCCTCAGAGCTCCTAATTAACAACCAGGGGGCCCTTGGCCCCTAGCCGACAACCAGGGGGCCCAGGGGCCCCTAACTGAAACCAGGAGGTTCCGGGGCCCCTGACTGACGACAAACTGTCTCTGGCCAGAGGCCCCTTAATTCAAATTTTTAATAATTTATATACAAAACCTGTGAGAAATCTAAGAGTTTTGTCTTAAAAGTTGCAACCCCAGGCCCTCGTTAAACGTTATTATGAACTTAATGCTATAACACAGGCGATAATGCAAACCCCCAATTGAAATACTACCAGTGATAAATATAATGAGAGCATAGCCAATATGTTGTCTTTGTCCGGAATTGCAGATTCTTTAATTTAGGATTTACGGGTACAAAAGTAAGTAATAATGATGACGACCCCGTGTACACGTCATAATAATGTCATGCAATTCTTGGAGGTTTCAAAAAACTGTGTAGTGACTTGACTCGAGTCCTCCACGTTTTGGAAAAAAAGTTATTTTAATTTTGCTTTAAATGCTTCTTTTTTTATGAAAGAACTTGCTGGGGCGATCTTATCTCAAAATCATAGGCGTAGGCAGGGGGGTGGCCCAGAGGGCCCGGGCCCCCACAATCGAAATGCCAGCAATGACAACATTTTGACAAAAAAGCCTTGTTTCTTTATTTTCAGTTTCTTTTAGCATCTTTGCGTAAGCAGTACACGCGTACAACAGTAATTAACAATAATTAATAAGGGCCCGGCGCATCCCCTTAATTCAATTTTTTTCCAACCAATTTAAACGTATAACCAGGGTGAAATGAAGGGTTTTTGTCCTGAAAGTTGCTGCCTCAGGCCCTTATCTAAACTTTTTATGAACGTAATGCAAGAACCAGCGCCGTATTTGCCACATGGCACAATGCCAGGGCCCCGCGCTCAGATAGTAGGACTTTTTTTGGTCTTCGTTGCAAAAATCCCCTATGTGCCAGAGGCACCGCGCAATATAAACCCGGCCCGAGAATAGCATGTTTAGTAGGCGTAACCATCTATCGTACGATTTTTCAATAACGATTTACTTCCACCTCGCCAGTTTTACGCACAAAATACTTTAAAAAAAAGCTAGGTAAATGCTCATTGAACAAATTATTGAATTTCAATTGAGAGGGCCTGGGCTCCTTGGCCTACACGTACTCCTGTAACTGGTTATCTTCAATGCAAACAAAATCTTCAAGGAAAATCTTCGAGTGGATTATTATTTACTGCTAAAATATTGCAGGAGGCAATGTGCCTTACTTCCCCCTACAAGGACCAAATCACTTATTATTAAATTTAACACTATAATGCAAGATTTTGAACGTGCTTTGGACTTCAATGGCAAGTAAAAGGATTGAACAATTAAATTTTTTCGATTGGCTTTCAAATGTTAAAAATCTAGTTTATTCAAATGGCTGTGAACACGTGCAAAATGTGATCCAATGGGATTAAAGTAGCTTTTTTTTCCAAAAACTTACAAAAATTTCTCAAGCCCCCAGACCCCCATAGCCACCGGCGGCTGGGGGCTCTGCCCCCAGACCCCCATCTGTGGTACGTTTGAGTACACTAGTTTACTCAAACACGACTCCTAAGTTAGACATTTGCACTTTCTAACGATTAGTTTTCGCCCTCTTACTTTACCAAAATCCTGGTTAAGTTCCAACAGGCTACGGCTTTATATCTTCCATTCTACGATATCTTTGCCCCACAAAAAGTTTCTTTTTTGAAAATTTCTGATGACGTCATTGCATGTCATTTATGGTTTGGGCCCCCCCCAATCAAAAATCCTGGCTACGCCTATGCCTGCTGGGTACTTTTACCCCTTTGAGCTACACTCTTCTCAACGGCCCTGGCTATAAGGTGCGTTCAGATTCTATCGAGTCAATCGGACGCAACCAAACTCGAAACGACCTTTGCTAACGTTTGCGAGTGGTCGATGACGTCACTCATGAAGATTGTTTCGCATTGGTTTGCGTTTTGATCTAAACGCACTTTCAAAGCAAGCTGAATTATATTAAAATCTTTGTTTTGCTTGCTGTGTTATGGAATTAAACCGAAGCGATAAACTTATCACATAGGACTTCTCTATTCGACATCGTGCCTGGGATACAAAGTTTTCTAGCGATCAGTGCGGGTATGCCGTATTCGCACTCGCTGAATAAACTTTTTCAAAGTAAACTTTTCCCAACTCCATATCTCAAAAAAAATTTTTTTAGTTTACGAGGACTATTGTAGTTAAGATTATGGGTATTAAGGAATCTGAAACAAATCACTTCCTAAAATGGTTTATATAGTTACTGCTTTTTTTTCGCCAAGTAACTGTTGCCTGAGTCAGTGGTGCTATTAAAATGTTGCAGGATCCGGTTCTTTAAATTGCCGAGAGCCCAGAATTCGCAAAAGATTTTTTTCTTTTTGAAGATCACCCAATTTGCGACCACACAAATTATACAGTATGTTTTTCACAAAAAAAGGTGTCTTCGGACGACTTGAACTTTTTTTGATCAGGCGAAGAACGCGATTTTTTTGTCTTTTCAAGAGCAAAAATTTACCAAAGCAGAGTAATTTTGACATCCATTTCTACGAGTTTAACAGTCCGTTCGAAAAAACCGATGCTACTGCTAAAAGCACGACTGTTGCAGCTCAGCTATTTTCGGAAATTAATTAAGTTTTGGAAAAAAACATGACATTTTTATGGTTCCTGCTGCAATGCTTGACCAGTTCTACTGATTTCTTAAAAATTTCAAATATTTCGGTAGCAAACTTTAATCATGGAATATATGGTTTACCTTGCATCATCTGTTGACCTGCTGCTGCTTTCGTTCATTCTTTTTTCTTTGGTAGAAATCAGGAAATTTCCTGCTACAACCAATAATTTACCTCTACCGTAAATTATGTTTCTTTAAATTCCAATGTTCTATCTAAGCACCTAATGTCTACAACACCATCAATCGTTAGCAATGCAAGCTGTTGCTGCTGTGTCTTCGGATAGTTAGTCAATAGGCTTCGACTTACTGTTTATTCAGCTTGTGAAAAAGTATGCAGTACGCTAAGTTGTATACTATTTACTATAATACAATACGCTCTAGCATACGTAGCGTTGTTGTTTTGTTATGATCTGATATCATCAAAGGCTTTTGAAGAGTCAATAGAAAGTTACAGGCCGAATTTCGAATAAATAAATAAATATCAGCTAGAAGATTTTAGGTTTCGAAAATTCTATTCTCTTCCAATCTGATATATTATTCAGTTATTATGGGGATTTGACGTTATCCTCAAAAAAGTGCTCAGTGGAAATTACAGGGCACAATAATACAAATTGCAGTCATTTCTGAGACAGGAAACTCCTACAGCCTGTTTAACACTCGCGGCGTACGGGGTAATTCTGTTCAATAGAATCATTGAAAAAGATTACCCCCTAAAGGTGAAATAGGCTATAGGGTAAGGTTTTCCTACCTTTTAGCTTACAATGCAATTTGTATCAATTTGATAATTAGAAAAAACTCTGGCTTTGAAGCGAAAAATCAGGTATGTATTATTGTTGTTAACAATCACTACTTTCAACGTAATTTCTTTGACGTTTCTTGTATGCACTTTAATGTATTTAATTAATTTAAATGTATTAAATGCACTTTAATGTATTTAATCTATTTAATTAACTATTCCAACTAAACGTGATCCCTATGTTTTGCTGCATGCCACCAGCTGCAATCATAGACTAAATACCAAACTAAGTTCAAAGGCGGCTATAATCATTTATGTAGTAAGTAAAGCAAAGTTTTTTTTAACCTAAAAATTCCGAAAAATTGACGTAAGAATTTTTTTAAAAAATGACTTTATTGACCTAACAAAACTTTACGGACTGAATAAAAACTACTTCTTAAGACTTTTTCAAGCTTTTATACCAAAACAAACATTTAATAAACGAAAGCACGCCAATTCGCAACGAAATTTACAAAACAAGCCTGTACTATTGCGAAATAAGTCTTCAAGTATTGCGATAAACAGTAACACAGCATGCTGATCATCAGGAGGACGGGTTAAAGTGTAAAATCATGATAGTACTCTTGTACTTTGATTTTGATTAGCTGGCCAGCTAAACCAGTCGTTTGAACCAACTTCTGCTTGAGTTTCCAGAACACCAGACCCTTCAAAACGTTCACAATCGCTTTCAATTCAGGTTAATTCTTTTTGCATATAAAACAGATTAATTTAACCAGTTTTCACGATCCCCATCTGGTATGAGCAGACACTGGAGGGTAACTTATAGCAGCGAATTTGGCTTTACTGGTTTTGTTTTTATTTCAGTAATTTGACCTTAAAAAATTAGCTGATTAATATTTACGAAGTGAGATCTGACTGTCATAGCACAATTGCGCAATATGTGCAACGCATGTCACGTGAAACAGGTAGGATGTGTTACACCTGCAGCCACTAAATATTTTGCGGCATCAGAGAATAGTCGATAGATAGAGTTTCTGCTAGTTTCAAGCGTTCTATCAGGCTATAGCCCCCCTTTCCCATTGGCCTGTTGACTAAAATAAGCAATAAGGAAAATACCACGTTTTTCGCACTTTTGAAACAGTCTTTTGAAGTGATATGGACTTTAAAGTGGTTTAAAGCCACTTTTAAAACATTTATTCAGGGGGAGCTAATGTTTGTAAAAACAAAGCTCACAAATCACTATCTTAAAACTTTGAAAATAGCCAAAAATAAGCGATCAAATTCGATCGCTTGATGCAAAATGCCTAACGTAGGCTTCATCAAACAAATTATGAATGGGGAGGGGTATCCAGAAGTCTATTTAATTTAGTTAATTACCAATCACTTCTCTCAAATCTCGCTCCATTATACGTCCTTGCCCCAAATTATCTTTCTTTATAAAATGCTAACGAATTAGGTTAAACTTGTGAGATTTTTCGAATTATAGGATTTACTGATAGTACGGGCTTCTAAAAAAAGACTGAAATTTTACAATTAAGTTAGCCCAGCCCACATAGCCAATATTTATGCACCCAGTTTAATCATGTTTTTGCAGTCAATGCGAATTTCTTATCCACATTTTAAAAGCATTAATTTTATCAAAATAGGCTTATCAAAATCAGAAAAAAAAAAAAACTGCAAAATCTCCGAACCCTGAGGCCTCCCCTCCCAGACACCCCCGAATATCCCCCAATTGTAGATTTCTAGCTACGCGCCTAGCTGTTGCTATTTATGGGTGATAAACCGAAAAATGAGCGATAATTACAAACAACTGACTTTATCGCCCGATAAAAAGATTATTGACCTAACGGTAAAAAATTTACTTTTTGTTGACCAATCAAATTAAGAACATGAAACTCTCTCTATCCCGAGTTCTTGCAAAAAATCACATCATTCGTCCTTACTTCTAAAAAATTGACTTCATTAAAAAAGCTTGCCCTAGTGGTCAGGTTCCGGAACAGTAAACAAAACGCAATTATTTTGAAATTGAGGTAAACTGCTAATTGACTTACTGTCAATAGTATTTATTTCAATGTTATAGTAAAAATCCTGGAAATTATTTAAAACAGAGTATTGAAAAAGAAGCTTTTTTTTCAGGATTTGAGCCAACACGGAATTACTAGCGTCTGTTCGCGTCGCTTTTTGAGACTGTGAATCTTTTTTTGATATCACGTGAACGCGGAAGTTTTATCATCTAAAGACTGTTTGTTTTATTGTTGTTCCGGCCAAGGGGCGGAAGGAACAAGTTGAATGATTCTTGCTCACCACTGCTACTGACTTCGAGGGCACTATGAACCAATGACCTCAATTCACACATATGCTGCCTTCTTCTTGTTAAGTAACCACTCGGAAATGAACCAACAACAATCAATGTAATGTTTCGACGCAATGCAATGTGCAAAAAACACTTGAATTTTTAAACCGCAGTGTATGCAGTGGTTCTCTCAGAACATTATTCAAGAATGAAACGGCACGCCTAGACAAGTCAGAGTCCGGCATTGAATAATTATGACGTCATAGTACAGTAGGAACTACAATCGATGAATGGCGTTTAATCTGTAGCTAAAATAGGCTACCGTAGGTAAACTAAATTAAATTTAATTGAAATATGGAAACAAATAGCTAGCGTCCGGAACAATTGTATTGCCTAGTGTTTCCTATAGCACGATTTTGTACGACTGCAGTTGGCCTTGGCAATGCTATTTTTTCGGCTGCCATATCGAATAAAAAATTCCTACATGTTTTATTTTTTGTCTGGGCTTGGCATCAGTGCTGTCGACAGAGCAAACGGAGTGGGGGGCCCTAATTTGGAAAATGGGGGGGGGCACTAAAATGATGAACTTTTCGAAAATAAAAAGATCGTCGAAAATGGGAAGGCAGTAAAATGGACTGAACTTTTGAAGTGATTGATCTTCAGATCTTGTACGGCTACAAATTATGCGCAATGTAAAAAATTCTGTATTCATGTCTAAAAAAGAGACCTATAAAGCCGGCAGCGTTTCTTAGCTCGTTTTGTCTGCGGCCCACAATCGCTTGAAAAATCTATCTGCAGCAGTGAATGCTATTAGCAGACGCGTAACCACGATTTTACTAAGAGGGGGGCTTGAACCGAAAGTAAATTTTTTTCACAAAAATTGTCTCATTTAGGTCTAGTACTAAGCAAACTGAAACAACTCAAACGCGTAACACGGGGCGGAGCCCCAAGCAGCTGGGCGATTTTTTTTGATTTTGCAGCAAAAAAATAGCAATATTAACGCCCTTTTAATCACATTTCGCTCTTTTTGAAGCCATATGAATAACTACATTGCTAAAATTCAGAAGTCATTTCAAAGAATCAAATTGCCCAGCCTCTTTAGTCCTCCCCCTTACTTCAGGTCCAGTCTAAAATACGTTTAAACGCTCGTATTTTGTGATTAAAGTTTCTAAATGACTTGGCTAAGGACGCTTAACCTTGGTGCTCCACCGACTCTAACTTAAAGTCTTTTCAGAAGTTGCTCTAAAATCAAAAACAGCTGGTCTTCGAAAAAAATGTTTTCACTTCTTGTTTCATGCCATAATTACTAACGAAGTACCGGTAACAATCAGTAGCATACGCAGGATTTTGAAAAGGGGGGGGGGGGGGGGGGGGGGCCAGGAACCTTAAAAAATTTGAGAAGAACAACGGTCGGAATGAACATTGTTTCACTTCAATTTAGTCTGATTTCTCCCCCAAAATTAGGTGAAGACCAAAAAAAAAGGTCTTCACTCAAATTGAGTCCGATTTTTCGCTCAAATTTAGGTAAGACCAAAAAAAGAAGGTTTTCACTCAAATTTAGTCCAATTTTTCGCTCAAATTTAGGTGAAGACCAAAAAAAAATCTTCACTTAAATTTAGTCCGATTTTTCGCTTAAATTTAGGTGAAGCCCAAAAAAAGGTCGTCACTCAAATTTAGTCCGATTTTTCGCTCAAATTTAGCTGAAGAACAAAAATAATAAAAAATAAAAAAAAGGTCTTCACTCAAATTTAGCCCGATTTTTCGCCCAAAATTAGGTGAAGACCAAAAAAAAAGGTCTTCACTCGAATTTAGTCCGATTTTTTTGGGTGAGGGCCGAAAACAAAGGTCTTCGCCTACCATTTGTGTGCTCAAAGCTTCTGTCCAACTTACAAAGGAGGGGGGGCCATTCCGCTATTTTGCATACTAATCTACGCTAATTATACTATCCTGGCGACCCAAAGGGGGAGGCCATGGCCCAATGCCCCCCCCTAAATACGCCCCTGATAACAATTCTGCAGGCTTATATCTTTCTTCCGCGACGCATCCGTAAAGGCATGTTAATAAGGCGGGTTATTGGGTCACATTTATGTTAAGCAGTTGATTGCCAGCAATTTCGCAAAGAATCTAGAAACGTCAATCGAGAATTATGTTTGCGCGTTATTATTCCTTTTTCCATCATTGTCTGTTGTCTTGTCGTTACGTGATGTTTCAAAAACAGTATTTTGAGTGAACCGAAATGGGGAGGCACAAGCCGCCGTTAGGGGGCACGCCCGTAACGACAGCACTGCTTGGCATTAAGTTAACAGATTTGAAATGCATATTCGACAATTTTAGGTTCTGTACATGCATGCCCACACATGTTCTACAAGAAGTATAAACAAACATTTACAATGCAACACAACTCAAAATCTGACTCATCGGCTGCAAACTGCTACATCATCAATTATGAATGCATTGAAATGCTATCACGCACGATGCCATTGCTATTATAAAATGCCTTAGCTGTGCAATGTGCATGTTTTATGGAGGTCTAGTTTGATACCTATATTTGAGTGCTGCATTGTAAATAAAAATTTTATACTCTAATTAGTACTTTTCGTTTCTCATAAGATACTGTGTTTTCTAACTAAAACGCGTTTTTGTTTTTTTTTACAGCAAAATAGCTTGCTCAAGTTTCAAGCAGGCAAATGCTCTCAAGATATATTATTTGAAAAGCAAAAATTAATTTTTTGACCACACTGCTGAGCAAAATATCTAAATTTGTTTATCTCTTAGCTCAAACTACATAACTTCTACTATATTTGAATAAGACTATGTTAAATTTTAGCCCCCTGAAGAGCCCTCAAGGGCAAATCAGACTGTTGAGGCATTTCAGTTGTGGTGGTCTGTAACTAGTTAGCTACTAACATATGCTTGTGTAACAATAAAAGCACAAAGTGGCATCGGGCCCTTTAATTCTTTTAAAATATTACAGTATTCTAAACAGTAGCGTAGCCTAAACAGTAGCGTAGCTATAGCCCCCCATTGGCATGTCGACCAAAATGCAAAATGAGAAAAACACTGCGTTTTTAGAACTTTTGAGACTGTTTTATGCACTGGAGTGGACTAAATAGTGATTTAAAACATTTTTTGAAACATATATTCAAAGGGGAGGGGCTAATTTTCAAAAATAGAACCAACAAATAAATAAAAACTTTGAAATATGATCAAAAATACGCAATCAAATTTGATCGCAAGTGTAAAAATGCTGAACATAGGTGTCATCAACAAACGTACTATAAACTAAGGAATAGGGGAGGGGGGCTATTCCGTATTAGTTTATTACCAATAATTTCTCTCAAATCTCTTTTCATTAGCCCCCTCCCCAATTATTTTTGTCTAAAAACTGTATGCAAAATAGATTACTCCGTGTGAGTTTTGTTGAACTATTCGATTTTATAATTTACCAGCATCTAATTAAGAGAACTAAAATTTTACCATTCGTCTTCTCCCAAATAGCCCATTTATGCAACCAGTTTAATCTTGTTTGCAGTTGCACTGCTAATTTCGAAGACACGTTTTAAAAGCATAATTTTTTTAACAAAATAGCCCTAAAATTTAGTTATTTTTGCAAAAAAACGCAAAATTTTCGATTTTAGAAGATTTTGCAAAATAACGCAAAATTTTAGAAGATGCCTCCGGCGGCGGGGGCTTTGCCCCCAAACCCCCAGCTACGCGCCTGCCACACTTTGCACTATTTATAATCATATGGGTTTTCTTAGGTTTTGTCTTGAACAATTTTTTCTTGATCGTTCAGTTGCAAACCTTATGATGTTGACTATAGATGTATGCTTAAACCTTAATTGTTTTTTGTTTGAAAAGTTTTATTTGCATTACGAACTGTGTGACTTTAATTCCATCTTGTTACACTGCACTAAGTTATTTATTCGCCAAAGTATAGATCGCAAACAAATTTTTGATGTCGTTTTTCGAAACCCCCCATTGAAAAATCCTGCGTACGCCACTGCATACAAATGCTGCTTAAGTTATTTTTCAATCTTTAAATTAATAGTTTTCAGTGAAGTAAAGACTTTATAACTAATATTTAGCAGTCAATTTTTTGCGATTTTGATGTCTACGGCTTGTACAACGCTGCAATGTAAAGACATAAACTGACTAAAGTATAATTATTCGCTTCTACTTAATTATTATCGACACAATAATCTCTTTTCTAAACTTTTTTTCTGGCTTAACCAAGTCAACTTTATTGCTCATCGACTTGCAGTCTCAACTATGGAATAGCTTAACACATGCAATATTGGACTTAAAACCGTCAACAAACCGGCGAAATTGAAGCACTTTGATGACAACAGCGCCGTCACGCATAGTTGCTTGTGAAAATTGACGCTTTATGCGTCACTAGTTTTACGCTTGCCTTGGGCCGCTAAAACCTGAGAATTTAGCTAAAAAGGCCTTGTATTACACCAATTTTTCTGAGAGTATTTAACCAGATCTGTGGTCTAGAGATAAGCTGGTTACCATAAAAGCAAGAAAAAGGGACTGGTTTAACTTCTATTTGAGGTATCTGCCAAAGACTTTAGAAACGGTACCTTTTTTAAAAAACGAACGACTAAAATGTTACGATAGGTTGTTCCTAAATTTGCCGAATTTTCAACCGCATATTTTGTTCTTAGTTTACTTTTGAATTTTATTAGAGAACGCAGTCGCCGGCGTGGCTTAGAGGGCAAAGGCGTCGTCTTGAGGACGACCCCGATGATTGCAAGATCATGGGTTCAACCCGCACCGTGGTCACGTTGTTGCGTCTTTGAATTAGACGCTTTACGATGATTATCTCTGCTTGGTGGCTTGGAGCCTGCAGCAAATTCAGCAGATAACAATTTGAAGAAATCCACAGGCACATGGAATCACTGGCAACTTCTAAGCAGTAGAGAATTCCTTCCAGCACGAAATAGTTACAGCAATGAAAAGTGTGCGGATCACTCAATAGTTAGTGTCTGTCGCTGTCTGGTTACAGACGGATAAATACGCAAAACAATATTGTTTTAACCCTACTGCCCCTACTGACTGTTCAAGTTCAACTTCATTTATTTGTCTCTTAAAAACTATTAATTAAAAAATTATAGTACACGATACAACATTGTACATAGTTCGTGAAAAAATGGTAATTATTATTTACCGCAGCACAGTAAAAGTATTGTATTTGCGAACTCCTCATTTCTCATCGCTGAAATTATTTAAGTCTGCCACAGTAACTAAATTCAATGTATGCACAAACTCAGAGTTTCAAACAAGTAAAATTTCATCATCCTGAAATAAAGAATATATTCAAACTAGTATTTTGAATATTGTTGGAGGAGCTTAATGTAATTAAGTAACGGACAAACCAAGGAGTCGCCCCGCATTGGTAAAAAAATCTCAAATACGGCACGTGTCCAGTATCCACACTCCCTACTAGCTGCTAGAAACGCTTCTGCATTAACTTATTGTACAAGCCGTATTTTTATTACTGTGTATTATAACATCAAATGAGAAAGGGTCCCAATGACCTCTGAAATGCTTTGTGGTAATAAAACTTTAATTATGTGAAGGCCTATATAAAGAGGCATCGCACATTTCTTCGGTCTGTTAAAACGTTATTTGAGATAAAATATAGCTGGCATTTTGGTATTTTAGATTTATGATTGTGAGTAGGAAAATCTTTAAAGGCAAAAAAATATTGCTGTGGGTTAAAAAAAATTTAAGTTTGGTTCTATTCCCTACCACATGCCGATAAAAATGCTACGAAAGTACTACGTGGCAAAAACCTTTTCCACGTTTTTGCTCCATTTTATTCTACAGTACTCGCACTGATATTTGCGTGTTTTTATGTCTTTTGCATTGTGCCGCTGCCAAAGGGACGTATGCAATAATCTGGCAATACCCTCCCGAAATAATGGCTAAATGTCAAAACTCTTTCCTTGACGTTTTGTTTTAAAAATTGGCTCGATTTGAAGTTTTGAAAATTTGTACCCTGTAATCAAATAATAACCACAAATATACGAAGCAAAAGTAATTAAATTGGCAATTTGTAGTACTTCACCTCAAAACAAAAAATCACTCCAAAGATGTAGAGCGAAAACTCCCATCAGCAGATACACACGATTATTCTGGTTTCTTTTAGCAGGCTTATAATTTTTTTCTTAATGGTGTTAATAACGACAATTGTAATTTTAGAAATCAAAAATTCTTGAGTCTTGCTCTTGATTGCCTTTAGGAACCTGGCAGCATATCGCCTAAAATACTCTTTGCACTTGCTTGCATGGTTGGATTGCTTTAGATTCAAAGTTTAGTTTGGATTTATCCTCCTTAGCATTCTTTTCTTTATTTCGGAACTAAGAAAGAAGATGGTTAATTCCACTCGACCAAATTCTCAAATCAACCTTGTATAGTGCAATCCAAAATCGCAAAAATTGGTGCCAAAAAATTAGAATGAAAAAAGCAAAAACTGTCCTTTGCAGAGTTGTAAACTGGCCAACTAGTTCAGGCCCGAAAATATAAGCCCGAACCCGGCCCGAAAATTTAAGCCCGAACCCGCCCCGAAGCCGAAAACTAATTTGATGCCCAAGTCATGCCCAAAAAAACCCGCAAGTTAAGTTAGGTCTGAAAAATTTAGCAATGTCGCCGAGTTATTTTGATTATATTTTTGTGCACTTAAGGCAAATAGTACTTCTCAGGCCCGAATTAAGCCCGAAATTTTTGTCAACTTTAGGCCTGAGCCCGGCCCGAACCCGGCCCGAAAAGCCGGCCCGACTTACAACTTTGGTCCTTTGATTTCAATTTCTGTAGTTGGACGTGCTTTCACAAAAGCTTTTAGCTGTTGAACATTTTTGACCTTATCTTGAGGTGACTTGAACGATAAACAATACGGAGGCGAATTGAGTTTAGTCGAGTTTTGATTGTCCAGTTAAATTTTTGTTTATATTTTTTATCTTGCGAATTTAATCGTTGCATAAAGCCAGCTCTTACTATTTTAACAATCTCGCCATTTTGTTTGAGCAAGCAAAAATAACGTTTTCAAAATGATATTGCTATCTGCATACTAACGGCATAAAAAGTATTGTTTCGTGGAAAATTTTATGAACAACTTCGGACCTTGTACGAATTTATTTCATTTGACTTATTATCTGCAGACTAATCTAACTATAATTAAGTGTATTAGTTTAAATTATGAAACATACAAAGAGCAGTTTTTGGGTACATTTAAAAAAGATGATTTCGAAAAGTTTTTGATACCGGCACTCTTTTACAAATTGATCAAATTTGAATTCTCGACATCAATTTACCATTCATAGATAGAAGAGCATTGATGCAATTGGGCTGTATAGAAACATAGCAATTATCTTGGTTCTTAAATGAACTCCTGGGATAAAAATGCTGGTGTTGTTTACGAAGACACAAACAAAACGTATCTGTGGCCGTATAATAGAATTACTTGCCAAAGAAAATCGTGTGAATTCAAATAAAATGGTGCCGCAAACTCGCAGTTACAGCAAAAATATACAACTCAAAGGTGCACTTATGTCGTTATCTCGAACACGTGACGTGGCCAAGTTCAATGGCAAATTTTAGTTTCTGAAATTGAATTATTTGGAATTTTATCTTGCAGAAGTAGCATTAGCAGAAAATTCTGCATCTTACTTACGAGTGATGTAGTCGAGACCCTGATGGTCGAGACCGAGACCAAGACCGAGACTTGGAAAAAATTAGAGTCCAAGACCCGAGACCAAGACTTGAAAAAATTTTCGAGACCGAGATCGAGACTCGGTGAGTTTTTCGAGACCGAGACGAGACTTCGAGACCCGAGATTTTAGAAGCAAAACTTATTTGTATTGACTATTGACAACCCTTTTCATGATTTTTCTTTAAACAAACGGCCAATCGCAATACAGTAGAACGACCATAAACCAAAAAACGAACTTGGGCCACGTGCTATTTACAAGGACATGAAGAGGTGACGGCGTACCTCTACTGTCAAGCGCCCGACCTTAAAGTAGAGAAATTGCCGTTCGATGCCAACTGAAACTGGGCAATGCGTTCCTGTGTTCAAATTATCGCAGTGGTCCAGCTTGCAGTAACTACAGATTAGTAACAGAGCCAAAAAATCTTGAATGGCATATTATTGCAAGCAAAAATAATCACGAAACACAACGGAAAAAATTAATGCAACCGTAAAAAGTAAGCCTATACCAAAATCAAACAATAAAATTGTGATTGCATTTTAATGCAACCAGCATTTCTAGATTAACTGAAGAAAGCCGAGATCGATGAGGTCTCATGATCAAACCTCCGGTACTAAAAATACGCTCCACAGGAGCCGATGACGCTGGCACAAAAAGAACTTGCATCGCGAGTTTGTATAAGGCAGGTAGTTGGTTTTCCATGGTTTCCCAAAATTCGAAAATATTTTCGTTAAAATGTTGACCATTGTTGGTGATTTCGAGATACTTTAGCAACTACCACCGAACGCTTGTTGATCTTTTGGAAGTTGCTTTATTTGGAATTTTCGCATATTTGCTGAAAAGACGTGGAATGTTTCTTAGCTGTGCCGTTTCTTCCTCCGAGCGTCCACGATTCGCCAACTCAGATGTGCTTCCCTCCACGTCCATATCATCTATTAAATTTTCGGCCGCTCGGATAATCTTTTCTGCAAAAAATATATAGCCTTTTTACAATTCAATTTCAATAATGACATAAAATGCGTCGACTCAACTGTTATCTTGTTGCATTCTATACACAGACGGACGTAAGCTGAGGAAGACCACTTGCAGCCGTCATGGATTTCGAGTCGCTTAGCATGCACAAGCCCACAGCTAGAAGCCGCTACTTAGTGCTTTCGATCTATATCAAATTTCACTTGCGATTTCTTATTCATTGGGCTTCGAATCACATTAGTTTCCGGCTTTTTATTTTTGTGTTTGGGCCTGAACTACAGTTGTTGACCCGTTTGCAGCTCCTGGCCGAGAGCAAAGTTGTAAAAATTGATATAAAAGTTTACTCGCAAATAAAAAACCTTACAACCTGGGTCGATGCGATATATATAGATGTACATTGTAAGTTGTTGTTGAGTTACACGTCGCTGATGGGGGTTTCGGGTATTTGTTATCTTCTAGAATTTTTTACAACAGCAAAAGAAACTGAAGTGGTGATACTTTAAATAGCACCCTCGAGTGCCGGGTTAATAATTCAAGAACTTGGAATGCAAAATGCCATCAGGTTGAGACGTGTAGTACATTAATTTAGCTTCGATTTGGAGAGCGTTTCATAATTAAACTTGTTCACTTCGGCACACAACCGTTAAAAATATCAATAAATAACATACAAAAGCACACAATTATTATCCACTTTACAACCTAGCAAAGTTAGTGTATTAAATCATTCCTTCAAAAATAATGCAATAGCTTACCGTGACTTGTGGCATTTCTTCATGAGCCGAACAAACGAAGAGGTTGTGCCTGAACGATCAGAGATTGTTGTCGATGTTGGGCAAAACTTGCATTTTGCAGAATGTTTTTTATTTCCTGCTTTTTCATCGTCGTACTCTTTATGATGCCTATACCCAAATTTTATTAAGGCCGAATTACGAGACATAATGCAAATTGTTTCAACGTAAAAAATGAAATAATACTTTATAACGAATTAACTCAAACTAAACACAACTGTCACTCGTATTACAAAGATATTCTTACAATATGTATTACAAAGATATTTCTTATAAAATGCATCTTAAATTTGCTTAAGTTTCATTACCAAACTGATCGTGGACCAATCTAGAGGAATTCGATTTCGAAGCGAGTTGCTGAATCAAATTAAAATAAAAGCTTTCATAAACTCGCGGCTTAGTGCACGGGCATTGAGCAAATGAACAACACTGCACCAAAAAAACATCGCAGCGGGGCGAGACGTTAGCGACACTGCGTCCGATTTTGACCGGACCAAGAATCAAAACGCAGACCTCACGCTCCGATGGCGGTGTATTTAACTACTAACGCTGACCGATCGTTTAAATCTAAAAAAAGCGGGCTTGCTAAAGCAGTTGCATTCAGGGTTGGATCCATTCATTTTTTTTTAATTTTTAAATTCAAATTCAAATTCATTGACTTTGAAAAAATTAAATTCAAATTCAAATTCATTGACTTCAAAAAACTAAATTCAAATTCAAATTCGTTGACTTTGAAAAATCAAAATTCAAATTCAAATTCATTGACTTTGCAAAAGTCGAATTCAAATTCAAATTCAAATTCATCAATAACTTGTGAGCGGATTCAAATTCAAATTCAAAATTCAAATTCAATCCAACCCCCACTTTTTACACCCAAGATTCAAAGAGAATTTTGCAATTTGCATCTAGCAAGTCGCAGTCTCGCAGTCGCAGATGTGTACTAGCGCATCGCAGTCAGGGCCTGCGAGAGGGGGTTCAGGGGGTACATCGTACCAGGGCCCGGGGGGGGGGGGGCCTGGAAGAGTTCAGGTTTCCGCGTTAAGTTTTGGTATGGCACCATAACACCGTAATCAAACTTGCCTATACAGCAAAAATATCGGTCAGCCTATTCACTACTGGTAATTGTTTGCTGTTTTTGCTACACAGCCTTGAGGGCATCCAATAATGGCCGATTTGATTAAAAAAAAAGGAAAATGTATCAAAAGCCATACACTTGCACCGAACTTAACGTTTTGTTGCATTTCTCTGACTTGAAAGCCTTAGTTAATTTCTACGGTATAACAATTTACGAGGGCCCACATTTCCTGACATCCAAAAGCATTTTAACCTCAGAGAGCGGAGTCAAAGTTGACATACTATACTACCATCATTAAGTAACTCACTCTGTCTGTATGAATTTAATAGGTATTTGGGTTTGTGAAGTCCATGATTGCAGATGACTTCTCAAAACTTTTATCAGTAAAATATTTGGATTTGCAGTATTAAAGTCGTTATATTGTATAATATTGTGTCAATGTCATCATCCCCCATTTCACATACTTACTTTCATGTATATCGCGTTTTCTACTTGTCAATTTAAGCAAGTTTGGTGCTGGGATGTTGATCAAACGCTGTATTTTACCCTCGAGAAACATAAAAAGTGCTGAAGCTTCCACAGCGCCTCCCCAGACTCTCTAGCTGGATTTAAACCAATTTTATGTCTAGTTGTGTTTTTCGTAGGTCCTAACTGTATGCGAATATCGTTATCCCCTCACTTTTAAATGAAAATCTACACCCATCCGACAAAAAACGATTTAACGCCATGGGCCCCAATAAGATTTGGGGGCCGGTATCGACCTTCGCACCCCCTGAATTTTTTTCTCTCTGAGGTCCTGATCGCAGATGCGTAATATACCAACAACTCAAGTTGCTTGAATCCAGAGTTGGATCCAGTACCGTCGCCAGAGCAAACGAAGTGAAAGGGCACTAGCCAAAAGTGGGGGAGGCACTAAAATTTGCGTACAAAAATTGATCTTCAGATCAGTGGCGGATCCAGAAAATTTTGATGGGGGGGATAATAAAAATTTTAAGCACAAAACCTCAAAAATTCGGATGTCTTCACCGAAATTGAGACTGATTTTTCGGCCGAAATCGGAAATTCAAACGTTTTTTCCGCCCAAATTCAGGTGGTCTCCAAAAAAAAAGTTGAGACTGATTTTTCAGCCGAAATCGTTAGGTTTAGGCTGGTGGGGGGGATGCACCCCCCCCTAAATCCGCCACTGCTTCAGATCTTGTACGGCTACAATTTTGCGCAATTTTAAAATAAGGCTGGCCGCGTTTCTTAGCTCGTTTCGTCGGCGGCCATTAATCGCTAGAAAAATCTATCCACAGCAGTGAATGCTGCCAGACGTACAACTAGGATTTTGCTAAGAGAGGTGAACCAAATTTGTTTTTGTACAAAAACTGCTTAAACTAGCCCCCGAGCTGAACAAACTTATGCAACTCAAGCGTTTCACAGACAGACATAGATACTAAATACTAAGTGAATGTGTATGGGGCCTGAGGGCGGTGCCCCCGGCCGCTGGGCAATTTTGAGGCAAAAAAAAACGCAATTTTAACGCCATTTTAAAATCATACTTCACACTTTTAGAAGCGATATGAATAACTAAATTTCTAAAATTCAAAAGTCATTTCAAAGAATTGAATTGCTTTGCACCTCAACCCCCCCTTACTTTTGGTCAAGTCTAAAATACGTTTAAACGCTCGTATTTTGAGATTAAATTTTCTAAGTGACTTTGCAAATGGGGTTTAAGCCCCGTCACCTTAGTTGCGCCACTGAGTGTGACCTCAAAATGTTGAGTGTGCTCTAAAAATCGAAACAGCTGGTCTTTGAAAAAAAGTTTTCACGCATTGTTTCATGTCATGATCACTAACGAAGTACCGGTAACAATTCTGCATGCTTACATGTCTCTTCCGCAATTCCGCGACACATCCGTGAAGTCAGATTAATGTACAACAGTTGGTTGCCAGCAATGTCGCAAAGAATCGAAAAAACATAAGAGGAGAATTATGTTTAAACGTAATTATTCCTTTTTCCATCATTGTCTGACTGTCTGTTGTCTTGTCGTTGCGTGATGTTTCAAAAGCAGTGTTTTTAGTCAACCAAAATGGAGGCACAAGCGGCCGTTAGGGGGTACGGCCCCCTTTGCCCCTTTTAGCAACGGCACTGGTTGGATCCATTCATTTTGTTTTTAATTTTTAAATTCAAATTCAAATTCATTGACTTTGAAAAAACTAAATTCAAATTCAAATTCATTGACTTTGAAAAATCAAAATTCAAATTCAAATTCATTGACTTTGCAAAAGTCGAATTCAAATTCAAATTCATCAATAATTCGTGAGCGGATTCAAATTCAAAATTCAAATTCAAATTAACCCTAGTTGCATTCAGATAGTTATTTTAATGACAGGAAGGCTATGGTGGAATGCGCAATTGTGTTTTCATAAACAAGACATCAAGATGAATGATTCAGTAACCTAGTGGTCCTAGTACACGGCAAACACCTTAATGTATAACAAATATCTGAGTTACGGTATTATTTTTTATCAAGACTTTATTTCTCCAATACCGCCCTGAAAATCTTTTGGGGTCACGCGTCTTCCCCATTCGGTGGCCCATGTTTATACCTCAGGTTTATACCTCAAGCTATTTTAATCTTCACTGGACCTAATTGTTACTTCTAACGTTTGATATTTACAAAAAAGCAGTGGTAAAGTAGACTTAAGTTCATCATTCTGAGTCTGCAATCTTAACTGTATCATACTACGAAAGATCTGTTCAACAGAATGAAACTGAAAACAATCACTTTGAGGTCTGAGCTGTCCTGATTAACCTTCCTTGACCAAACCTCATCGCATTGCCATGCTACCACCTCAAACTCGGTCCACGTGCAAGGAACCTGAACGAGAAAAAGGTTTAGAGCGTTTACTACCAGAAAGCAAAAATGTAGACAGCGGCAATTAGCACCTTCAACATAGATCAACATCAAATAATATCGCTAAAGCGGCTTCTTCCCCTCCAGACTGTTTTACATCACACCTTTCATAAGTAAATAACAAAGATAATAATGAATAACAGGTCGAGCAGTTTTTTCCCACGGCTCTACCTGAGTTTTTTCGAACCTCAAGTATCTCCCACTGAGTAGCCAATTATCAAAAATTGAGCTTTTATTGCAAAACTTTGTTTCTCACGATCTCAGTTTAAAAACATTGACGGAAATAAATAAAAATTGACCGAAATGAATAAATAAAGGAGATTGTTTGAAAGCAATTAAAAAGGTGTTAAGACCTAGAAAGTCAATCGAATCTTTGTTTGCGTTGCTTGCATTAAATAATTAAATTCAAAATTTTACTCCTACGCCTAACCAAGATTTTGAGTCTCGAGACTTCTCATATTTCGAGACCATGACTTTTCGAGACCAAGACTCGAGATCGAGACTTGAAGTTCAAGTCCGAGGCGAGACTGAGACGAGACTTTCAAAAATGTGTCTCGAGACAGTCTCGAGAACCGAGACCGGTCTCGAGAACTACATCACTATTACTTACAGTATAAAATGAAATTCACAAAAAATTACCGAGATAATTTTGAGAAGAATAGATGACCTGATTCCATTAAATTTAGTTCTGCAAGAAACAAATACAGTCATAGAAAGATTTTTGGCAGCTGTGTCTCGTACTAATAATATTTTTTTAATTCCTTATCAGATATCTTCAATCACTAGATGGAGTAGAGAGTCTAGTTGGTGCCAATACATTTTGAAAAAAGTAAATTAAATGTTTCCGCAGACCATCTTACTGACGAAATTAACTGCAAGAAAGTCTTTTTTTTTAGTTTTGATGTGAGATATGCTGATACAGTACTATAAATGAGTACTATAAATGAGGCGATATTTGAGCGATATTTGAGCAATTTTTAAATGACGCGATATATAAATGAGGCGATATTTGAGTACTATAAATGAGGCGATATTTGAGCAATTTTTAAATGACGTTTCGCTCAGCAGCGTTGTGCTACTTTTGTGTTTTGGCTTTTTGAACGGATGACTGCTGTGAGCAGCTCGGCTGGACCGACTGTCGTTTCATCATAAATCTCTAAATGCGGAACTTTTCCTAGTTTTATGCAAAAAATCGCAAAATTAAAAAAAATATTATTAAAAAATAACATGTTGCTGTGTTTACTAATTTACTAATGCAGTTAATGGTTCTCGAAAATTAGCGTAGAACACTCTTAAAAATCAATTCTTGCTCATCAGGGTTATGATTTTTTTGTCTGCAAATGCCTGAGGCTGGAAGTGATGAACTTTTGAACGTTAATGACGATTATCACTTTTTTTTTGCTTAACATTACAAAAACCTCGCGCACCCATTGCCCCGAAAAAATCGTATGATTCACTAAAGAATTATATTAAATTACCCAATAAAACAGAACAAAAATAACTACACACAGCATATTGCATCAACTGAATCAATAAGTGACACACCCAGCAGTCATGCAATCATACGAATTAAGTTTGTGAGTGAAGAGAAGTCTCACGTTTTAGGTATCTTTTCAAAAACTATACTCCTAAATATTTGTAATGTTAGACGAATTTTTAAAATCTTTTTTTTCATACCGATTTCTCTTTTGGCTGCCATGTTTGATTGTACTATCTCAACTGCTGATGAAACATCAACCCAGTGCGTCTGAATGTTGGTGTTTTTCGGCATGTAATTAAAATAGATTGTGAAAAGAGGTTTTGGATATTATTGTACATCGATTTTTAGTAGCACTGATATCTAAACCAAGCTTATGCCCATTGCATTGCCCACACAGTTACGGGTTGCAGTAAATAGTTTTGTACTGACTTGTTGTTCTGAAACAACAGGAAAAATTTGCTTTTGCATAAAAAAGCTTTTTTTAGGGTGCTGTTGCTGTCCCACTGCCAACAATTTAAATCCTGACAACGTTCGAAAAATTTAAACAATAGCAAGCAAAGATTTGTCAGGGGACGCCAACCAAGATGTACAAAGTAGTCACGAAAACCTTTTTAACGACAAAAACTGTACTTGTGAGCAGGCGCGTCGATTTGTCGAAATCTTTGGGGGGGCCAACTTAATAACCAGAACTTTTTTGGCGAAATTTCGCGAATTTTGTTGGCATTGTTTGTACATCGTAGACTTTGTTTGCAATGTTCGTACGTCGCAATAGCACATTTGATGCAGTTTTTTTTTCGATGTTGAGCCGTTTAGGAAATAAGCGTGCGGTATTTTGGAAAAGGAAAAAAAAATTCATCGCGGCCAAAAGTGGGTTGGTAGGAATGAAAGGATATCTTGAGATATATAACTGTGTGAAATATTTTTTGCGGCATTTTTTAAGTGCGACTTCTTTCACGCCAAACTTATGGGGCGTTTTTTGGGCGTTAATTCCAATGCTACGACTTTGAAAACTTTGAAAATTGTTCCACCAAGCTTGTCTATACTACGTTAAGGGATGAAACGGATAGGCGTGGCCAAGGGGGCGATAGCTCCTCTTCAAATTAAAATGCCCTCAATGATAAAAATATTAAAACAAAGTCTACTGTTTCTTCAGTTTCTTTTAGCATTTCTCCGTACAAAAGTGCACGCGTTCAACTGTAATTAGCAATGATATTAACATGGATCTCCAAAAAACCCGATCCCCCTTAATTCAAAATTTTGCCAACCAATTTATGTGTATAGCCCGGGAGAATTGAAGAGTTTTGTCTTAAAAATTGCAACCTCAGGCACTTATCTAACCTTTTCATGAACGTAATACAATATAAACACGAGCGGATTTACCAAATGGTGCAGTGCCAGGGGGTACCGCGTTTAAATGGTGGGCCTAAGAGGTTTTTTTGTCTCACTTATATTGATTGGAAATTGCAGCGAAAATCCCCAAAGTGCTAGGGGCCCCGCGCAATGTAAATCCAGCGTGGGCAAAAGCACGATTAGTTATACGCCTTACCAATAAGCATCTTTTGTATCAATTAACTTTCAATTACAATTCACCTCAAACTCGCCAGTTTTTACACGACAAAATGCTTTAAAAAAAAATTGGCAAGCAAAAATGTGCATTCAACAAATTATTGAATTTAAATTAAGGGGGCCTGAGGCCCTAAGTTATTACATGTACTCTTACAATTGGTTATTTTCATGACCTACTGCTCAACATTTTAGAAGGCAATGTACCTTACCGCCTACCTGGGCCAAATTACATACAAAATTTAACCCCAAACTGCAAGATTTTAAACGTGTTTTGGACTTGAATTGTAGGTAAAAAGAGAATTGAACAATTTAATTTTTCAATTGGCTTTCTAAGCAGGGTTGTGAACGGGCCGACTAGTTCAGGCCCGAACCCGAAAATTTAAGCCCGCATCCGAAAACTAATTTGAAGCACAAATCGTGTCCGAAAAAACCGAAAGTTTAGTTAAGTCTGAAAAATTTAGCAATCTTGTTATTTTGATTTTATTTTGGTACATCTAAAACAAAAAGCACGTCTCGGGCCCGCATAAAGCCCGAAATTTTTGTCAACTTTAGGCCCGAACCCGACCGGAAAAGCCCGGCCCGACTTACAACCATGTTCCTAAATGTTAAAAATCTGGTTACTTCGAATTACTCTAAAAACGCGCGAAATGTGATCCAACGGCATTAAAATAGCTATTTTTTTCAAAAAATTACAAAAAGTTGCCCAGCGGTTGGGAGCTTCGCCCCCACACTCCCGTCTGTGATACATTTGAGTTACACTAGATTACTTAACATGTCTCCCAATTTAGACATTTTAACTTTTAAACATTTACTTCAAACTCTCCCCCTTCGGCAAAATCCTAGTTGCGTGCCAAACCAGGCTACGGCATCTGATCTTCCATTTTGCGATATCGTTGTCCCGTAAAAAGTGCCTCATTTCAAAAATGTTTGAAGATGTCATTGCATGTGATTTGGGCCCCCTCAATGAAAAATCCTGGCTCGCCTGTGATAGCACCGTCCATTAAGTCCCCCCTTGGATGGCACCATTGTAATATTGAGTGACTATGCCGATTTGCTCTGACGCTGCGAGTATCAGTATGCCCTCGCTCCTCAGTGCCCTGTTGTAACAGTGAGGACTTTCCTCATCTAGACTTCACTGACAGACACACAGTCACAATAATGAGTTTGTGACGGACACAAATAGAACTTGTGCAATATATTGGCTGGGTGATAAACCTACTCGTATTGTGATTATTGCCATAAAATCTAGGCCTAGCGCTGTGATATGCAGTTTTCAAGATTTTGAGCAAGAAAAATCTGTCAAGACAGAAATTTTATTTTGTTAGTATCCATGATAAATAGCAGACATGTTTATTTTTATTGGGAGGGTCCTTTACTCTTTGGACCCCCCCAATGCATATCTTTGGGGGGTCCGGACCCCCCCGACCCCCCCGGGAATCGACGCGCCTGCTTGTGAGCTAATATGTTTAACTGCTTCAAGCTTTGTTGCAGGTTAGATCATTGCGAGTGCCACTAGTATTGCTTTTCTTTTGGGCTTTGTTTTCGCTTTTTTTGGCATTTGGTATTTTATGCCATTTCAGAAACTTTGCCTATCTTTTGGCCTTAATTGTTCTAGGACATTAAAAATTCCAAATTTGGTTTGTTTGCTTTTTCGTTCCTTTAACGGTGATCGACCTAAATGTTTAGCAAATAACCGAAAAAATATAGCAAATAACTGAAAAAAGTGAAAAAATATACATATACTCAAAAAATATTTAACCGTTTTTTGGTCAGAATGACAAGAATAATTGAAAAAGGTCTGCCTATTTTTTAACAAAATCCCGAAAATTGCTTCCTTGCAATCGCGAAAATGACCTCAAAATTTTTGGAAACAAAAAAAATTTACGAAATCGAACAGCTGACTTAAAAGCCTGAGCAAAAAATAAACCCAGGACCAATATCTGCCTACAATCTGCTTCTTCATAAGCATTCTGTACAAATCTTTCAAAGCCTTTGTTACGTCCCTTCAGCTGCAGAGGGTATCGAACCTGACCTCGTCTGCCTTTGTAGAGCCGAGTATCGTTGTTCTTTGTATTGCTGCTAACACGCGACGTTTCACCTCACAATTACTTGCCAGTTCGCAAGTAATTTACCCTTTAGTTTTATATTTTGTGGCCCTTTCGCTCCTATAGCCGGTTTTATGTTTATTTTAGATACCGCTCTCCGCTCCCCACTGCTTGCTCGCTAGCTCTCTCGTTCAAACACATGGAATTGACGTCGACTCTGGCAATCTCCGAATCATTACAACGTTGTTTCTTTTTTTCTTGTATCTGCTACCCAATAAAAATCATCTTTAGTCGACGATTGTATGAGCGCGTTTCAAATTAATGTGAGGTGTTTGCACAGCCACTTCTAATTCTAATTCAGACCTTACAGCCCTCTTATCAAGGAAATTTCTTCTGTTTGCCGTATTTCATATTTCAAAGCCTTTTAATTGGCACTTTAGTCAACCACAGCTTTTTTATTTAACAGTTATATAATTTTTTACAGCGCTTGTCCAAAGAACAAATTTGATATGCAAATTGTGCTGTACTAATAAACAAACATCTGTTCCGAGAATCGAATAAAAAGATTGCAACAGCCAACATTCAGCTGTATTTTGTGGATCTCGTTCGCAACTACAGCTTTACTTTATTGTTGTATCACTTTTTCCCGATGTAATGCCAAAAGATCAATCTCACTATACTGCATTAAACTTTTCGCTATTAATACGTAAACTATAGGACCAGCAGGTCTACAAAAGAGTGGACTTTTTTGAACATTTGTGTGTTTTTTGTTTTTCAATAGTTGCAAGAAAAAATTTTGCTCACACAAAAATTTCAGGTTTTCTCAATTGCAAATATCAGTAGTCTACACCAAATGCTAAAGCTTGGTTGTGATTCATTGTACTAGATTATTAACCAGGGCTGTTGACAGAGCCTATTATCAGGAGGGGCTCGCGAATTACAGTTGGAAAGCTGGTAAACACTACACTAAAAGAAAGTTCTCTTGCGGCTACCGAGACGAAATCCTAGGGCAAAAAAAGGTCCTTCGAGCTTGTCAATTTTGTCTGCATATCTGCCAGGCCAACCATGGCTTTAGCTTTTCTGAGACGATTTCAGCCCTGCCACGACCCCTCTGGGTACTTGTCCCTCTTATAATACTAATAAAAGTCTTGAATAATCAAGCGGTGAAATTGCTTGAAAAAGCATGATTGGCATGTTAAGCCGCATTTACACGGGCGACTTTTTTGCAACGCGATTCGACGATTTTTTATGCGGGAAAATCTCTCTCGCAGAGCGGTTACTCACACGAGGCGAGACTCGCTTGCCGCGATCGCGTTTGGCAAGAATCGCTGCCGTGTAAGTAACACCTGCGATTTGCGATGCCGATTATATTTTTGCGCGACTCGATGCAACAATCGTTTTCGCCCATGATCACTTACACAAGGTCGATTTCAGCGTCTCGAGAGTCACAAGACAAAGTCGCGCTCGTGTAAACAGCAAATCGTATGCAATTTACGAGTCGCCCAGGCATAGCGCAATGCACAAATGGTTTGCGAGTCGCTGGCTGCGATTATCTAAGTTTACTTCATAAAATATTGTGTTTATGGTACAAAATAGTCTGTAGTGCTTTTACCGTAATTAATTGTGATATTAAATTTACTTCATATTAGTTTGAAACGAAGAAGAAATAATTTTCTTGTTGATGCTGGCACTGGTCTACTGCAGATACGGCAGTCATAAGCTGATTGCTGATAACTGTGAAGCCAATCCAGCAGGGCTTTAACCCTTAATAAAATGTATGATAAATTAACCACAGGAAGCAGTACCTTAATTGTATTTTGTTTTTATAATACCGTAAGTACACTGTTTGCATCAGAACCAGTAAATTTTGAGTTGAGGCTGACTGTTCTTAATTTTTTGCCAATGTTGAGCATCAGTTGCTCTTAATTGGTTCTTAAATTTTGAGATCATTGATGTCAATTACAGCGACAATGTTTCTTAATACCTAATGGTCTGTCTGCTTGTAAACGCCTTTTTAGCTGCTTTTGCAGCATCGTAAAATTGTTGGAAGCAAAAAAGCAAGCTCTAATTTTCGTTTGAACGAGAGCCAAAAAGTTTTTTTGTTACCTGCCCAATGCGCAATAACACTCTATGCTCTCGAAGTTACTCAAGCTCTGTTGTTTTGAATCAGTACAGAATTTAGTTTCTGTTTTGATTTGGCATTTCTTCTTTTTCGGTTGTTCTTAACTCTAGAATAGCTAAGACAATGAATTCACAGTAATAGCATTTGGACAATATATTTTGGAAATGGAGGTGCTTGTTACAGAAGCCCTCCGTTACAATATGGAGCCTTCACGGTGTCCGTCTGGGCAAACAACAATTGAAATTCTTCAACTTGAACTGCATTGTTCAGACAAAATGCATAATTTGGAACAGTAAGACATGGCAAAATAATCTGAAATTTAGCCTGAAAATAATGAACTTAAAGAGCGCCATACGAGCGGAACTGAAAATGAAATACGTCTGTTTGCCAGTTGCTTGAATGAAAAAGAATGCCAGAACAGAGGTAACTCGGCCAAACCAAAGACCTTCTATTAGTAGACGAGAAACCCGCGATTTTACACAAATATTTCATGCTTCAGTGACTCTGTGCGATTGGCTTCGTTTGCGGTTGGCTCGATTTGCGAAAATGTAAGTCTGACTCTGTGCTGGCTCTGAATTCTAATTTGCCAGCTGAGTCAGAACACAAGCGATTTTTAGCAAGTGTTACAACTGACTATTTGGGTTGAGTAGTAGGTTGAAGACTGATAACAGTAAGATTAAGCTATCAGTTTGATAATAACATTAGCAGTAGGCCTAGCCAAGCTTAAGTAGCTTGCTGGTTTACGGGCCTAGCAGTTTGGGAGCCTATAACTGTAGAAGCCTATTATTTGCCATGTTATAACGTAAGTTTGCGTTTTTCTTGCGTCTCCTTTTTTGATGTCAACGTTGTGACTTGGCATTCAAAATAAAACTCAGAAAGAAAGAAAGAAAGAAGTGGTCTACAAACAAGTGAGACTGTCAGAACAATCAGAACTTGACAGCTGTTAGAGCATCACTGTATAGTTTATTTGCTCTACAAGCCATAATTTAGAATCTACGGCCCATCATTTTTAAACATTTTAATTCTACCTGCCTACTACTTTTAGAATTGAGGTTAGGGATAAAATTTGTTAGGTTACGTCAGAAAGGAATTTTTTTAAAAATTCTCTATTTATTTGCAGAGTCTTGTCTGACCACCCTTAACGTTATGAACTTTAACTCCAACCCTAAACTCTTAAAACTCTGAAAAAGACCTCTGTTTAAAGGTGATTGGTAGCGAATTCGGGACTCATAGAATTCACTGTCCATCACTTTTAAACACCGAGAACCGTTATCGTAATTGTGACTTTGGAAAATGTAGAAATATGAGAGTGTATGTGTAGTCACTGCCAACAGAGTGTCGTTTTCGAGACCCTAATATTTTGTTATGGTTTCTTTCTATTTTTGAGCTAGTATTGACAGCTTTTTGTTATTTTGATTTTAGAGTTCGCTAAGATGAGCCCTACCAACTGTGCATTACCTGGGTGTAATGCAGAGTTTAAGCGACATAAAGTTTATATTAAACCTCTCAAAAACTTAAAATTCATCAAACAAGGAACAGAAGAATATGAACATCAAGAAGCGTTGCAGAAATTTGTTTTTCCATACAGAGACCCCAAAAGTAAAGAAGATAAAATTATCTCAAATCCATCGATCACAATGTGGTATATGTGAAAGACATTTTAAACCATCTGATTTCAAGATTTGTTAGTGATTTTAACATTCTAACTACTGACATACATAGATTTGTAGCAAGTTAGTTATGATAGGGGTATGTACTGGTAAGAATCTGAGATTGAGATTTCTCTATTTATTTGCCAAGTTTATTCAGCCAGGAGACAGCGAAATGACCTTTGCGGTCTTCTAGTCGAGCTGCCACCTGTCTACCACGTAAGGTGAAAACTCCACACTTCCCTTTGATGCTGAGCGTCAAGCAGGAACCGTGCAGGAGCGTCAACCACGGGGCCTGGGCTCCTAACCGACAAGCAAGGGGCTACGGGGCCTCTAACTGGCAACCAGGGAGCCCAAGGGCCCCTGACTGACGACCAAGGTTCCCGGGCCAGGGGCCCCTTAATGCAAATTTTTAACAATTTGTTTGCAAAACCTGTGAGAAATCTAAGAGTTTTGACCTAAAAGTTGCCACCCCAGGCCCTCGTTTAACGTTATTATAAACTTAATTATTTACTGCTAAAGTATTGCAGGAGGCAATGTTCGTTACTTCCCCCTGTAGACCAAATCACTTACAATTAAAATTTTACTCCATAATGCAAGATTCTAAGCGTGTTTTGGGATTTAATTGCAAAAAGAGGATTGAACAACTAAATTTTTTCGATTGGCTTTGAAATGTTAAAAATCTAGTTCTTTGAAATGGCTCTGAACTCGTGCGAAATGTGATCCAATGGGATTTAAATAGTTTTTTTTTTCCAAAAACTTACAAAAATCGCCCAGCGGCTGGGGGCTCTGCCCCCAGACCCCCGTCTTTGATGCGTTTGAGTACACTAGCTTACTCAACACGTCTTCCAAGTTACACTTTTCAACAATTAGTTTTCGCCCTCTCCCTTTACCAAAATCCTGGCAAAGTGCCATCAGGTTACGGCTTCAGATCTTCCATTCTACGATATCTTTGCCCCACAAAAAGTTACTTTTTCGAAAATTTCTGATGACGTCATTGCGTGTGATTTGTGGTTTGGGCCCCCCCCAATCAAAAATCCTGGCTACGCCTATGGATTTAAAATACCTTCAAAAATGGTCCTGCATTTCTCTTCGTTCCTGCTGCAATGCTGCCCATTGCTTGCACCAAGACTGCACAATAGCACAGATTCGCTCAAGTGTGACTCGTCAAACGCACGCATTGAGAGCAATTTTTATTCTCTTTATTGCGCCGCCTTTTTTTTTCGCGCAGGAGTTACACGTCTACTAATAGAAGGTCTTTGGCCAAACACAAAGGCGTGCAGGAATTACCAAAAAGCGCGTAATTTTTAAAGCGTTGGCTGTAGGAACTAAAGTGAGGCGCACAAACTGAGCAGACTAAAAAAGGAAAAAGCGGCCGGATCAAAACTAGAGCGGGGCAACACAAAAAAGGTCAATCGGTGCTGTGACAGTGCTGGCAGAGTAGGCTGATAGGCTCACATCTATGCTCACTCGTTGGGTCCAGCACTTTGTATACAAATACCATCCACTGGTTTTTGTCGGCTAAAAACGTGTTAGCGTTTGCTTTCTTTTCTAACCCGAGATTGCTAGAGCCTACCGGCAATTCTTGCGGTTAAAATAACCACAGTTAAGTGAAGAAGCACAACACCTATTGCCCCGCATATTGTGATTAAACATTAATTTCATGAAAATGATGTTTATAATGAAATCATGATCTCAATTTCGAGTGGTTTTATGGGGCTTTTTCATTTGAATAACGCCAGGAATGAGTTTTGACATGAAGTCACTGGCGTATTTTTGCTAAGTTCATAATAATTTATCCTCCGCACTATACTTACTGTAATTGCCTAGCGTTTAGCAAATGCATGCGCTGCTTGTTTTATTATTGTGGATATTGGTGCTTTGCAACAGCTGTGGTTTAGTAGCTCCATAAAAAAATTACATGAAAACACATATTATATGAATGCTATGTGGATTTTTTGAATGTTGGTTTAATTGAAAAAGAGCCAGTACTTCTGTAGTGACAAAAGGCGCCTGGTATCACTGCAGAAGAACTCAAAAAAGTAAACTTCTAAAACAATAATAAAATTTAAACATTAGCATTTCGTATAGTATATGACAGCACAGATCTCCTATAAAATACTAAAATACTTGTGCACTATTAAGTAAATAAACAATATGAATTTGTCAGTTACACATGCTTAAAGAAAAAGTAATTTCAAAAGTGTTTTTAGAATTAACTGCACAAAAATATTGATAAATTTTATTGTTTTACCCAACATTATGCATAACCAAACAAGACACACAGTCAGAGATGGGTTGCGGTAGAGAAAAACCAATACCTAAAGGGTAAATGACAGAATTTTATAATAAATTATGAGCATTAATGCCCGCTTGACTTTGCTCCATCCAAGCCAACTCAAAATAGCATTTACGTATCACACATTCGGCTCGAGCAGCACGCCGCCGTTGCTGCTTCATCTTTCACCTTGCGTTTTCATTGCAAGTTTTGACATTAGCTGCTTAATAGTATTTTTCGTATTTCGTTTTACGCTTGCGTTGGCTTCATTCATTTTCTTTTCAAAATACCAAAGCGTAATTGCTTCAAATGCAAAAGCTGACCAGCGGCGCATTTGAAGTGCTTTTGCAGCAGTTCGCTTTTGCAAATTCAAAACCAGCAAGCAGCGCTTTGAAATTATCTCGCACCGTGTAAGTAAACCAGTGCGATAGCGACTCTTCCGCCGACTCGATTTTGCGAGAATCACTGGCACGCAGTCTCAACGTGTAAGTGACTTCAGCGAGTTGCAATCGAATGCGAGCGCCGCGTTAAAATCTCTCCCGTGTGAGTGACTGCTACGATTTGATTTTTCGGGGGGCGTGTCTGGCGATATCGCGCAGACAAAATCACACGCGAATCTTGCGCCGTGTAAGTGACCTACGCGATTTGAGAAAGAAAAAAGGCAAAATGTCGATTCTCGCAGCTAAAAGTCGCCCGTGTAAATGCGGCTTAATGCACATTGCCCGATTTTCGTCAAGTTTTTTCTTTAATTTTTTGCAAGAATGCGTTCATCCATCGTTTTCAATTTTTGGAAAAAATCAGCTTTGGTTGTGTTAATATTTTCAGAACTCAAGAAACATTCGAAAATATCTTTATCTTTTTTTAGGGCTTTGGTTTTATAAAACTCTAATGAAGCGTAGCTGAGTATACTTCTTGTTTGTTTCATTTTAACTTCGCCACACTTGGCTTCACTTTACTGTTCTTTGCTAAATATTATAAAACAAACAAACTCGCTCAGTTACGCTTCACTGCGAGCTCGTATAAAGTAATCCAGCCCTATGAATTATAAATGTAAAAAAGTTTAGTGCAATCTAATAGTCATTTTTCAGTACTTGCGGAAGTTAAAATGGTTTAATGACATCTCTGTTTACACTAATGTACTAGTTTTTTACTGCTTTTGCTAATCAAATTTAGAAATCTTTTTGAAAGTAATGCTTTCGGAAATGCATGTACATTTTGGGTGCTTGCGATAAACAACTAGTCCGTATAAACACTATGACAGTGTGTTTATTCATTGTCGGTATGGTATGTTACCTTTGTTGAGTTTTCTTTGTTTGAAGGTCACATTTTTTGTAGATGAGCAATTTTTTTAAATTTCAAACAAGTATATACAGTAGTCCCTGCTTAATAAGCCCACCTCGGGACCGGACGATTTTGGGCTTATTAAGCGGGTGGGCTTATTAACCGGGGGACAAATTTTCGCCACTCTCATGCGCATAAATGAATATGGTCGACTGTACTAAGGCTAAAAGTTGCTGAATCTATTAATACTGTACGCAACAGTTACAGATAACAAGCAATTTATCTGTAATCAGCAGCCTACAGTAAAATCTTCAGAGCACCAGTTGTCTTGCCAATTGATTACCGCACAGATAAACGATCTGTGACGAAACAGTTGAATTAAGAACTAGGGCAGCAGCGTAACGAAGCGTGAAATCGTCGAAAGCAAGACAAAGAAGTGAGACTTTCGACGCGTTTTCACTCAGTTTTAAACAAATGTGTTCGAAAATTGGGCTTATTAAGCGGGGTTTTGGGCTTATAAAGCGGGTTTTTTATCTATAGGAATGAATGGAGTAATTCCGGACCGGACGATTTTGGGCTTATTAAGCGGTTGGGCTTATTAACCGTGGGCTTAATAAGCGGGGACTACTGTAATAGCTTCTACGATTTAATTAATTTGGATTCCGTTACCTCTAAATCGCAAAAAATCAGATTCGAATAGCGTGGCCTATTTATCTGACGAGTACGACGATTTTAGAGTTAAAATAGCTGGATCAGATAAAGTTGGAAATAAGAATGAAAAAGTAGTCTCAAATTTAAAACGAGAAATCGAACAAATTGTTAGCCGGCAAAATTATACTGAAGAACAACTAGACAATCTAGAACAATATGGCCGCCGTGAAAATTTGGAAATTCATGGTGTGCCAACTATGCGAAACGAAAATACCAACCAAATTGTCAAGACAGTGGCGAAAGCATTAAATGTACATGTTACAGATGAGCACATATCCACTTCTCATCGTTTACCGGTAACTTCAGCAACCCCCAAACTCAACAGTTCATAACATCAGAATAGGCAAGATTTCACCAAATTACCTCCTCCAATTATTGTTAGATTCTCGAATCGAGATAAACGCAATGAACTTTTTCATAACAAGAAGAAACTTCGATATAATCCGACCTGCGATTTTGCTTTTGGTAACGCCAAACCTCAAATTCGAGAAAATTTAACCAGCTATAGAAAAATGCTGTACAATGAAGCTAGATTGGCTAAGCGTGATCTAAACTTTAGATTTTTGTGGACGTCTCAAGGGAATATTTGTCTCCGGCAGGATTCGAACTCACGAATTATCACTATAAACTCCCTTTCTGACTTGACTAAGCTTGGTTACTGTAGGCTCACCGGAAACCAAAAATCTTGAATGCGCGGTTTATGATCTCTACTTATATGTTTACTATCTTAAATGGAGCTCTGTTATTCAAATGATGACTGTGTTTGTGTGAACTGTTGCGGTGCCAGGCTTCCCTTTTTTTCAGTAGGTAAACTAGAGTTTAAAGCCTTAGCAAGTTTCAATTCAACAAGTGACATTATCAGATATGACGAATATTTTTCCATGTCCAAATTATCAAATTTGTCCTTAAATTTATCTAAACAAGACTTTTTTATTTTACACTTTAATGTTAGAAGCCTTCCCAAAAACATAAATAAACTTGATGAATTTCTAAATGATTTCCAAAGAATGCCTGATGCTATTGCAATTTCAGAAACTAAATTGAATTCTAACAACGTTTCCAAAATTAAAATTCCTAATTATAATTTCCTATGCTCGGATTCATCAACAAATGCTGGTGGTGTTGGTCTATATATCAAGGATACAATAAAATTTAGCCTGCGTAATGACTTGAAGCTTAATCTTCAAGATTGCGAAGATTTATGGTTGAAAGTAGAGTGCGAATAAGTCAAATTTGATTGTAGCCGTTGTATATCGACATCCTAAACAAGACATATCTCCATTTCACGATAAACTCTGTAGAAACTTAAATGAATTAGAGAACAATAAGGAAAAATACATATTAAGCGGCGACATAAATATCGACACCCTTTCAGTGCAAACTACCGGAGCTTCCAAAATTAAGAATTACGTCGACGATCTAATATCTAGTGGATGTAAATTACTGATAAACATTCCCACTAGGTTTGCCGATAACTGCAAGTCTTCATTACTAGATCATATTTACACAAACCTCACAAACAAAAACAATCAAAGTGGAGTATGTATATTTGAAATTTCTGATCACCTACCAATATTTTTTATTGCTAAAAACGTCAAATGCTTTTTTAACAAAAGAACTAAATTTATCAGATCTCTAAAAAACTTCAACTCAGAAAATTTCGTGATTGATCTGCAGAATAAATTGTCAACAATCGGTGCAGAAGTTGAGACCAATGTAAATCAAGATGTTGCTAACTTAACTACCATGTTCAATTCTGTTCTAGATAAGCACGCTCCAAAGCGGCTTATGTCCAGAAAAGAAAAACGCTTAAGTGATAAACCTTGGATCACTCGTGGTATTTTAAAATCAATAAAAACAAAAAATAAACTTTTCAAGAAATATTTTAAAAGCAAACAGGGCATTAGCAATGATAAAAAAGTGTTATATAAAAAGTATTTGAATAAATTGACACATGTTAAAAACCTAGCTAAACGTAATTACTATGAAAGCATCATAAAAAATAACAGCAAAAACCCATCTCAAATATGGTCAGTAATTAATGAAATTGTAGATTGCAAAAACTCTGCTTCTAAAGGTAAATTTCCTTCTGCAATAACAATTGAAAATGAAACCGTTAAAACCGACTCGCAGAAATTTCTAGACAAACTATGTAAATATTTTGCCAACATTGGTGCGAATATGTCTAAAAATCTTCCACGCACGAACACATCATCCTTTAAAATTCACCACAAAACATGCATGAAATCTTTTATACTTCAAGATATTTTTAAGGAAGAAGTTAGTGATGCCATTGCTAGTATCAAGCCCAGTTCTGCCCCTGGAATAGACGAAATTACCCCAAAATTTGTAAAAATAGCGAAGGGCATTTTATCTCCTATTCTTGCAAAGTTGTTTACCAAATGTATACATCAAGAAACTTTTCCGAGTGATTTCAAAGTAGCGTATGTAATTCCAATACCAAAAACTTCTTCCCCTAAATCGCTCGATGAATTTCGCCCAATCTCCCTATTGTCTGTTTTTTCAAAATTGTTTGAAAAAATTCTCAAAATTAAAATGTTAAAATTCATTTCAAAAAACAATATTCTAACTCCCTTCCAGTATGGTTTTAGAGAAGACAACTCGACTGAACTGGCAATTACAGCATTTTATGATAAATTGCTCAAGAACCTGAATGAAAAAAAAATTACCTGCTCTATTTTTCATGATTTAAGAAAAGCCTTTGATTCAGTAAATCACAGCATTCTGCTTAAAAAACTATATCATTATGGATTTCGTGGTAAAATATAGGAATTATTAACCTCCTATCTTGCAGATCGACAAATCATGACAAAAATAAATGATAAAAAGTCTGCACCACGCATCATTGATCATGGAGTGCCACAGGGTTCAGTTCTGGGGCCACTGCTATTTTTAATCTATGTAAATGATCTTCCATCGGCATCTAATTTGGAAACAACTCTCTTTGCAGATGATACCAATCTGCATTTATCACATCACAATATCATCACCCTAAAATCTCAAGTTCAACAAGAAATCGACAAAATTAATAATTGGATGATTAGCAACAAACTAACAATTAACTACAAAAAGAGCTATTTCATGATTGTTGGCAACACCAAGTCTGTTGATAAAGCTAAATTCAACCTCACTATTAATCACAATTTAATAAAAAAATCGGAATTTGTGAAAAATCTTGGAGTTTTTCTTGACGATAAATTATCTTGGAAAATACACATTGAGAAAATATGTCAAAAACTTTCAAGAGTTTGTGGATTGATGTATAAACTAAGATATTATGTTCCATTGTCTACTCGGAAGTTAGTTTACTTTAGTCTTGTTCATTCACAACTTCAATATTCTTTATTTAATTGGGGCAGAGCTGCTAAAAGTAACCTCCAAAAACTTGTAATTCTTCAAAACAAAATCTTACGAGCGAGTCTCTTTCGCCCGAAACATCATCAAACAACATTAGTTTATTCTGAATTTGGTGTCTTAAAACTGGAGGACATGATTAATATGGAGTTTGCCAAATTTATGTACAAATTTAACAATAAAATGCTACCAGAGTCTTTCAATAATTACTTTACTAAACTAGATGATGTGCATAAATACAAAACAAGGCAAAAACATCGAAACGAATTTTTTCAATTTTATATTGCATCAAAAACAGGACAAAAGAGTCTTCGTCATATCTGTATAAATCAGAGGTGGAGTCCTCGAGGACGTCCTTGGCCTCGAGGACGTCCTCGAGGACAGATTTTGAAGTCCTTGGCCTTGGCCTTGGCCTCGAAGGTCAAGTCCTTGGCCTTGGCCTTGGCCTCGAGGCCTCAAGTCCTCGAAAATTGACCTGTCCTCGGCTCGAGGACAGCACTATTTTTTGGAAAGTTAAAATTCTGTGGAGCGGTTGAAAAATTTTTTGGAAAGCGTTTTTTCGTGGAGATCGCTTGAAAAATTTTTGTGAAGACCTTTTTTTTTTTTTTTTTTTTTTGGAGATCGCCTGAAAAATTTTTGTGAAGACCTTTTTTTTTTTTTTTTTTGGAGAGCACTTGCGCTTTGTGTCCTTGGTCCTTGGCCTTGGCCTCGAGCATTCCTGTCCTTGGCCTCGAGAGTGTCTGTCCTCGGAAAGGCTGTCCTTGGCCTTGGCCTTGGCCTCGGATTTTTTTTGTGTCCTTGGCCTTGGCCTTGGCCTCGAGCCTTGTGTCCTCGACTCCACCTCTGGTATAAATGTTTGGAAGAATGTTCCCACAGAATACCAACAGTGTTCGTTTTTCAAATTTAAGCGATACTTTAAATCAAATGCGCTGCTAAAATTTAATACCAGCGTGCCTTAGCTAAAAATTTTTAGAAGTTCCGTATTTATTTATTATTTTTATTTTTTATTTTTTATTTTTTTTTATTTTTTATTTTTTTATTTTTTATTTTATTTTTTATTTTATTTTTTATTTTTTTAGTTTTATTTTTTATTTTTTATTATTATTATTATTATTATTATTATTATTTTTTTTTTTTTCTGCTTGTTATATGGCTAAGTTGGCTTTCACCAAACTCATCCTGATTATGGTGTATTATTTTTATTTTAGTCACTCTTTGCTTTAAATTTTATGTTAATCTGTGTGTTTTTAAAGGCAACAATGTAATATATGTTTAACTGCATTTATATAATAAATTATACAATTAAATGCTGGCCGGCCTACCATTTCCGTTTCTGGGTATAAATTTGTATGTTATTTGTTCAATGTTGCTATAATACTTAAGAAAGGATGAATTACTGGAAATTCATGTCCAATCACTGTTCGATAATGTTTAGCTCTTTTACGATGGGAATAACCAAAAATAGCAAGTTGGAGCTAGCCAAAAATGAAGCTGTTATTTTCAATTCATGTTGAGATTATGTGTGATCTCAGTCAGTTAATTATTTTTTAGTGAAGGGAGGGGGAAGGCATGAGACAATACAAGGCTAATTTTATTGTCATTGATATTATTTATTTAAGTAGATAGTTATCGGCCCTCTCATAAAGCATGACTTGCCCATCATATTTGTAAATTGATGTGTATGTTTTAAAGTGTTTGTTTATTCATCTTTTGTAAGCCATTGCGACAAATTTTCCTGTGCAAGTTTTAATGCGATTAGGTGCAGTAGACATTAGATGACCAGTTGGTCTGTCGCTGCAACCCACCTGCGCTTGGTTGCGTTTGGGAAAAAATAAATTGAATTGAATTGAATAAAACCATCATTTGGAAGTGATTTTAGAGCCAAGTGACGCACTTATTTTAAATGTTTCAATTACGTTAAAACGAGATCAACTACATCCATCTCCCCACGATCGGTCATCACAATAATGAACATTTCTTTTCACTTTTTTCGAGCGTTTTTCCGTTTGTTTAAACCGATAAACTGTATTAACAATCTTATGCCTTGTTTTTTCAATCAATGCACGTTTGATTTATTTCATCCATTTTTAAATGCTGAACAAACTATTTGCGATTATTTATTAACCAATGCACAATATATCATCATCTTGAGATCTATTTTGAGATCTATCTTGAGATCTATTTTTATCAAATTAAAATAAAGATCTATCTTGAGATCTATTTTTATCACATTAAAATAAAGATATAAAAGGCCAAAATAATGTCGATTATTTTATTCCAATTAATCCCTATCATTCGATAGACAAATGAATTGTCTTATCCATAGAATTTGATTTAGTGTAGCATTTACGAAACAATTGAACATTGAATTGCTTTCAGCTGATCGTGGTAATTATTTTCAATTGAGAGAATTGACCGGTAAGAAGAAACATCATCCTAATAATTAACGCAACCACCAAAATAGTGAAATTCAGACAATGAACTAATTATATTAGAGCATTTTTCTGCTCAATACGTGTTTTTTAGTCCAGCCGTTGACGTTTTTTGCTTCTCTATGGAAAGTATAATACATTGTTGTACACAGAAACGTAATTAAACATTTTGTGACGAACAACGAATTTAATGATTGCAGTATATTGGAATCAACAATGAAAGATTTGATTTCAGTATATTGGAAAACCAAATTAAAATTGTTTGTAACTTGCTTTTATTAATCGACAGTTTGAAAATATCGCCATCATTTTTGCAAGCAGTATTGTACCGTTTCCCAAAAAAGCTTGAAACAAATACCATTGTAAAATTATTAAAGCACTTTCATCAATGCAGATTTTTGCAATGTGTTTTATGCAACGAAGATAGAATTTCCTAAATCTGTTGATGTATTGGTTAATCTATTTGAGCTTGTACTGCAAATTTACAACTTGCTTATTGGCGTCTTTCTACGGCAATAGTTCATAAGGTTTAGAAACAGAGTATTATTGGAACGACCGACGCTTGCGTCGCGTGTTCCCTTGTTTTTACTCGGCCATTTTCCAACTAACGAGTGCGAAGTTTTAGACTTTTTGCTTATAACTCGAGAACGGTTAGGTTTAGCATCATAAAATTTTTACAGCAGTTTGAGATTAATGAGTTGCATGCTTGTACCAAATTTCGGGGCAATAGATCACGTGACTTTGGTTTTAGAACCCGAAAACCGCCCCGCAAGTTTGACATAAAAAGCCGCCTCATTCAAAATCGGCTTAAGTACGGCAAAAAAAATTTCACACGGTTATATGTCTTAAGATACCGTTTCATCCCAACCAACCCACTTTTGGCCACGATGACCTTTTTTTCTTTTTTTTTCTTTTTTTCTTTTTTTTCCTGTTTTTCTTCCTGAATCTTGTACGCTCTAATTCTCCTAAACCACAAAACATCGAAATCTAATTTTTTTTTGTAAAGTTCTTGCGCTGCAAACGCAATTTTTTTTCCAAAAATATTTGGGGGCAACTCCCCCAGGAACCTCCCCAAAATGGGACCCAAAAGATCAATTTTTTGAACAACTTAAGCTAGGGCACTAGTTTGTTTTGATATCAGTAGATATTTGAGAGATAAATATTTTGTCATAGTTGAGGGGTACCACCCCTCCGGGTTCCTCCTAAATCGACCCCCGAAAAATCGACTAAGGTTTTGCCGCTATTTGGCAAAAAAAGCAGCGGCGCTGCCGCTTGTCGCTACTTAAACTAAAAAATAGCACCGCTGCCCCTGCCGCTACTTGCATACAAAACAGCGGCCGCTGCCACTACTTTGGAAAAACATCTAGCAAAAATAACGATGGCATTCGAATACGGTACCCAATAGTGAAATTTCAACTTTATTTGCGAAAGTTACAATTCAAGCTTTTAAAGTTTTGGTACAGATTACAATCGGCATTAGCAAGCAGGCTTAAACGGTAAACTAGATGGGAGTTTGCCAACAAACCCAGTGAACAACCGATGTGTAGCTAATGCTGTGACGCTCAAAAGTACTTTTCGTCTACCGTAAAATTAGCAATTATTCAAAAATATCTGATTATTGAACCTCCAGAAAAGTAGAGTCAAAATATTTGTCTGTTAAATATCTCCTGATGTCATAAAACACATGCACCCTACCTGGGCCATTCAAAAAATTGATTTTTGGGGGTCCATTTGGGGGTCCCCGAAAAAGTGGCCCCCCAAACTACGCCAAAACATTTGTCAGTTAAATATCTGCTGATATCAAAACAAACTGGCACCCTAGCTTGAGCCGTTCAAAAAATTGATTTTTGGGGGTCCATTTGGGGGAGTCACCGGGAGGTGGCACCCCCAAACTATGTCAAAATATTTGTCTGTTAAATATCTCCTGATATCAAATAAAACTAGCACTCTAGCTTGAGCCGTTCAAAAAATTGATGTTTGGGGCCCCATTTTGGGGAGGTTCCAGGTGGACTTGCCTCAAAAAATTTCGGGAGAAAAAATTGCGTTTGCAGCTCAACAACTTTACACAAAAATTAGATTTCGATGTTCTGTGGTTTAGGAGAAGAAGAGCGTACAAAATTTAGGAAGAAAAAAAAAGGAAAAAAAAAGAAATGAACCTCATCGCGGCCAAAAGTGGGTTGGTTGGGATGAAAGGGTACCCCCATACCACCATATGAAATATTTTTAGCCGTACTTAAACCGTTTTTGACTGAGACGGCTTTTTACGCCAAACTTGCGGGGCGGTTTTCAAGTTCTAAAACTAAAGTCACATGACCTATTGCCTCAAAACTTGGTACAAACATGCAACTCATTAATCTCAAGCTGCTGTAAAAATTTCATGTAGCTAGACCAAACCGTTCTTGAGTTATAAGCAAAAGTCTGAAATTTCGCACTCGTTAGTTGGAAAATGGCCGAGTAAAAACAAAGGAACACGCGACGCGAGCGTCGGTCGTTCCAATAAGTATGCAAATCACAATTCAATTGGTTGTTGGCCTGCTCCTTTCAAAAAAACAAGCATCTCAAAACGCGGGTTGGTCAAGCCAGCTCTTTAGAAACTACTTTAAGAAGTTACCCTAAGAAGTTGCACTAGGAAGTTAAATTCCTTGTCGCATTTTCCACACAAATAAAAGGCAATAAGAACTAGTTTAAATCACTTAAATAAGGTAAGGTTTTAACACGATGGCATACAGTACTCAGCTTCTGCACACTTCTGTCCCGACTCTTATAGCTCTGAAGTAGTCAATGTTTTCATCACACGCTCGGCCCTTAACCACTATAATAATTCCTTGTGTAGAGATACGATAGAAAAATTTATCAATCGACCGAGTTACCAACATTTCTAGAAATTTTGAAGAAATGACAGGTGATTAGTAGTTATGTATATGGCGTGTTCGGTGCACAGAGGTCACGTGACTGCACTGTAACCGTCCTTGTGTCTCAAATTAAGAGAGGTCACGTGACTGCACTGTCTCAATAAAAATCATTCAGTGCAAAGCAGGTCACCTGACTCTTAAAAAATGCACTGGAAACAAAATGACTTAAAATGCACTGAAACCGTCCTTGTGTTTCAAATTTTTTTTTAAATCGTGGTTCTCAGTCCACCCCTCCCGATGTTAGTAGGAGATATTAAACTCGCAATTGAGCGCTTGTCACATGTAACCAACTTGTGCTCATAATTACGCTTCAGTCGCGTTTAATTCTTTTCAATAATTAGTTTGATTTTGTCATTTTCTATAGGTTTCACTTTAATTGTAAAGCCATTGCTATCAAATATTTTCACTTTGGGTTTACCGTACGCCTTTTGTATTCTTTCAATGTCTTCTTTTGATAGAACATCACTTGATACTTTTGACCACTCGTGTTTATAAGTAGGATACATGATAGAATCTGTACTTTGTGAATGGGTTAAACCTAAACAATGACCTATTTCATGAACAGCTACTACAAATAAGTTGTGTTTGGGAGGTGTTTCTTGGTCTGTCCAATCTTCATCAGCATCAAAATGTAAATCACCCCCAATTCCTGAACCTGGATAAAATCCATGAGCTAAAACACCGCCTTTACCTTTAAAAGGGAATCCATCGCCATGTTCCTTGGCACAAAAACTAATTTTTATGTCACAGGGCTCATTTGGCTGTACTTTCTTAAATTTAAGTGCTGTAGGTTTATCCCAAACTTTAAAAGCAGCATCAATTTGTTTGTGTATCGATTCTTCTGTAAGTTTTGGTGTTAAGTTCGTGATACAGTAAGTTAAAACACGTTTATTCCACTTTTGTTTTATATCTTCTATATTTTCTGGAACTGATAAGTTTGAAGGTTGAAATCCACAAAACATCTTTTATTTATATGTAGATTTAAGTTGCTCTAATTCTTCAATCGGAATCCAGCTATTAAAATTATTGCTGTATCCAGACCACTTAACTAATGCCGATTTCTTTTTATTATCTTTGCGAACAACTTTTTCTATTCTGAATTTAGTTTGATTCGTTTTCAAAAGTTCTTGTTCATAGAAAGTTCCAGAAATTGAATCACCACGAAGATCAGTGATTTCGTAAGTGTGTGGATTGGTATTTAAAACTTTAGAAATTAAAAACAGTTCCTCTGTCCAGTTTGGAGTAAAACCCTTGTCAAAAAGTTTTCGCTTGTATTTTGAAAGTCTAACTGTGTCACCAACTTTAAATTTTGCTTTTGTTTTTATTGGTTTAATTTTAGCGTACAAATTATAGTAAACAATTCCTTGATTTTCTTTTTCACTAGCTTGAACAGGCGTCATTTTCACGGATGAATGATAGCTGTTATTGTACTCATCAACTATCTCAGGTAGCATGTCTAAGTACTGAGTTGAACTTTGTTTTGTAAATTGCTTCCACATTTTATTTTTGATAGTGCGATTCCAGCGTTCAACAACAGAACTTTTTTCTTCATTTTCAGTTGAGTATAATTTAATGCTGTGTTGGTCCAACAGGCTTTTCGTATTTTTGTTGTAAAATTCTTTTCCCTTATCAGTCCATAAGAATTCTGGGATTCTTTTTTCTTTGAAGATTTTCTTGAAAGCATTAGCAACAGTTTTACCCGTTTTGTCTTTCAAAGGGACTATCCATCCGAATTTGGAAAATACGTCAATTACCATAAGTAAATATCGGTAACCTTTATTCCATTTGCTAAACTTTTGCATTTCTACTAAATCAGCCGCCCATATTTCATCAATTGATTTGCTTATAACTCGGCGTCGCAGAAACTTTTTCTTTACTGGTTTGTGTAGTTCATCAGCTAGTTCTGTTTGCCACGACGCCTTTTCCCGTTTTTTGCACCTAACCCCAACTTATATTTAGTTCCAATTGCTGCTTGTAGTAACTTTTTATCAAACGATTCCCGGATACCTTTCGTTTTTGTTTGCGATAAACTGTCTAACATATCTTTATCACATTTTAGTTTACCTTTTTTATTGTCATTATCACGGTAACAAATATCATGTTTCATTGCAATAGCATCTATTTGATTGTAAGGTTCTTGCCCCGGTAAAGGTTGGTCGTTCGAATCAAGTTGTTTATCCAAAGGATTATATGGCCCAGTGTACTTGTGACTTGGAAGAGTGAACCCACCTTTTGGTTTTGGTAATTTTCCTATCGCAGCATGAAGGTCTAACAAGCCTCCTTTTTTGTTGGTTTTAATGAAACTATGCTTTGTAATACCACAACTAGCACAAATGCAACGTAACATCAGGCGACCATTTCCTTTTGCTTTTATAATTTCATCAGAACCTGGAACACATTTAGTTTTTTTCTTTTCTCTAACACAATAAGTTTCCATCTTTAATATATGATACATAAAACTTCATAAACATTTCATTAAAAGGTGTAGGTTTTTCATGAAAATCTAACAATAGTTCGTTTGCTGTTCTCCCCTTATTTCGCTCTGTTATATAATACACACAGTAGTAACCACAAAGAATTGAGTTAATATTTTGAATTTGAGCATCATTGTAAATAATGTTTTTGTTTGTAGTCTTCATATATTTAACAACTTCATTTGGGGGTACAAGTCCAAAGCTGTCGAAGTATTCTACTTTATCTGATTTTTCTTCGTTGTAAACACAAACCCAATGAGTTCCACTACCCGCAAAATAATCTTGCAAGTTTACGACAGCTGACTCATTTTTATTCATTGCTTTTGGTAACATATCTTTGCTAAATGTTCCTCGATAATTGTCACACTTAATCATGATTTTATCAATGTCTAAGTTTGTTAATGGTTTCATTTATTTACTGCTTTATTAGTTGCTCCTTGGATGGCCCCGGAAGCAGCTGCTAATCCTAAAGTTGGCAAAACCTTTTTAGCTAAAAACGGTAACACTAGTTTTCCTAAATTAAGTAAGCTACTTAAGAAACCACCTTGTTTTTGCAATTGCGTTTTACTAAAGTTTATTTGTATACCGTGTCCAGACGCTTTTGATTTGTTAATTCTATTTATCTGTCGACTCGTCAGTTGCAAACTAACGTTGCCTTTAGTCTGTAAACTTGCATTTGTTAGTCTAACACTTACACTAGTTTTGCTTTTATATGCATTTGCAATTTTTTTCTTTTGATTTTCTGTCAAGTTCAATGAGTAATCGTGGTACATTTTATATTAGACTTTATAAAATCAAACCCAAGATCGGAACATTTTTGAAAGGAGAATTTTTTCCTAGTATTAAATCTTTTCCGAGAATCTGAGGTTCGTCGAAGCGATAAGACCTACCTTGTCTTTTTGTTCCAGGCAACATAAGCCCTTTACCCTTTGATCCAGGTAACACAAGTCCTTTTCCTCCTAACAAACTGGGCAGCAAGCTACCTGCTAAACCTGCTAAAAGAGTTCCAATAAAACCACCCTGTTTTGAAATTTGTAGTTTTGATAGCTTCAAAGTAACACCTGAACCTTTTGCTTTAGCATCATTCATTTTGTTAACTTGCGTCTTTGTTAAACCAAGAAAGTCTGATCCCTGTAACTGGTGGTTATTAAATGTGAGTGTAAGCCCAGTTTTGTTTTGAAAAGCTTGTTTTATTTTTTCTTTTTGAAATTGTGATAAATTTAATCCGATTTTAACATACATTTTTATTTATACTCAGATAATTATATTCATTCGACCTGAAAGTCCTTCTAACTGAAGGTATCTATCAGAAAGTACGACTGCATAAACATAGAAAGCTTGGTCAGCGTTATTTGCAATATTTCTAAAGTTACCACCAAGACTAAACCTTATTTCAATATCTGCCGAGCTGTTTTTAAGTCGTTCATTGTGTTTACTAACATCAAAATGATGAATTGGATACAAACTAGCCCAGTCTTCAGCTGATAATTGACAGCCCGTGTCGGCATCTTGGTATTTGTTTACAGCCTCTAGAAAACTCATGTATAAGCGCGAATAATTTCTATTTTGTGGAGTAAAATTACATTCAAATTCTCGTTCAGGATATTGAATGCTGTTTATTCTGCAACTAATACGTCTTAAGTTTGCATTGTCAAAAATCATATTATTTAGCTGCTGGTTGTTATCTCGTTCACTCGATTGAAACGCAACAAACACATGCCTAGGAAGTTCTGTTCCCGGCTGGGTTGTTATTCTCCAAGTCATGCTTGTTTCTGTTGACTGAAACATTGTTCGATACACTCTCATTTGTTCAAAGTAGAGCTGTTTTATATGTCCTTTTACTAACATAGCATCTATTTCCGATTCAACTCTTAAACTTGGTTTCACTTTAGGCATCCACAAAGAGATATGACTTATGTTAAACTTACCAGCAGCTACACCATTTGCACGTAAAATATAGTTATTAGATGTTTCTCTATCCACGACTATACTGTGTTTAACGCCCCTAAAAACCTTATCGATATCACGACAAAATCCAAATATTTGGGAAAGAGGAAGCATTAAAGTAATTTGCTTATTTCCTGTAGTAATGTTCTGTCTTGCGGTGAAACCAATATTTGCTTGTAGATTGTTGTTGTATATTTCTACAATTGCTCTAATACCATCACGTACAGCATTTGCATTTGCATCATCAGCTACACCACCAAAATTTTGTTTAAGAGATGGGGAACCAGTTCCAGTGTCTTTAAACCACAGCATGTTAGAGGCGGTTGATCTTGAATAATCATCACTAAAGCTAACTAAATTGAGTATTGTTGATGCTTGAGGTAGATAAAGGTTTATGTTTTCTATAGTTTGGTTATTTAATTGATATTGCGCAGTTTGAAATAAAGACCAACCGTTATTTACTAATGAAATTACGTCATTGTTATTGTAATTAGCATTCGCATTAGTTTGAAGTTTTCCTCTGATTTCTAGGTATGCTTTATGCGGTAGAAGAAAAACATCTTCATCTTTTGTTTCAATAATGTGCTGACCATCTTTGTTCATATTATTTGAGTCTCTCGGAAGGTATTCGACATATTCAAACTCAGTAATTGAATTGTCCACTAAGTTTGTTTCTTTAATTTGCAAATATGGATTCGTTAGTTCTGTCATTTTATAATTAAGACATATAATTTTTAAATCCTGATCCAGCAATTAAATTACTTAAGATAGCTCTCGATCTGTCGTTGAGATTTTCTAATTCTCTGTCATTGATAATACGCTTGTTTATTGGTATATTTTCTAAGACTGGTTCTAATGTCTTTTTTGTGGGTTCTAAGGCTTTCTTCAGTAAAGGTGCAGCTAGTTTTTTAATCTCAGTCTTCACTCCAGTAGGAATTCTGTTAAGAATCTTAGAACCAGTGCTGATTACGTTCCTTACCTTGTCGTAAACATTTTTAAGCAAACTTCCACCTATGATTTTCTTTTTATGAAATCTAGTTTCTCTTTGTGATAACATTTATAGTTAAACTACATAATCTCTCTCAGGTGAGCATAGTAAGTCACTCGTTCATTATTCATATTTACAAAATTGTTATCTTGATCTTTTATAGAGAATCGGATACTATCAATTTGACTTAAATTTTTGATTGGAACGTAAATGTTTTGCTTAGGTTCAACTTGAATCAAATATCCCGGTGGTACGTTTGGACTAAGAGTATAAAGTAAGTCACTAGACGCTCCGTTTATGTAACTTCCATCAATTAAGCTGCAATGAATCTGAAGGCTGTTGATATTTGTAATATTTACAGGATTTTGACTATTATGAATTCCATTTACACCCAAAAATGCCGAACCAAATCCTAAAACGTCACCTATTGAATTTGGAATTCGAAAATCAACTACGTAATCATTTTTAAGTTCAATTCTTGATTTTAATGTATTAAAATTTGGTGTTATAGTTATATTATTTTTGTCATCACGTCTCTGTTCCATCAAGTACTTTATTTCATTATTGAGATCTTCAATATTATAGCTCCCTGGAGGAATCGATAATAGTCGTGCAGCTACTCCATCTGGTGAATAAAAAAATTTATTATTGCTGCTCGTTATGTTATGCCAAGAGTACCATATTTGAGCATTGATTAAGGACATCTCGTAACTTTTTTTAATGTCTAGTTGCAACGGTGGATTAAAGCTAGTTATAAAATCTTCTGATTTTCCTTGTCCTTTCCTAGAGTCAAAGAAAAGTGGTATTGATGTCATTTTAATATATTGTCAAATAATTTTTGGTGGTCGCAGTGTGAAATGCATTTGTTCAATTTTAGTTTTTTCAAAATGTTTGCAATTTCTTGATCCAAACGTTTGTTATTATTGCCGGCTTGTTTGGCTGCTACTAGTAAATTAAGTCTTTCACAAAGTTTGTTGGGATCTTTAAGCCCTTTTCCAAAGGTAAGTTCCATTCCTCCTAATAATTTATTTAATTTTTCTCTGTACTTTTTAAAAGTTTTTATTTGCTCATCAATCACTTCTGTATCAGCATCACGTCTTCTTCGTAAACCACCTAATCTTTGATTGATTAATCTAGCTCTGTCTTTTAATGCGTTTATGTAATCTGGCCCGCGTTTTACAAGCTCAACAATATCAGTCTCAAAATTGTTTTGTGTAAGCAATTCTTTTTCTTCGTTATCGAAAGCACTCTCAAAGTGCACAGTATAAATTGATCGAGGTTTATCTTCAATGGCAAGCTGTTGCTGTATGTGTTGAATTAGTTGGTCTTGCCTTTTATCAGTTTTTTTCTGAGTTTCTTCAAACGTTTTAGTAATGGGACGAAATATTTCAGAGGCAGACTTTTGCAGTTGTTGTTTGGCTACAATTTCTTTTTGCAGCTTTTGTTTCAAAAGCTTTCGGTTATTAATATAATCCTTTACGAGTTTATTTTTGTTTTTCAACTCTTCTTCATTTACAAATGGCATGTTTACTATATAGCATATAAAGCTTAAGCCCAAAAATGGTCAAAGCATTTTCTGTAACGAAGGGGTAGGTGTTTGGCTGTTTTGTCCAGCACCATAAAATTGTAAGGATCTTTGGTTGCTTCATGGTAAATCGACTCCATTTCTTCTTTTGTTATACCTTTAGCATGATCGTCAGTAATGTGTCTGATATCTTTGTTGTCTAAGTTCCCGAAAAAAACAAAACAGTTAGTGTTTCTTCTTATGTACTTCGGAGTGTTGAAGTATGACTGGGTGAGGTAAATACAGTTGCAATTTCTGTTTCTAGATAAAGAAAAGTATTCCATCAGTTTTTTCATGTTGTCTAGCTTAATGTCGTCAAAAACTATTACTTTCTGTTGAGGGTCAAGCTCTTCTACTGGAGGCAAGTCTTCAGGGCTTAGCACTTCAATACCTTGCTCTTTTAAAAATCGATACTTATCTTGCTCAGGATTACCAGTATAAACACAACAAAGGTCGTAATTCATCCACTTGAGAACCATGTTTAAAAGCAAATTTGTTTTTCCTGATCCTGTCGATCCTACTATCATGTAATGGCAATCTGGTAGAAGATAATGATGTTTGATTTGCTTGTTGTCCCCACTTAAATATTTATCAAAGTTTATTATATTCATTTATAATAAAGAAGGACAAAATGAATATTTCAAAATTTGGAACAAGTGGAAGTCAATCTTCAAGTACTGTTAAGGTTGTAGGTATTGAACACAAAGTTTCCAAGTCAGGAGATATAATGTATGGTGATTTAAACTTAAACAACCACAAAATTACAAACTTAGCCAATCCTGTAACAGAATCAGATAGTGTAAATAAAGGATTCTTGGATAATGCAATTAGCAACATTGTCCACTTTGCCGAAAGCTCTGAGTTTGGTTTGAGGTTGGCTACTTTAGGTATAAACAACGATGATCAATATGTTGTATCGCCCTCTCAAATTCAAATTCAGAGGTCTCAAATATATGGTGTGGAAGTACTTGGTCGTTTACCAAACAGGGTCTTTCGTATAGAAAATATTCCACCTAACAACGCATCAATTGAATTAGGTGAATCATTGATTCTAAAAGGACTTGTTGAACCCATTCTACCTTCTGATGCGGCAACTAAACAATTTGTTGAAAATTTAGTTACAAATGTGAGAGATAATATTAACTTACAAGGATTACACACTATCATAAATTTACGAGATCCCACAGCACCAGGTGAAGCAGCAAACAAAAATTATGTTGACCAAATAACGCAACACATTCAAACCGAAGACGATAATGTAACCATTTCACGAAACTTAGATATGAAAAATCATACCATTTTCAACGTAGGTAGACCTTCCGAACCTACCAGTGCAATAAATAAACGTTATTTTAAACGAAATATATATCGTCCAAAATTTCAAATATTTTTGGGTGCTTCTTCGACACCTGATTCGAGGCCAATTCCATCAAGTGCTATTTATTCAGTTCGTACTAATACAGATCACAATTTACATTTCGTGAATGCACCTCTTGTCGCTGGGAACGATTTTCTGTCTTTGCAATCCGATAGTATTCATTTGAGAGATGAGGTAACCAGCAGTTACATCGAAATAAGCGTAAGCGGACTTGTGAAAGTTACCAGTTATGATGATGAAGACAAATTACATATTGATATAATCCGTGTTAGTGAAGAAGAAACAGATAAAATAAGTAAAACAACAGTAACACCCCCATTCGATTGCTTTAATTTAAACTGCATTGTTTTTCCTAATCCTTCTCGAGATGTGTTTCGCATACAATACAACTATGTTTCTTCAAATTCTTCGTTATCAATGAATATAAGCAGTGTCGTAATTAAAGTTAAACAGCTTGAAGTTGGTGATCAACCAGAAGCGTAATTGTATATCGTAAAATAAACAATGGACTTTAACCACATTAGTAGAAAATTGACTCAAGAACAAGTGAATGAATTGACAAATCTGTATCACACTTATCACAAACAGTATTGGTGTTATAAGAAAATGTTTAAAAAATTTAAAAGAATGGACTTAGCTCTAAAGCTGTCATCTGTTGTTTTTACTACAACTGGGGCCGTGGTTGGTTCTGTTACATTAAATCCGATTTTCTTGGCGTCTGTTAGTGGTACAGGCGTTCTTTTACAGACAATAACGACGCAGAAAAATTTTTCCAAAAAAACTGAGTCTTGTAGATATGCTTATCAATCGTATCAGAAATTACTCAACAAGTTAAAATTGTTTTTAAGATCTGGTGATATTGACGAGTTTTTCGAAAGAGAACTTGCTATGGTTGATGACCAAGTTGCTGATATATGTCCACCAATTTCTGAAAGCTATGAAAAATTACATGCTAAACGATTTGTTTCCACATGATTTCATATTTTTTACGTAATGCATCACTAATTTTGTATGAAGGTTGTTTGGAAATGTCTAAATATTCTAAGATTTTATTTATAAAAAAATCTATCTTTGGAAACCTTTTACCAGTGATAATTTTTAATCTACTTTCCACAATTACCCAAACGTCCATGAATGCTCGTGTTTCGTTAGGAGACAATCTAAGTTGCTCTATTTTACTTTTAACATAAGCAGTTCTACTGTAAACTGATTTACGTAAGACAACATTACGTGGGTTATAATCAATCCAGTCGTTTACGAAATATGGGTGATGAACTACACCACAGTTAATACAAGTTCTATTTCCATTTATAATTTTTATGTCAAGATTTTCACAACAATTTTCATCCATCTTATTTTATAATAGCATATTTTTTTTTTTTAATTAATAATGACCATAAGCAAAACTATCAATTCCATTAGAAAGAATATATCGTTTATCATCAAAACATGAAAGAGACTTCTTGTTGATTTCAACGGAATAAATTTTGTGGTTTTCACTTCTAATTGATTTCATTTTATGAAACATTTGACGATTATTGAAGAGCGTGTTTTTGTAATCTTCGTGCTTTAACAGATTCCTCACTACATTTTTTTTAATTCCTTTTGCAGTTTTGCAACCTCTTTCATCTTTTGTGACGTAGCTGTACATTTTAGATCTAAGTCCTACAAATTCTACTATTGGCACACCTGCGGTTTCATCTTTCATCTTTCCAATTACTTTCTTATTTTTTAGGTCATAAAAGTTTGAGGTTTCTTTGTAACCACTGAAGTCGAATTTGTCTTTGTCAGCCCAAAAATCTTTGTATACGTCTTCTGTTTTTATATCATATGTTACTGAATCTGTATCTGTAAATAAGAGTTTTGCATTCTTGCCATATTTCTCTCTAATGTAATTATAATGAAAATCATACATCAACGTTTTTGAAATATCGAGAATACACATTCCCACATAAGCGGGGCGGTTTAGGGTTAAAGATTCTTTAATTTTATGAACTGCAACAAGATTTTTATTAAATATTTTGCTGCTAACGTAGGTTGGTTTTGCACAATGCTTTAATAGTTTTTCTGGTTCGTTGATCAGAGTAACATTGACACGTTTACGAAGATTTTCAATTGTTTTTCCAAACACTGAGTTGTTCATAAGTTTAAAAAAATCTTTCTCAAAGTCAGACTTGGCGGTTTTTCGTTTTTCTGTATTGAAATCAATATACTTTTTTAACCAAGGTGATTCGTTAAATTCTAATACCCGATGTACTTTTGTAACTTTTAAGCCTAATTCAATATACTGCTTTAAGTTTTTGTAATAAAGAACATAACTCTGTTTTGACTTTAAATTAGGTATTAATTTTTTAACTCCTTCAACTTTTATATTAAACTGAGTTTGTAATTGTTTACAGTAGTCTGAAAGGAGGTGATGTTTAATTTCCATTTTTTCTGGAGCTAGTGGATAGTCATTATGACTATCATGAAGGTGTTCAGGATAGTCCAGGTCAACTTCTAGTATTAGTCCTTTTCCTTTAGGTAAATTTGCTAAATCAATTTCTTTTTCTGATAGCCATTTAAAACCACCCGTTGGCAAATTTTGGCTCATTGCCCATCCATATAAATTGTTTGCATCAAGATATGTAATATAATTTGATGGCTGCTTTGAATCGTAATTATTCATGTATTTGTTGTTAGCTTTAGCATATCTTTTAGAAATGTATGAAACTCCCCCTCTCACACCTTTTTCAATGAAAAGAAATTTGTCAATATCTGTCATTAATTCCAGTTTTATTTCAGTCATTTTAAGCATTGCATCCCATGATAAACCGGGAGAAGTAAAATAATGGCAAGGGTCTAATTCGTAATATTGAAGACAAGTCTTTCGAAATTTCTCAAATACATCTGCTAACAGCAAAACATCTGACTTAAGGTACAAGTTGTGGTATTGTCCCATGGATTCCAACTTGAAAGTAGTCCACACATTCTGCGCATGCTTGTAATCCTCATCGCTTATATCTTCATCGGTTAAAAGACTATAGAATTCCTTTTTTGGTGGGAGGTTTCTGTCGTCAAACTTATCAAAGCTGTTCATATAATCGTAGGGATAAACTCCTTTTCTTTTCATTAGTTCTAGTTTTTCATCCTGAAATTCTTGTGATGTGTATTTTAAGTCAGAAAGTGGAACGTTCTTAACCAGAGTTTCTAATGAGCTACTCATGAATTGGAAGCTATCGATAAATTTTAAATGTTTGCCTAAGAAGAAAGCCATGTATTTTTCTAGATTGTTTGGAATTACTTTGATATCCTTTTCAAACTTTCCTATTTCTTGCATAATAAAATGTGAATCATAACCCCTTAAATTATGAAAGATTACTGGTATCTTATGAGTAAGTCTGAAGTTTCTATTACATTCATTATGTGCCGCCCCTCTGTATTTTCCTGTAACGTGACAATGATCTCTAACCCTTTTGTCTTCCTCAGAAAAGCCTTTTTTACAAATGTGGCATTTTGTAGCTGCTTGAAAGTTTTCTTTATCTTTGTTCGTTAAATCCATAGGTTGATTGAAATGTTCATTTTTCGTTTTTTCACAATAGTCAACTTCTTCCAACATAGCTTCCAAAAATTTATAAACAGCGTTTTTACCTCTATACAGTTGAATTGGTCTACTGAATTTATCGTCATAGCAACAAACTACTTTGTAGGAATAGCCGCAATCGATGTGTTTTTGGTATCTTTCTGTGTAGGACTTTTCATCATTTGGCTGACAGCTGTCAATCTTTTGAGTTATTGCTCAAAATCAGCATATATAACAAAGGGAACTGGTAGCTGTTTATGAAAGTTATTAAACTTCACCGCGCTACCTTTTTTGGGCATTTCTATTGCTTGCTTTCCATTTATTATTATGCAGTTTGGTGTGTGTTTGTGTAGAATTTCCTCGCTGCTAAAACATTGAAGACAATATCTGCAGAAATGTTTTCTGTGTTGGTGCTTGCTTTGATTATACATAAATCTATTAAAGTCTTTTATCCAAACATAATGTTGCTTTTCGTCTTCCATTATCAATAACAAATCGAGAGTTGTTTCACACACCTTTTTAGACACAAATAAAGGAAAGCGTTGCTTGTTTTCATAACCAATAACATTAATGCTGATGTTATTTTGTTCTTCAATTTTTGGTATTTGCTTGATAGACACTGGAAACTTTATACCATCATAATTTAGTGTGTCTACATATTTTTTGTAATGACTTATTCTTTCACGATTGCTTTTTACTTTCTCACTGTATACTTTAGCTAAATGACACCACCTAAAGCATTCTTTGTCTTTGTTTTTGATGTTAATTAGTCCTTTCTTAGCATTTCGAAGTTCTTCCGGTAATGCAGTATAAGTTGATCCATGAAGAGGGGTATATTGAACTAAGTTAACGAAGTGCCCATCGACAGAAAATATAGACCATCCAGAACCTTCACTAAGCCAATTTCCAATTTTATTTATTATTTGATTAGATGCATTTTGTAATGTTTCACTTACATCATCTTTATTTAAGATGACAATTGCTCTGCTGTTAAAAAAAGCCGTCTTGGTTACTGCTTTGTCTTCTGTTTGTTTTTCAAAGGTAATTTTAAGAGTGATTGTTGCTTTCAATCCTTTCATTTTAACCAGGTCTAACCGTAATTTATCTTGTACGACTTTTTGTGTTTCATGCAATTGTTTCAATGGGTTAAAATCAACAATATCTACATCATAAGATTTAGTATAGTTTTTCAGAGCAGTTTTGAGTAACTGCACTTTAATTACCCGTTTAGGAAAAAGATTTAAAATTTTTTGAAATGCTGCTGAAGCACTTGCTTTAATAGTTGGTGGTACGTAAGCCATCAGCCAATCGGCAAAATCATTTATACACTTTTGAACTTTACCAGCTGCATTAAGAGCTATTTTCTTTAAGGTTGGGGGAAAATTTCTAAAGGGTGACGGTTTTAAAGTAGAAACTCCAATATCTGGAACCGCCTGATCTAAAATATTTGATTGGTTCATTTTTATTATAAGAGAAATATAATCTTTAAGTAATTTTTATGCTTAAGAAAATTTTGTCTGTAGTTAAATAAAAATGAATGATAAATTAGTCATTGAAAATCGTGAGTTTTATTTTCATCCAACACACAAAGCATACGCTGGGAGCATTGATGGATGCGTTGTTCATGTTGTTGCTAGAGAACCAACATTTGGAAGCATAAATGAAAGAGGTTATTATGAAATCACTGTTGAAGATTACTGGGATAGAATCTTGGTTCATAATTTTATATGGGAATGTCATCATGGGCTATTAAAAAATGGTGAAAAAATAAAACACATTAACAAAATACGTTATGACAACAGATTAATGAATTTAAAGCTTAGAAGTTCAAATGAAATTATTGCAAAAATTTCCACAAACAAAAAGATAAGCTACGTTTAACTTGTTAATCAAGCATTTTCTTTGACTTCACTGGGATTCGAACCTGATCTTCTGTTTCTTTAACTTCACTGAGAATCGAACCTACTATTTTGGATTTTCTTCGACTTCACTGGGATTCGAACCTGGTCTTCTGTTTCTTGAGTGACGTAATTTCGCGGAACTGGTGGTTCCGCGGCATTCTAGAATGTTCTTCTCTTGAGTGACGTAATTTCGCGGAACTGGTGGTTCCGCGGCATTCCAGAATGTTCTTCTCTTGAGTGACGTAATTTCGCGGAACTGGTGGTTCCGCGGCATTCCAGAATGTTCTTTGACTTCACTGGGATTCGAACCTGCTCGTTACTGTAAAAGTAAAGCGACGGCTTTACCCACTCGACCATCGCGTCTTGATAATTATAATGGAAAAAACGCGTACTTAAACTAAGTACGTGATTACGTCACAGACAAGCTTAATAAGCTGTTTGTATGAAAGAGAAAGGACATTTAGACGTTTACGTTGGTTGTAGCAAGTTGATTAGAAGAGTGTGGAGCAGCTGCGATAAAATGATTAACAACTATTGGGATGAAAGTGAATTGCAAATCATCAGAGAGCATAAAAAGTATCATGAAGACATGTTAAATTACCTAGATGAGTTGGAGATAAACGGACCATTAAATATTGAACCAAACAAACCTTCAAGCAAGTTGCCGATTCCTTATAAAAAAAAAGAGAGACTTGTTGGCGAAAAGTTGCATGAATATTTAGTTCAAAATCTTTCCACTGCAGATTTTCAACCAGGGCTTATTGAACCGGAAGAAAAGACGATCAATTCGTTGACTGAATATTTAACAAAATGTGTTCAACTAGAAAAGAACGTAAACAAGCAGTCTCTTTGCTTTCATGTTCGTTGTGGAAAAGCTTTGAACATTCTCCACGCATTATGGCGAGAAGAAAGAGCAAAAGGCTATATTTACAAAACATGGAAAGCATGGGTGGAAGAAAACATCAATATTGGTGATCGAAGTGTCAGAAAGAAGAGAGAAATTGCTGATTTGATCGGTAATTTACCACGATTTCAATTTCTGACTCTTTCATTTTCGGAAGTCTGTAACCTAAAAAGTGATATAAAAGCTATGTTGGATGCTTATCCTAACATTCAAGAATACTGGTCAAATACACCATAATTGTGATTATTAACTGATATCAAAAAGATGTTATTTCGGGCTCATTGTTGTGTATTGTATGCTAGTCAGCTGTGGTGTTGTTATATCCATGAGAGCTATAGACGTCTTCGAGTGTTTTACAATGATTCAAGTGGAGGCTAATGTTGATACTTTTGATGCCCTTGTTCGCAAACTTTTATTTCGTTTTATGAATCGTTGCCACAGGTCTACCAATGTGTTTGTTTGCGCTTTTGCGCTTGACACAAATAAATAAATAAAAAAATAAACAAAATAAAAGTGATTATTGAAATGAATAAAATGCTAATGCAGTGTTTGTTGACAGCCACACCTCCCAAACACAACTTATTTGTAGTAGCTGTTCATGAAATAGGTCATTGTTTAGGTTTAACCCATTCACAAAGTACAGATTCTATCATGTATCCTACTTATAAACACGAGTGGTCAAAAGTATCAAGTGATGTTCTATCAAAAGAAGACATTGAAAGAATACAAAAGGCGTACGGTAAACCCAAAGTGAAAATATTTGATAGCAATGGCTTTACAATTAAAGTGAAACCTATAGAAAATGACAAAATCAAACTAATTATTGAAAAGAATTAAACGCGACTGAAGCGTAATTATGAGCACAAGTTGGTTACATGTGACAAGCGCTCAATTGCGAGTTTAATATCTCCTACTAACATCGGGAGGGGTGGACTGAGAACCACGATTTAAAAAAAAATTTGAAACACAAGGACGGTTTCAGTGCATTTTAAGTCATTTTGTTTCCAGTGCATTTTTTAAGAGTCAGGTGACCTGCTTTGCACTGAATGATTTTTATTGAGACAGTGCAGTCACGTGACCTCTCTTAATTTGAGACACAAGGACGGTTACAGTGCAGTCACGTGACCTCTGTGCACCGAACACGCCATATACATAACTACTGTGATTAACATCCCTGCGATGATTTCATCCAACTTTGATAAAATAGAAGACCGAGCGGTTAAGAACTGGTGTTTATGAACTCGGAGGAGATACGTACGCAGTAATGACATATTCTGCAGCGCGGGCAACATGCTACTCGCTGCTATTTACTGTAGATGCATGTTAAGTAACTGATTCACAATGCGATTCACGTTACACGTATTTTTTCGACAAGTTTAACTCCTTAACTAAATTATCTTTCAAACTTATTTATTACCTGGTGCGATTTATTAGTTCAATTTTCAGCGCACTATAAATTTAATTCTCAGTATTACTGTTTACTGTTGTAGCAAAATTTATCTTGCTATGCATTGATGTATTTACTGTCCTTCTTGCAGTGCACGAAGCCTGTGACTAAATAGCCAACAAATCATTGTCCTACTCAATGCCAGCATTTTGGGGAAATATCGCGAAAAACTGTCTTTGCGATCTGCAAGTCATGCGGGGCGCCAGGATAGCGTGACTGGGGGAAGGGGGGGGGCATAAACAAATTTTTTTGTTTGGGGGGAGTTTAACACTTTGAATGGAGAGTGTGGACCAAAAAAAGGTCTTCATCTCGAAATATGCGCGGATTTTCACGAATTCTGGGGTGAACACTCAAAAAAAGCTCTTTATCTCAAAAAATGCGCGAATTTTGACGAATTCCGGGGTGAAACCACAAAAAAAAAGGGTCTGTATTACAAAATCTGCAAAAAACAGTTCTTTCTCACGAATTCTGGGGTGATAACCAGTATCTTGGGAGTCTTAGGCCTCGAACTGCACTGCAGTGGCACTGAGTCTGTTACTTTCTTTTGGGCACAATCGTTGCTTGTGGGGCACAATTCTTGTTTGGGGGGCACAAGCAGTGATATGGAGGGCACTGTCCCGAAATGCCCCCCATGGCGTCGGGCCTGCGGCAAAATTACAGCAATATATTGAACTGTAACTATCGCATTTTCGTTAAAGAGATACTGTTCGAAATCGGTTTTATTGAAGAAATGAGAACTGTTTGAGGTAACAAAGAGGTGCCCCAAACCTTTTTCCACAATTTCCTTTATTTGGGAAAATACGATTTAATTCGTTTGACTCCGTACCATTGTCAACGCTGCAATTGCAATTTTGTGACATTGCAAAAGGCATAATTTTGCAAAAATTCTTGCAAACTAAGAAACGCGATTATTAACTAGTAGCAGTGAGTAGCCTAGCTATCACCAAATGTGAAAACTTGGCTATTGTCATTGGAACCTGTAATCCTAGGCTACCATTACTGATCTACAGTACAGTACGCCTTTTGTGATTTTACAAAATTGCGAAAAGCAGGGTTGCCAATAGTACTAATCATAGGTGGGCACAAGTCCGTTAATCGTTAATCCGTTAAAAATGAAGCTAGCTTTTTCATTTACTAGTTAATCCGTGAAAAAGTTTTTTCATGTTAACGGACTAAATTAACTTTCGTTAAGTTCAGTTAACTTCCGTTAAGGTTTTTATCGTTAACATCTAGCACCATTCATTCATCGTACTGGTACAAACTAGTTTGCACTGGTAACACTTGGTGAGTATTAGCACGAGTTTTATCGAAGAAAGGAGTTTTTTTTGTGGCAAATAATAACCTGCAGCCTCGTAAGTCTAATTATCGCCGTTCACAGTTTCCAAAAGTTTTCCGATCGCAGTTTCGTTAGTGCAATTGAACTTATTTTTATCTTGAAATTAGATTGGACTGTAAAATGTAACTTCCAAAACACAAAAAGACCACCATAGCAATAAATATTTCCTCACAATCAGCTCAACAGCGTCAATACGTGTTCTAGAAGCGAGTGAATAAAAAGAAATGTAAATTACACGTAAAATGTTAACGAATTAACGCACTTCATTAACTTTATAAAGAGCTTTTTTTGAGTGTTCACCCCAGAATTCGTGAAAATCCGCGCATATTTCGAGATGAAGACCTTTTTTTGGTCCACACTCTCCATTCAAAGTGTTAAACTCCCCCCAAACAAAAAAATTTGTTTATGCCCCCCCCCTTCCCCCAGTCACGCTATCCTGGCGCCCCGCATGACTTGCAGATCGCAAAGACAGTTTTTCGCGATATTTCCCCAAAATGCTGGCATTGAGTAGGACAATGATTTGTTGGCTATTTAGTCACAGGCTTCGTGCACTGCAAGAAGGACAGTAAATACATCAATGCATAGCAAGATAAATTTTGCTACAACAGTAAACAGTAATACTGAGAATTAAATTTATAGTGCGCTGAAAATTGAACTAATAAATCGCACCAGGTAATAAATAAGTTTGAAAGATAATTTAGTTAAGGAGTTAAACTTGTCGAAAAAATACGTGTAACGTGAATCGCATTGTGAATCAGTTACTTAACATGTATCTACAGTAAATAGCAGCGAGTAGCATGTTGCCCGCGCTGCAGAATATGTCATTACTGCGTACGTATCTCCTCCGAGTTCATAAACACCAGTTCTTAACCGCTCGGTCTTCTATTTTATCAAAGTTGGATGAAATCATCGCAGGGATGTTAATCACCTGTCATTTCTTCAAAATTTCTAGAAATGTTGGTAACTCGGTCGATTGATAAATTTTTCTATCGTATCTCTACACAAGGAATTATTATAGTGGTTAAGGGCCGAGCGTGTGATGAAAACATTGACTACTTCAGAGCTATAAGAGTCGGGACAGAAGTGTGCAGAAGCTGAGTACTGTATGCCATCGTGTTAAAACCTTACCTTATTTAAGTGATTTAAACTAGTTCTTATTGCCTTTTATTTGTGTGGAAAATGCGACAAGGAATTTAACTTCCTAGTGCAACTTCTTAGGGTAACTTCTTAAAGTAGTTTCTAAAGAGCTGGCTTGACCAACCCGCGTTTTGAGATGCTTGTTTTTTTGAAAGGAGCAGGCCAACAACCAATTGAATTGTGATTTGCATACTTATTGGAACGACCGACGCTCGCGTCGCGTGTTCCTTTGTTTTTACTCGGCCATTTTCCAACTAACGAGTGCGAAATTTCAGACTTTTGCTTATAACTCAAGAACGGTTTGGTCTAGCTACATGAAATTTTTACAGCAGCTTGAGATTAATGAGTTGCATGTTTGTACCAAGTTTTGAGGCAATAGGTCATGTGACTTTAGTTTTAGAACCCGAAAACCGCCCCGCAAGTTTGGCGTAAAAAGCCGTCTCAGTCAAAAACGGTTTAAGTACGGCTAAAAATATTTCATATGGTGGTATGGGGGTACCCTTTCATCCCAACCAACCCACTTTTGGCCGCGATGAGGTTCATTTCTTTTTTTTTCCTTTTTTTTTCTTCCTAAATTTTGTACGCTCTTCTTCTAAACCACAGAACATCGAAATCTAATTTTTGTGTAAAGTTGTTGAACTGCAAACGCAATTTTTTCTCCCGAAATTTTTTGAGGCAAGTCCACCGGGAACCTCCCCAAAATGGGGCCCTAAAAATCAATTTTTTGAACGGCTCAAGCTAGAGTACTAGTTTTATTTGATATCAGGAGATATTTAACAGACAAATATTTTGACATAGTTTGGGGGTGCCACCTCCCGGTGACTCCCCCAAATGGACCCCCAAAAATCAATTTTTTGAACGGCTCAAGCTAGGGTGCCAGTTTGTTTTGATATCAGCAGATATTTAACTGACAAATGTTTTGGCGTAGTTTGGGGGGCCACTTTTTCGGGGACCCCCAAAAATCAATTTTTTGAATGGCCCAGGTAGGGTGCATGTGTTTTATGACATCAGGAGATATTTAACAGCCAAATATTTTGACATAGTTTGGGGGTGCCACCCCCCCGGGACCTCCCCAATTGGACCTCCTAAAAATCAATTTTTTCTGCAGCTTAACTTAGGGTGTTAGTGTTTTATATCAGCAGATATTTAACTGACAAATGTTTTGGCATAGTTTGGGGGGGCCACTTTTTTGGGGACCCCCAAAAATCAATTTTTTGAATGGTCCAGGTAGGGTGCCCGTGTTTTATGATATCAGGAGATATTTAACAGACAAATATTTTGACTCTACTTTTCTGGAGGTTCAATAATCAGATATTTTTGAATAATTGCTAATTTTACGGTAGACGAAAAGTACTTTTGAGCGTCACAGCATTAGCTACACATCGGTTGTTCACTGGGTTTGTTGGCAAACTCCCATCTAGTTTACCGTTTAAGCCTGTTTGCTAATGCCGATTGTAATCTGTACCAAAACTTTAAAAGCTTGAATTGTAACTTTCGCAAATAAAGTTGAAATTTCACTATTGGGTACCGTATTCGAATGCCATCGTTATTTTTGCTAGATGTTTTTCCAAAGTAGCGGCAGCGGCCGCTGTTTTGTATGCAAGTAGCGGCAGGGGCAGCGGCGCTATTTTTTAGTTTAAGTAGCGACAAGCGGCAGCGCCGCTACTTTTCGAGTAGCGGGTGCCCAGCTCTGATTATGACTAATCATTCTTGGACATAAAGAAATAATTCACTAGCAATAATTGTAAAAAAAATGTAAAAAATTATAGCAGGCGGCGCTGCACTGACGCTGTGACGTAATGCAGATTTTAGTTGCCACGCTGCGCGGCGCGGTGCACCAACAACAGTGCGCGGCCGCGAACGCTGTGCGTTGCCATCTCTAGTCGCTGTTGTTGCCTGACCTCTGATGCAAGAGTTGCCAGCCGAAAAAGGAGCAAAAGACTACTATCGCAACTGAATTGAATAAATGAAGAATTGCCGGTAGAAAAGTAAACCGTTCTGACGAATTTAAGGTTCAAATTTAAAATTATAGTACTTTCTACTTTTCTGAATCAAAAGTAAGTAAGTAAGTAAGTAAGTTGTTTATTTGTTCAATTCGCCCAGATAATCAATGACTATAACGCTATCACAACGAAAAAATAAACAAAAATATAAATGATAAACAATCAAACAGTAAAGACAGCAGTCGAGTGAATTGTAACAGGAAGCAGTGAAGGGACCTCTTGGTAATCGAGTCGAGCAGCTACCTAGTTAGTCAATCAAGAGTACAGGGTGCTCTGCTATCTGTATTAAATTTTCCATGGTGAGGGGGTATGGTGGACTTTGTATAAAATCAACCTAAGATCAGGGATATGATTTTAATAGCAATTAATATTAAAACAATAATTTAAAGTTAATCACTGGTAATTAGACATTAAGTGTTGTTTAAATTGAATTTTGAAAGAGTCAAACAATAATAATTCCATGTCCCGTGGTACGGAATTCCAAATGCTAACTCCCTGGAATTTAAAGAATCTTAGCATTTTTACAGTTTGATACAATAGAATATAGAGAGTTAGGTTGGAGGATGCCAAACGGGTGGTTCGTGTATGAATCGCATTTATTGGAGTAAAAGAGGAAAATCTGTTGGGTAGTTTATTCTACGAAAATTTATGCATTAATTTAGCCACTTCCAAAATGTAGAGGTTTTCAATCTTTAAGATGTTCAGCTGCTTATAGTATGCTGTTGAATCATCTAGGTATAGTCCTCCAGCAATTATTTTAACAGCTTTGTTTTGGAGAGATTTTAGTCTTTTCAAATGGGTTTTGTAAGTAGTTCCCCAAATAGTAATACTGGTACCATACAAGCCCGGCGCCACGGGGGGGCATTCCGGGGCCGTGCCCCCCAAGCGAGGACTGTGTCCCGAAGAAATTAACAGGCTTAGGGCTACTGGAGTGCAAATCGAGGCCCAAATTGGTGTTTGCGACCGGTATCTTCATAATTTTTGTGGACTGACATGGGATTTCACGAAATTTTTGGGATGAAGACCTTTTTTTTTTCGGAGATCACCTGTTTTCGGCCGGAAAAAACGTTTGAATTTCTGATTTCGGCTGGAAAATGCCTTAGAATTTCAGTGAAGACCTTTTTTTTTTTATTTGGAGATCACCTGTTTTCGGCCGGAAAAACGTATCAATTTCTGATTGCTGCCGGAAAATCCCTCTAAACTTTTGGTCTTCACGATCCAGACTGGGATAAATTTCTCGTGCCCTCGTGCCCCTTTCGAATTCACGTAAATAAACTCCTCCTGCCCTCCAAAATTTATTTCTGCCCCCCTCCCCCCCCCCAGTCACGCTATCCTGGCGCCGGGCCTGATACCATATAGAAGATATGGGTGTATCCAGTACTTAAATTGTAAAATTTTGCATGGGAGGACGCTTTTGCAGCCTTGACCAAACGCATTTGGCATGCGAAAGTACTTTAGTGAAGATTACGTAATTCCGTCTCCGAAATTGAATAAACACCAAAAAAAAAGGTCTTCGCCGGAAATTGAAGTGGTTTTTCGCCAAAATTTTGGTGAAGACCAAAAAAAAGATCTTCGCCGGAAATTGAAGTGGTTTTTTGCCAAAATTAGGTGAAGAATTAGATCTTTTTCGTCTGACCATCCAGCGCTTAAATCTCGATGAGGGGACACCTAAATCTCGATGGGGGTACGCTAAATCTCGATGGGGGGACGCGTCCCCCCTACAATTTAAGTACTGGATGTATCATAGTGTAACATAAACTGCAAAGAGTTTTTCGCGGTAAAATTTGCTTGAGCTTTGTTATGACACCCAAAGATCTAGTTATTTCCCTAGGGTGAACATCGAAATTTAATCTTGAGTCAATTGTAATCCCTAAATATTCTACAGAATCTTTTGGAGAGACTGAATTATTATTAAACTTGAGTTGAATGTCAGGGATGGAAGTAGTAATTTTGGGAGGTAGTATTAAAGCTAATGATTTTTCAGGGTTGACAGCAATTTTGTTCGTCACTGTCAATTCAGGTACATTTGCTAATTCAGAATTGATGTTTTTAGCTAGTGTGGAGGTGTTAGGAGAGTGAATTAACAAATAGGTGTCGTCGGCAAATAATCGAGGTACTGAATTTATTGCAGAGGGTAAATCGTTTATGTAAATTAAAAATAACAGTGGGCCTAGATTGCTACCTCGAGGCACGCCGAATCGCTTTATTAAGGTTTCTGAACGCTTATTTTGGTAAGAAACATATTGATGACGTGTACGTAGGAAAGAATTTACAAGCTTCAATGCATGGCCACGAATACCGTAATGTTCGAGCTTTCTTAGAAGTATATTATGACACACTGTATCAAAGGCTTTTTTTAAGTCTAATAAGATTAACCCAGTATGATCTCCAGCATTAATTTGATCACATGTGCTAGTTAGTACGTCTAGTAATGCATGAGTAGTAGATAGGTTGCTTTGAAATCCGTACTGAGTATCAAAAACAACTGAATTTTTTTGAAAGAAATTCGTCAAACGCTTATGAATCAATTTTTCAATGCTTTTGGAAAAGCAACTGAGAATGGATATAGGACGGTAATTTGTCCAACTGTTTGTTTTACCCGCTTTATATATATTGGTATTATTTTTGCTATTTTGCAGCTTTGTGGAAATACTCCGAATTGAAACGCATTATCAATAAAATCGCATAGCGCAGGAGCAAGAATACTGGATGCTACTTGAAGAAAAAAAGGTGGTATATCATTGTGGCCATGAGATTTATGAGAGTTTAACGAATTAATTACAATTATAACTTCATTAACGCAAAATACTACTTCAGTAGCATTACTTCACTCTAAAAGTAATCAAGTAAAAGTAGCCACAAAAAAATACTCAAAAAGTACTTTTTACTGGAAAAAACTAGCCTACTTGAGTAATCTACTCAAGTAAAAGTATTTCGTTACTTTACGCCACTGACTAGATCTTAGACTAACATTCTAGTTTTTGGTAAGGTAGTGAGTTTTGTGCGATTATCGCGCAATTAGTTATAGCCTAAAGGTCAGAAGGCCAGTGCTAGTTTTTCACGTAACTGTCATGCAATTGCTAACTTCACCGCAAAACATTTTAGTCACCGTAATATTTTTCGTAGGCCTGTAGGTTTGCCACGGTTATCAGCAGGTGCCTACAAATCCACTGTTTCGAAAGCTGCAGCTGTAGTCAGTCATTTGGAACGGTTTTGATGCACATCCGTTCAGTTTGATAATGTTCAGAAAGCGTTTCGCTCTCGTCTAAGCAGCAAAAGAGTTGCGATTATCTTATAATTTATTGATCGAAGAGAATCAAAATTGGTGCGAAAAAATTGTCAAATTGTTTCACCATGGTTTTGCAGAAAAGTTTTTTAGATAAAAACGTCCGGAATGCCTTTTTGAAAGATTTAAGCTAAATATGCGATCTTTCAGCTTTTAAACGTATTTCGCAAAACACTCTATTTTGCAGAGGTGGAGTCGAGAACACAAGGCTCGAGGCCAAGGCCAAGGACACAAAAAAAATCCGAGGCCAAGGACAGCCTTCCCGAGGACAGAACCTCTCAAGGCCAAGGACAGGAATGCTCGAGGCCAAGGCCAAGGACCAAGGACACAGGCGCAAGTGTTCTCCAAAAAAAAAAGGTCTTCAAAAATTTTTTTCAGGCGATCTCCAATTCATTGGCGTACCCAGAATTTTTGATTGGGGGAGGCTTAAACCACAAATCACATGAAATGACGTCATCAAAATTTTTCCAAAGAGGAAGTTTTTGTGGGACAAAGATATCGTAGGATAGAAGATCTGAAATCGTTGTTGCATGTTTCGCACGTAACCAGGATTTTGCAAATGAAGAGGGCTTAAACTAATAGTTGAAAAATGCAAATATCTAACTTTGGTAACGTGTTGAGAAAGCTTGTGTAACTTAAATGTATCACAGACGGGGGTTTGGGGGCGGGGGCCCCAGCCGCCGGAGGCTTTGGGGGTCTAGGGGCGAAGCCCCCAGCTGTTGGGCGATTTTTTGTAATTTTTTGGGAAAAAAAAGCTATTTTAATGCCATTGAATCTCATTTCGCAAGTGTTCAGAGCCATTTGAAAGCACTAGATTTTTGACATTTGAAAGCCAATTGAAAAAACCAAATTGTTTAGTCCTCCTTTTACTTGTAATTTAAGTCCAAAACACGTTTAACATCTTGCATTTTGGAGTTTAATTTTAATTGTAAGTGATTTGGTCCAGGTAGAGGGAAGTAAGGTGCATTGTCTCTAGCTATACAGGGTGTCCATAAAGTCCTGCACACATTTAAAATTTTAATATCTCAAAATCCCCATATGGTCGAAACTTTAGATTTTCGACAGTGAATTATACCACCATAAAGTTTTTTTGTTATTTTTCACAGGTTATTTTATTGTTAAAGTGAGTACGAATAAGTCATTTTTAATAAAGGAGTAAGGAGTAAGTTTGCAACAAATTATGAAAAATGTTGACCATTCAACGAAAAGCACAATGTGTTCTTTGGTACAATGAATTGAAATCACCAACTGCAGTACAACGTAAATTTAGAAATGAGTTTGGACAAGACCCTCCACACACTAACAGCATTAAGAGATGGTTTAAAAATTTTATGGAAACCGGCAGCATTTTGGATCGCAAACGATCAGGTAGGCCAAGCATTGATGAAGAGACTGTTGATGCTGTCCGTGTAGCATTTCATCGCAACCCAAGGAAATCAAGTCGTGTTGGATCAAATGAACTTGCTATTCCTCGAAGCACAGTTCACAAAGTTTTACATAAACGACTTCGGCTCCATACTTACAAGTTACAAATTGTTCAAGCTCTTAAGCCGGATGATCGCCCTCGCCGAGCAGCTTTCGCTGAAGAAATTCTTCAGCGCATTGATGATGACAATGGCTAGTGGCTACCTTAACAGTGTGAGTTTTTCCGACGAAGCAACTTTTCATGTATCCGGGAAAGTCAATAAGCATAACATTCGAATATGGGGTTCACAAAATCCTTGCGAGGTTTTAGAAAGAGAAAGAGACAGTCCCAAAATCAATGTTTGGTGTGGTTTAATGCACAACCAGATTATTGGTCCGTTCATTTTTGCTGAATCCACCATTACAGCAAACATTTATCTGGATATGCTAAAACATTACGTTGTTCCTCAATTAGAAGAGTTCCAGCCGAGGGTTGTGTTTCAGCAAGACCGTGCCCCTCCACACTGGGGTTTGATAGTTCGTGACTTTTTAAATGAAACTTTTCCAAACCGATGGATTGGAAGAAATGGCCCAACACCATGGCCGCCAAGATCTCCAGATATCACCCCTTAAACTTTTTCTTGTGGGGTTATGTAAAAGACAGAGTTTACAGAATGCCAGTACGTGACGTCGAAACATTGCAGTCACGAATAATTGAGGTTCTCGCCTCAGTAAACGAAGAAATGCTGGAGAACACTTGGCGCGAAATTGAGTATCGCCTTGACATATTGAGAGCAACAAATGGAGCACATGTTGAAGTCTATGAATAGCATGGAAAATTAAATTCTTGAAATATGGCTATTACTTAAACTGCTAGAAATTTTTATATGTAAAACTTTAATAAACAAACTTTACTTTGCAAAAAACTGTATGATTTTATCTGCGTTAGTTATTTAGCAATACAATTTTGAAAAGTGTTCAAGACTTTATGGACACCCTGTATTTTAGCAGTAAATAATAATCCACTGGAAGATTTTTCTTAGAGATTTGCTTTGTCATGAAAATAACCAGTTATTGGAGTACATGTTCGCCAGCGGGCCCTGGCCCCCTCAATTGAAGTTCGATGATTCGTTCAATCAGCATTTTCCATGGCTATTTTTTTTAAGTATTTTGTGCGTAAAAACCGGCGAGGTTGGAGGTGAAATACTGAATTGTGTTTGAAAAATGGTATAATAGATGGTTACGTCTACTAACCATGTTATTGCCGGGCCGGTTTTACATCGCGCTAGGCCCATGGCACTTTGGAAATTTTTGCAACATCTTTCTGCCAAATATAGGTGAAGAATAAAAAAATCTTACGATTTCAGCTCGGGGCCCCTAGCTGGTACTGCGTCATATTATGGTAAATCCGGCCCTGATTAATGCATTACGTTCACAAAAAGGCTAGATGTGAGCCTGAGATAGCAGCTTTTTGGACAAAAACTCTCCATTTTCTCCGGGTTATACGTTTAAATTGACTGTCAAAAATTTAATTGAGGGGGACCCGGCGCCCTTGGTCTTCAATTTTGTTAATTAGTTATCCTGTTCTAAGCGAAAAATGCTAAAAAGAAACTAAAACTGAAGAAACAATAGGCTATTTTGTCACATTTTTGTCATTGCTGAAACTTCACCCTGCCCCCCCTACCCTTGCCTACGCCTATGCTCCGAGTAAGGAAAACAAAAAAGGTGTTTACAAATTTTCCGCTAGGTTTCTGGCGTTTTATAACGAAATTTCAACTGTTCAAAAAATAGTGCTGTCCTCGAGCCGAGGACAGGGCAATTTTTGAGGACTTGAGGCTTCGAGGCCAAGGCCAATGCCAAGGACTTCAAAATGTGTCCTCGAGGCCAAGGACGTCCTCGAGGACTCCACCTCTGATGTTTTGTTCGCTCATCTTCGCTCACCGTATTGTCTGGCGACATTGGATGGATATTTCAACTTAAAGAGTGCTGACGCAATGTGACACTTACAATTGACTTTTCAATGGCTTAACCTGACGGGTTATTTTTTTTACGATCAAAAACGATGACGTACTGTAGATAATTTTTTGACAGTGTTCGGGAATTGGGATTTCACTTTTCTGGAAGTTCCAAAACAAGATATTTTTGAATAATTGCTGATTTTACGGTAGACGAAAAGTACTTTTGAGCGTCAGAGCATTAGCTACGCGTCGGTCGTTCACTGGGTTTGCTGGCAAATTCCCATCTAATAATAGCAGCATTCTCTTCTGTCTAAAATCGTTTGAAGCATCCTGAGCTAATTTGGTTTCAAAGTTTTTTGTTCTTGTAATGAAATGTTTTGCACAAATATCCTAATCAATTGCGTGAAAAACTTTTTTCAACGAAGCGCTTTGTCAATGTAACACACTGAAGAACACTTTTCTTCTTCGTTTGAGTAGTTCTTTGTCATTAAATTCGCAGACCAATGAGTATGAGCCAGTAATTAATGTTGCCACCCAGATTTCAAAGTCCACCAGTTGGGCGCTTGAATAATATTGCGCAGGACAGCATGATGAGGTCCGTGACATGTTTTTCCATTCCGCATTCGCATGTGGCACTAGTAGGAGACCAGTTTCCACTTTTTCATACATGAGTAGAAACGGCCATTGCCAGTTCTCAGTCCACTTACCTTCATCCATGCTGTCTTGGGTAGTGAAGGTCAAGGGAGGGCTAAAGTGCCTGATTCAGGAATCGCTCGCCATTCTCATTTTTGCATGCCCATTTTTTGGCACAGTTTTTGGGTTCGTTTTCGGAGAAAAGTATTGAAAAACATAAAAAAGCAATTGACCACCAGAGGCCAGGTACGGGCCGGAAATAGGGACATGTAAAAAAAGAAGTTGTTCTTCTTTTGTGGATTTCACATAAATCATGAAAATAGAAGAAACTACGTTGTAACTTGTAACTGACATTACGTCAATTGCTTAAATTTTTTGATTCTGAAAGTTTTTTGTTTATTTTAGTTGTTCGAACTGACGCACCTCGCAAACGAAAGACTTCCAAGACTAAAACCATCTCTCAGCACAAACAAGTAGCTGGATTTCCGCTTTCCCAGTCATGTTCCAACTTGCCACTTCCGACATCCTCCGGCCACTACGTCACAATCGAATGCGGTAACGTCACAAATTTTGACTGCTTAACTAGTAATCCAACACATGTGACGTCACATCACCCTATGCAAGGATACTTTAAATAACTATTAATGTATAAGCCTACCATTGAACAAAATTGAAAGGTTAAACACTGTTGATCTGAGGTTGAGCGTAGTAGAATTTTCTATTTCGAGGCCAAAAACCGAACAGTGGACTTCAGTTTCTAAGCATGACAATGAGATTTCAGCTTTGTTACTGTCGGTAAAGACAAGCCAATATATAATCATTCAGTGCATTTTACGTCACAAATTTTGAAATTTGTTTGTGTAAAGTTAAAAATATAGATTTTCAAGTATTGTTTGAACAAACCTACCAGTTTCAATTATAAGATTGTTGATTTCAATTACAAAAAGTTGTCCTCAAAATCCATTTTCGGTCATTTATGAATCATCGATTTTCTTGTTTTGACTTTGTTGACAGTGCTCCAACGCCACCTGGCGATGAAAATTTTGTTGCTTGCAGTGTGAACAGTACTATTAGTAATGTTTTGATTTTTGCACTCCCATTATTATTGGCCAAGTAGTTAAAATGCTCGCTTTCTGCAGAGATTATCTCAGGTTTGGAATAGTTATGAATCTAACTATCACCATTTTGCCGCTTTTCTGCTAGAAGTTTGTATTGTTTGGAGCCTGCCTCATTGTCAAAGTAACTGCAAAAAATATTCCCGATGTCACTTGATTATGATAACTTTACTTGTAAAAAATCCACCTCAGCAAGTTAATCCTTAGGCCTAATAAAAATTTTGATAGTGCTTTGGAGAAATATTTCCCAGTTAATCGTTGATTGTTAAATGGCTTTGATGTTGTTTTCAGGGTTATGAAAATTTGCTTGTGGTAGATGCTTTTCATGCGTTTTAAAACTTTTTGCTGAAGCAATAAAACAGCCTTGGCATTGAAGTGATCCATGGCAACAAAAAAAGACAACATTGGCTGCAACTTGAAATTAATTTTGTCTAAAGCCTTTAGCATGTTACGACAATATACTGCAATAACCAAAAGTAAAAAAAATTGCTTTTTCTTTTTGCTTATTGTTTAATCTTCTAAAAAGCTTTCTTTTTCTAACTTAGATGTAACTTTCATTTTAATATCTAATGGCAATTAGTTAACCAAAGTAAAATAGGCGAATGATAGCGCAATGACGGCTTGTAAACCATGTCTTTGTCAACACCAGATTGGTATCAATCACAAACCAGGGCTGCAAATTCGATCGATTTTTATTCGAGTTCAAAATCAGGCTATTTTAGCAAGGCCAAGTTTTCTAATTTAATTTATTCGAGTTCAAGTTCGGCAAAAATATCAACTTTTTTGAGTTCAAGTTCAGGCTAACAAAAATACTCAGTCTACTCTTTTCGACGTAATCGTTCTTTCCTGTGTATATGCTGCTGTTCTAGGTCTTCTTGACATAAACAAATAAATGACAATCTCAATTTACATGACACGGTCAGCAAAAAGTATTTCTTTTCAACAATTTTATAATCTTTAAATTTTATTTTAATGAACTCGAACAGTTTTATGTGAGTCCAAGTTCGAGTTTAACTTGCAGCTCTGATTCACACTAAAATGTCTTATTGATATAATTTGGGCTACTATTTTTACTTTAATTTATTTCAGTAAAATAAAAGGCAGTGAAATGCGATAAAACATACAAAATATGCACGATAAAATTTACAAAATGATTTGCCTTCAAAAAAAGTTTAAGCCTTTTGTTGGAAAATAAGGCAATGAAATTTTGGACGTTGGTACGCAAGTAGTGCATTGATTAGAACAGAATTTGTTTATTTGCCAAATTTCCAACAAGTTACACACAAAACAACAACAACAACACACAGATAAAGAAAATTAAGGCCAGGAGACACCATACAAACCTTTGCGGTTAACAAGTCGGATGTCTCCTGAATACAACTACTTGAGCTATATTCTTAAATGTTTTCCCAAACTTTTGATTGATAAGCACATTAAGTTAAATAAAAGATCAATCGTAGCTATAGATACAAGTACGCTTTAAAAAAAAGAAGAAAATCTCATAGTTTTGATTAAGTATTGTATGTTTGAATAACCTGATTTTTCAGTTTTTTTTTTAACGTACAGTATGCCAAGTTGCATTTTTTAATGCAGGATCTACATTAGTCCAAAATTTAGTGCATCTAAACCCCAATGTTTTTTGTCCATATGATGTTTTAGAACGAGGCAAATAGTAGTTTTCTTTCTTTTGTGGACGTTTATTGTGATTATGCACAGATGTGGATGCAATAAATTCTTCTTTTACCGCTGTAGGAAAAAGGCCATTGTGAATTTTATATATTAACTTTCCTAATTCTAACTCACAGATTTCAGTTATTTTCAAAACGTTTTGTTGTTTGTAAACTTTGCTAATTTTGCAGAACTTACTATTGTATGTTTTTGATCTTATAATTTTATTTACAATGATTGACAAATTATGCAGAGATGTTTTGTTAGCAGTTCCCTAAACAATTATTCCATAATGCAGTTTGGAGTATACTAAAGAGTAGTAAAGAGTTTTTAAGGTGTTGAATGTTGATGTTCAGAAAATCTTTTGTTTCATGAAATAAATCGGCATATTAGACTAGATCTGTTTCTAATTTCTTTATATGAGTGTTGAATTTTAGGTTATCCTCGAACTATACGCCCAGGTATTTCACACTGGTAGCTCGAGTGATTTCATTGTTATTGAATGTAATTTTAAACAAAGTCTTTACTGGTAACTGAGGGCATAGGCGTAGCCAAGGGGGGGCCGGGCCCCCCCCAATTAAAATACCACCAATGACAAAAAATTATGACATCATAGCCTAGCGATGTTTAGTTGCAGTTTTATATCAGTAATTACGCACATAACAGTAATTACCAATAATATTAACGACGGAGAGAGAGCCCCGGGGCCCCTAACTAACAACCAGGGGACCTCTAACTAACAGCTAGGGGGCACTTGGGCCCCTAACCTACAATCAGGGGGCCCGCAGCGCTTAACTGACAACCAAGGGGCCCCAGGGTCCCTGATAAACGACCAGGGGGCCCCTACTTGACGACCAGGGTCCTTAGGCCCCTAACTGACAACCAGAGGGCCCCAGGGCCCCTAACCGACAACCCAGGACCCGGGGCCCCTAACGAACAACCAGGGGGCCCCTAACTGAGAACCAGGGGGCCCCAGAGCCCCTAACTGATAATCAGGGAGCCCCAGAGCCCCTTACTGACAACCAGGGGGCCCCAGGGACCTTAATTAAAGGCCAGGAGCCCAGAGCCCCCAACCAACAACCAGGGAGCCCCTGGGTTCCTAACTGACAACCAGGGGGTCCCAGGGACCCTAATTAATGACCAGGAGGCCCAGGGCCCCCAACCGACAACCAAGGGGGCCCGGGGCTTCCAACTAACAACCAGGAAGCCCCGGGCCTCTAACTGACAACCAGGGGGCCCCGGGGCCCCTAACTGACAACCAGGGGGATCCAGGGCCCCTATTTAACGACCAAGGGGTCCGGGACCCCTAACTGACTACTAGGAAGCCCTAGGACTCGTGACTGACAACCAAGGGTCCCGGGTCAGGTGCCCCTAATTCAAATTTAAAAAAATTTATATGCAAAACCTGTAAGAAATCTAAGAGTTTTGTCCTAAAAGTTGCATCCCAAGGCCCTCGTTTAACGTTATTATGAACTTAATACTATAGCACAGGTGGTAATGCAACCCCCCCCCCCAATTGAAATACTACCAATGATAAATATAATGAGAGCATAGCCAGTATGCTGTCCTTGTCCGGAATTGCAGTTTCTTTAATTTGGGATTTACGCGTACAAAAGTAAGTAATAATAATGACGACAACGTGTTCACGTCATAATAATGTCATGCAATTCTTGGACGTTTCAAAAAAATTGACTGGAGTCCTCCACGTTGTGGAAAAAAAGTTAATTTAATTTTGCTTTAAATGCTTTTTTTATGAAAGAGTTTAAGGGCGCGATCTTATCTCGAAACCATAGGCGTAGCCAGGGGGGGTGGCCCAGGGGGCCCGGGCTCCCTCAATCGAAATGCCACCAATGACAAAAGTTTGACAAAAAAGCCTTTTTTTTTTCATTTTCAGTGCACAGTACACGCGTACAACAGTAATTAACAATAAATAATATTGACGACGAGGGGGCACGGCGCACTCTCTTACTTCAATTTTTTTCCAACCGATTTAAACGCATAACCAGGGTGAAATCAAGGGTTTTTGTCCTAAAAGTTGCTACCTCAGGCCCCCATCGAAACTTTTTACGAACGCAATGCAATAACCAGTGCCGTATTTGCCATATGGCTCAGTGCCAGGACCCCGCCTTCAGATAGTAGGACTTTTTTGGTCTTCATTTATATTTGGCAGGAATATGATGCCAAAATCCCTTAAGTGCAGGGGCCCGGCGCAATGTAAATCCGGCCCGGGAATAACTTGCTTACTAAACGTAACCATCTATTGAACCATTTTTCCATAACGATTCACCTCCACCTCGCCAGTTTTTACGCACAAAAAAGTTTTAAAAAAATATAGCTAGGGAAAATGCTCCTTGAACAAATTATTGATTTCAATTGTGGGGGCCTGGGCCCCCTGGCGGTACTTGTACTCCTATAACTGGTTAACTTCACGACAAAACAAAAATCTTTAAGGAAAATCTTCTAGTGGATTATTATTTACTGCTAAAATATTGCAGGAGGCAATGTGCTTCCTGCAATATTTTAGCAGTAAATAATAATCCTTACTCCCCCTACAAGTACTTACTTCCCCCTACATGGGCCAAATCACTTACAATTAAAATTGTACACCATAATGCAAAATTTTAAACGTGTTTTGGGATTTAATTGCAAATTAAAGGAGGATTGAACAATTCAAGTTTTTTGATTGGCTTTGAAATGTTAAAAATCTAGTGCTTTCAAGTGGCTTTGAACACATGCAAAGTGTGATCCAATGGGATTAAAATAGTTTTTTTTCCCAAAAACTTACAAAAATCGCCCAGCGGCTGGGGGCTTTACCCCCAGACCCCCATAGCCACCGGCGGCTGGGGGCTCCGCCCCCCAGACCCCCGTCTATGATACGTTTGAGTGCACTAGCTTACTCAACACGTCTTCTAAGTTAGATATTTGCACTTTTCAACAATTAGTTTTTTGCCCTCTCTCTTTATCCAAAATCCTGGTAAACTGCCAACAGTCTGCGGCTTCAAATCTTCCATTCCACGATATCTTTGCCCCACAAAAAGTTTCTTTTTTGAAAATTTCTGATGACGTCATTGCATGTGATTTGTGGTTTGGGCCCCCCAATCAAAAATCCTGGCTACGCCTATGATTGAGGGTATTCATTAACGAGAATACAAGAAGTTTTTTGAAGATTAAGCGTAAAAATATTTAATATTTAGCCAATTGTAAATTTTTTTAAGCTCAAGATTTACTTCGGTTTCCAGCTTTTCCAACGAGTTGCAAGCATATGATAGATGAGTATCGAATGCAAATAGTGTGGTTTTTAATTTGATTGTGGTTGGTAAGTCATATATAAGTAATAAACAAAGCAAAGAACCTAGGTTTGAAGCGTGGGGCACACCACACGTAAGTTTTGATGTTGTTGGTCCACTATTGTTTTCACGGGTGTACTGCATGCGATTTGATGAATAATTTTTAAATAATTTTAATGATATGCTTTTAATCCCAAAAGATTTCTTCATTTTTTAAAATTATTTTATAGTCCACAGTATCGACAGCTTTAGTTAAATTCAAAAGTAAACAACACCTGCATGATCCTTATCAGCAGATTTTAAAACGTTATCATACATTACACTCATGGCATGATTTGTAGAAAATTTTTATTGAAAACCAAATCCTTTAGAAGAAATAAAGTTGTTTTTGGTTACAAAACTGTAAGTTTGTTGAAAAATTACTTTTTCAAATGTTTTACAAAAGTTTGAAACAAGTAATATAGGCTTATAATTAGAATACTCCAATAGATCACCACGCTTATAAATTGGAACAACTTCTGCAACTTTTATGTCATCAGGAAATTCTCCATTAACCATACATAAATTAAGGATTTTACATAATACTGAAGAGATTATAGTATTAGACAGTTTAATAAATTTCACATCCACGTCATCCGTTTGTGTTCCTTTGTTATTACCAAAAGATTTGATTATATTTGATATTTCTTTTGGTGTTGTGGGAGATAAAAAAGAGGTTTAGATCATTTTGTGGAATTTGTTGAAGTATAGTGTTGATTTGCAAGCATTTTTTTTTTTGCAAGTTGTTCTCCTATATTTCTGTAAAAAATTAAATAGTTCTACCGATTGTTTTTCTGTGACAGCACCATTGACAAGTGAAAGAGTATTACTTCTTTTATTTTTGCTTTGGATAAGTTTTCAAATTATTTTCCATGTTTTTTTAGAGTTACCATTACTTGCATCAACTAGATTTTGATAATTCAAAACTTTTGATTGTTTAATTAAACGATTTAATTGGTTACCACACAGTATAATAAATGCATACAGTAGGTTCACTTCAAGCAAATTGCATTGTTAAAATGTCCAGCATTTTTGCGTGTGTTGCGTCATAAGGATGTTTTTGGTTGGGTCACGTCACTACGTGTTAGAGGTGGCACGGATAACAAAAAATGCATACGCATGCTGCGCTGTGTCCGCATGCTGCACGGCACCGCATACATACACATTTTAGTTCACGCTGCACCGCACCGCTAGTTATCGACACTTTTAAATATCCACCAACATCAGAAAAAAACTAGCTCTCAAGCTTACGACAAACAAAAAAAATTGATTTTTGGGGCATCATTTTGGACAGTTTTCAGAGGGGTGGTCCTCTCAAGCCATGGCAAACTATTTGTTGTTTTTAAACATCTGCAGATAAAAAGAAAAAACTAATGCCCTAGCTTGAGCCAATCAAAAACTAATTTTTGGGGGTCCATTTGGGGGCCCCTGGGTGCGATGGTACCTCCAAAGTAAGTCTAAACATTTGTTCCTTAAAGATCTACTGATATAAAAAAAAAACTATCACCCTAGCTTGAGCAATCAAAAAATTACTTTTAGGGGCCCCATACTGGGGGGTTTCTGCAGGAGTGGCCCCAAAAAATTTCAGGGGACAAAATTGCGTTAGCAGCTAAACAACTTTACACAAAAATTAGATTTCGATGTGTTGTGGTTTAGGAAAAGAGGAGCGAACAAGATTTAGAAAGCAAAAAAAAGAAAGAAAAAAAAACTCATCGTGGCCAAAAGTGGGTTGGTACGGATAAGGGAATCTTAAGACTTATAATAACCCGGTGAAATATTTTTTGCCGTATTTAAAACGTTTTTCAATAAGACCACTTTTTACACCAAACTTTTGAGGTGGTTTTCGGGTCCTAAAACCGAAACTGCGAGACTCATTGCCTTGAAATTTGACACAAACATTTAGCTTATTAATCTCAAACTGCGGTCAAAATTTCACACAGCTAGACCTAACTATTCTCGAGTTATACGTAAAAGTCTGAAACTTCGCATTTGTTAACTTTGAAAATTGCTGAGTAAAAACAAAGGAACACGTGACGCGAGGTCAGTTGTTCTAATTATAGGCCTACTGGTTTTATCTGCCTTGTGTGTGTTTTCGATCAGATTTTCTGAACCGTGTTCAGGCATTAAAAAACAATCTACCTGTTTATGTGATTCATGAAACTACTGCACAAATCGTGAACCAATAGCCCAAATACTGGTATATCACGTTCTCTGCATGCTGTCACAAGCTACTACACTCATATTTAATTGTCTAACTTGATGAGAACAACTTAGCTACCTTTATAATACGGGTATTATATAAGCCTATATATGGGCATTCAATATTGGGTAAACGACCGGTAGCTTACTTATCCGTGAACCTGGAACCCACTGATCATCAGCTACTACCATGTAGGCTATTCTGCCATTGCAACCTTGTGTAGCTTAGTCTTCTTACTCTACCACATACCAGACAGGCTACAGACATCTACGGTAGGACTAAAAGCCTAATGCTTTATGCCAGTGGCGGATCCAGAAAATTTTGGTAGGGGGGATTTTAAGCACAAAACCGCAAAAATTCGGATGTCTTCACCAAAATTGAGAGTGATTTTTCGGCCGAAATCGGAAATTCAAACGATTTTTTCGCCCAAAATCAGGTGTTCTCCAAAAAAAAAAAAAAAAAGGTCTTCACCAAAATTGAGAGTGATTTTTCGGCCGGATTCGTTACGTTTAGGCTGGTGGGGGGGGATGCATCCCGAAATGGAGCCGAATTATTCGAAATAGAGGCTGATTTTTCGGCCAAAATCGTAACTTTTAGGCTGGTGGGGGGGATGCATCCCCCCCATCCCCCCCCCCCCCTAAATCCGCCACTGCTTTATGCCATGATCTGTTGACGAATACTATAGGTTACACTGAACTAACTCCGTCACTCTGAAATGCAAGCGTTGTACCAATACCATAAGTCTACTGCATTCTGGGTGGGTATGTGGCTAGGCTATGTGCCTCTGCTCTGATGCCACAAACCTGCTTCATCCACATTTTTTTGTCTGCCTAGGAAAAGTTGACCACATTTTTTTGTCTGCCTAGGAAAAGGAAAAGTTGACCAAAATCTTCTCACCAAACGTCCTCAACTTTTCCTAGTCTAGCCTACCTAAACGAAAATGTTTTTGTTGATGTCAAGAAACATGTTCAGCCAATCAAAACTAATTTTGTTGTAGCCACGGCATACTAAAGAATACGGCACGATATCTCACATTCAGCGCGCCGCTGCTAACAGGCCACTTTTTTCGCTGCTGATAAACAAGTGACCTATTTGCCAGACGCGACAGCTTCAGCCTCGAGATGAAGCGAGACAAACACTGCGCTCTAAGATACTGCGCACTTTTTAATTAAATAGAAGAGATTGCACGTACAACGTGCAAGTCAGCATTGCAAGGTAACTGAAAAATTGAAGAAAAATGAAAGCAAATTTAGTTTTAAAGCCTAGTAAATCCTGTGTAAGTAGGAGTCTACGTGTAATGTTATTATAAGATAGTACGTCAGGCAGCAGTATGATTTTTGTATAGAGCGGTTTTAGAAAGTAAGAAACCAAGATTTTTAGAAAGAAACCAGAAAGTTTTACTTCACAATCTCGACTTTCAAAAACATTTACTATTGTGAACTGTATTCCTAAAAGCATGAATAAGGCTGCAGTAATAAAAAACAAAAAATAACATGGCGTTGAGAGTAACTACTAATGTAAAGCCAGGTTAGTAACTAGAAACTGCCAGAGCAGTTTTAGAACCATAAAAGTAATTTTCTGCTTGCTTCAAAAGCTTATTTTACTTAAAAACTTTTAAAAATTGTTTGACTCTATTAGAATTATTTTAGCTTATTTTGAGTGCGAACGTTTCTAGATTTAAAAGTGCTAAGATGAACTAATGTGTAATTGTAAATAAATACAATATCTACTGACTAGTTTTCAGAGGTGGGCAGTACCGCGGTACAAAAGTACCGCGGTACTGTAACGCGGTACTTTTTTAGTACCGTTATCGGTAACGACGATACTTTTTAAAAAAGTACTGTTTTTAGTACCGTCGATACGGTTTTGACTATTTTACACGATATTTAGGTAACTTTTTTTTTTAACATACTTTGAGCGGAAAAGCGAAAATTTCTTTTAAAAGCAAGTGGCAACATCCATTATGACAACCAAACCGTGACTACAGTACGCAAATGGCATGTGGTAGCAAAGCCTTTGTGAGTCGTCTGGATACACAATCTCTGAGTCAAAGTCTAATATGAGTCACGTTGGCAGTTGGCACGGCCGCACGTGATGGGCATTTTTAACAATGAAGTGATCCTACAACTGTATACTGTGGTGTGTCAATGGCATGACTGGCATGGCTGTAGCACAGCATAAATATGATACGGTAAATTCACCTAATTGTGACGTGTCCGCATTTTTTAAAAGGTAGGTCTAAAGCAGAGCTGAGTCTTTTTGACGTCATAATAGTGACATGGTGCGAAGATGAGGATCAGTCAAACAATAAGAATTGTTTCGAAATTTTACGTTTATTTTCTAGGCTTGATGACGTTGCCGTCTTCACCGTTTTTTGCGCCCCTAAACATTAGACGGCAGCATTTTTTACCTTTGCATTACTCTAGATATACTGCGCTCTAGCTTTTGCGGTGTTCGTATCGAATCAGAATTAGTCGCGATGGAACTGCCAAAGCTCGGGCTTTGACCAGGGTTGGATCCATTCATTTTTTTTGTAATTTCTAAATTCAAATTCATTGACTTTGAAAAAACTAAATTGAAATTCATTGGTTTTGCAAAAGTCGAATTCAAATTCATCAATAACTCTTGAGCAGATTCAAATTCAATCCAACCCCACTTTTCACACCAAAGATTCAAAGAGGATTTTGCAGTTTGCACCTAGCAAGTCGCAGTCTTGCAGTCGTAGATGTGTATTAGCGCATCACAGGTGCGTAATAAACCAACAACTCAAGTCGCTTGAATCCAGAATTAGATACAGTTCCCTTGCCAGAGCAAACAAAGCGAGGGAGCGCCAGCCAAAAGTGGAGGGGGCACTAAAATTTGATGATAAAAACTGATCTTCGGATCTTTTACGGCTACAATTATGTGCAATTTTAAAATAAGGCCGGCAGCGTTTCTTAGCTCGTTTCTTCCATGGCCAGAAATCGCTTGAAAAATCTATCTACAGCAGTGAATACTACCAGACGTTCGACCAGGATTTTGCTTAGAGAGGTAAACCAAAAGCAAATTTTTTTTTCCCAAAAACTGCCTGATTTAGACCCCGTGCTGAACAAACTGATGCAACTCAAGCGTGTCACAGATGGACATAGTTACTAAATATTAAGTGAATGTTGATAGGGCCTGCGGGCGGATGCCCCAGCCGCTGGGCAATTTTGAAGCAAAAAAATAGCGATTTTAACGCCATTTTAATCATACTTCTCACTTTTAGAAGCCATATGAATAACTAAATTACTAAAATTCAAAAATCATTTCAAAGAATTGAATTGCTTTTCACTTTCAGCCCCCCCTTATTTTTGGTCAAGTCTAAAATACGTTTAAACGCTTGTATTTTGAGCTTAAATTTTCTAAGTGACTTTGCAATTGCGGCTTGAGCCCCTTCACCCTAGTTGCGCCACTGACTGTGACCTCAAAATCTTGGGTGTGCTCTAAAAATCAAAAAACAGATAGTCTTTGAAAAAAATTTTTCACGCATTGTTTCATTTCATAATCACTAACGAAGTACTGGTAACGATTTTGCAAGCTTACATGTCTCTTCCGCGACGCATCCGTAAGGGCGTGTCAATAAGACGGAATGTTGCGTCGGATTAATGTACAGCAGTTGGTTGCCAGCAATTTCACAAAGAATCGAAAACACATCGAAGAAGAATTATGTTTAAACGTAATTATTTCTTTTTCCACCATTGTGTGTTGTCTTGTTGTTACGTGATGCTGTTACAAAAGCAGTATTTTTAGTAAAACAAAATGGGGACGCAAGCGGCGTGTAGGGGTGTACGCCCTCCTGACCCCCTCTCTTAGCGACGGCACTGGTTGGATCCATTCATTTTGTTTGTAATTTTTAAATTCAAATTCATTGGCTTTGAAAAAACTAAATTCAAATTCATTGATTTTGCAAAAGTCGAATTCAAATTCATCGATAATTCGTGAGCGGATTCAAATTCAATCCATTGGCTATTTGGCTATAACGTGAGCGGATTCAAATTCAATCAGATTGGCTGTAACGTTGACGTCACTTTCTTATAACGTCACAAAGAAATACGTTTAGAAAGAGAAAAAATGGGAAATTTTCTTACACAAGCAATCTTTGGATACTTGGGGTTTTGCTCGCACCGAGAACCCAGCATTAAAAGTTTGTCCACACTTGATTCGTATCGTTAACTAACTATCCTGCAAATTTCGAGAAAATGAGCCAGACGAAGATGGGAAAGATGATTTTTTTGGCTCTCTTTTTGTGGACAAGTGCAGTCGCAAAGGTAATGCCACAAAAATTGCAGAATCATTCCTTCATGAAACGACTGCTAAAAACATACTGGCATAGGTGGGCAAGTTAATGCAAAACGTTAGCTTCGTTAACCACTAGTCCGTTAACAAACTTCACACCTCCGTTAAGGAAGTTAGCAGAACTTAACGGAAGTTAATTTAGTCCGCTAAGATGAAAAAACTTTTTAACGGATTAAAGAGTTAATGAAAAAGTTAGCTTCGTGATTAACGGATTAACGATTAACGGACTTGTGCCCACCTATGCATACTGTCCACCTTTGCGACCCATACAAAGCTGAAGCTGCTGTTTGTAAAGTACAATCTCTCTTGCCGTCTCGCGCAGCTGTGGAACGTCTTTTCTCGACAGGAAAAGACGTTCTCAGGCCCAAAAGACCGGGATTATCAGACGAGTTCAACATGTTAGTGCTTTTAAAAGGCAACTTTAATAAATAGTGTGTTGCAATTTTGTCTGATTTGCAGAGACCATTATTTTAGCTGCCTGATTTTTAAAACGCCAGAACGGAAGCACATCACCACCTGCTGCCACCCGTCTACCACTCATAATCCAAGGTAGAAACTCCACACTATCTCTTGTTGCCGAGTGTCAAACAGAGAAGCAGTGAATACTATTTTTACTGCTGTTTGGTTTGGCTCAATCCAGTAAGCGGCTGGCTGTACTCGTGCTATGCAATTGCCCTAAAAGTTGCGCCTAAACTACATTATTACGATAAACTGAAATAATTTCGCTGAAAAATCAATTTAAGAATTATTCACAGCGCATTTTGTGCAACCAAGACTCAATTTGCAACATCGGAAGCAATTTGCCTAAACAAATAATAATAATTTCAAAACATATTTGCTACGCATTTGCCGAAAAATCAATTTAAAATCATGAAAAATTTTTCGTATAAAAAGTACCGAAAATCGGTACCGAGTACCGTTATCGTCGTTACTTTTTTAAAATTGTACCGTTATAGGTACTGTCGTTACTTTTTTAGCAAAGTATCAGTACCGATATCGTCGGTACTTTTAAAGTACCGAGTGCCCACCTCTGCTAGTTTTCTTATCAGCACAAGCTCAAAAAATTGGTCTTTGAATGTGTTTTTTTCCTGAACAGGTTTTATTGCTCGTATGCAATTTCTTTATGATTATCAAAGTTATACAAACACTGGATTAGGATATGGTGAACAAGTGTGAAGTTTATGGTTTAAGACCTGGATATATATCAAAATCTAAAAAAGAAAACAAAACAGTAGGCCTATCATCATTTTCATTTCCTTTCAATAAACCTGATTTGATGAAGACATGGACAAAATTTGTCAATCCCAAACTGGTCCCCAACTTCAAATTCTGTGATTTGCATAAAGCAATTTGAAAAAAATTTGATCATTGACAATGAAAAACGGAAAAAGCTGAACTGGAGTTTGAACCCAGTGCCAACTATCAACACTAAAGCAGCATTAAAACGACCGTCAACTTTGACAACTTCAAGCTCATCTAGAAAACCGCCCTAAGTACGAGTGTATCAAAAAGACCAGCTTGCTGATTTCAAAGAAATGGATAAAATAACAAAATTTGATGATATCACCCAAAGTCAGGCTCCAGCAAATTATCTATTTCATAAAACTTCGGAACGTATCGTATTTTACAACTTAGTTTTTTGTGCCACAACAGGATTTCCCAAAATATTCGGTGCTATAAAAGTTGATCAAGATTTGCATGTATTGCATGTAAAGTTGGAGTGGTGTTGACTTGGTGTGCCATGGATGGCTTTTTTAAAATTGCTGTTGTTAATCACAAATTTAATTGGCATCTTGAAACTCTGGCATGACTGGTCTGTGGTTCTGTTTTCAATACAATTATTTTCTGAGTTTTGCGTGCAGGTAATGTTTTTTCATTACCTAAACTTTTCCACTTGGTAGTCAACTCTTCATCACCTAACCATAATTGTTTTAAACGTACGTAATGTCGCACTGTTGCGATAGCTAATGTTTGTAGAGATTTCTGTTAACAGTGAAGTAGCAAGTGTGAAATTTGAACAAGTATTGCCTCCGAAAATCTTTTTGCTAGAAATCATTTGTGCCTCAATTTTGCTAGTGTTATATTTTTTATTGCATGTGTTGAAGTATTGATTTTTGAAAGACAAAACTAGCTGTAAAACAATACTGACACAAGAATAATCGTAATAGTGTACTTCTTTATCTAATTAGTGCACTTTTCATTATTATTTTAATTATTATGGTCGAGTTTTTGCAGTGTTATTTTGGTCAAAGTCTTTGTAGCGTTATTTTAATCACGCAAAGTTGAATGCAGAAGGTACTTGTATTTACATGCTTAATTCAGTGCTGTATGACCTGTACCAGTAAGAACTTGCTTCAGTCAGGCAATGCTGCATATTTATATTAAAAAGTTTATTTACCTCTCTGCTGACTTGGTGTGCCATGGATGACTTTTTTTTTAATTGCTATTGTTAATCACAAATTTAATTGATAACTTGAAACTCTGGTATGACTGGTCTGAGGTTCTGTTTTCAATGCATTTATTTTCTGAGTTTTGCGTGCAGGTAATGTTTTTTCATTACCTAAACTTTTCCACTTGGTAGTCTACTCTTCATCACCTAGCCATTATTGTTTTAAAAGTTATGCCACTCTATTGAAATAGATAATATTTGTCGAGATTTCTTATAACAGTGAAGTAGCAACTGTGATATTTGAACCAAAATTGCCTCCGAAAATTTTTTTGCTAGATTTATGCCTCAATTTTGCAAGTGTTATGTTTTTATTGCATGTGTTTGAATTAGACCACCTAGCTGTAAAACATTACTGACTCAAAAATAATTGTAATAGTGTACGTCTTTATCTAATTAGTGCACTTTTCATTATTAGTTTAATTATATGGTCGAGTTTTCGCAGTGTTATTTTGGTCAAAGTCTTTGGAGTGTTATTTTGATCCCGCAAATTTGAATGCAGGAGAAACTTGTATTTACATCCTTAATTGAGTGCTGTATGACCTGAATTGCTATTAGGCCCTTTGGGATTAAATTCGCTATTTTTTGTCATTCTAAAATTAAAATGCAGTTTAGAAACGATTCTTAGGATTGCATAAAACCTGGGTTAATTAAATTTAACCAACAAGTGTTGCATAGCTTTTAATAGTAAAGATGGCTATAGCTATTTGGGTGATATGCTGCTAATGAGATTGATAACGTTTTGATTATTATTTCATCTTTTCATTACATGAAAATGGAAGAATAAGCTTGCAAATTTTTTTTTCTACGTTGCAATATGCGCACTAATGTCAAGAGTGATTTCAATTGACTTTTGCTATTAAAATGCTGTACTATTGGAATTGCAAAAATTATAGTAGTATGTAATTAATATTTAACGCTTGTTAATATTAGTAATTATTGCTGTAATTTATTATCTTTTAATAATAATTTTGTTATGCAATGAAAAATGAAAAGTATCGATAATCTAGTATTTCTTTTAATCCTTGTTTGTTTACTGCAATTCTCAATACAACGAAATAAAAGTCGGCCTGTTAGCCTTGGCCTGCTCAATGTGAGAAATCTGGCCGTAATCTTTAGTAGGCCGTGTTGTAGCCAAAATAGCCTATTTTAGGATGCTCCGAATTCTGAAAAAATATGCTTTAACCAGTGATATAATTATGTCATTTGTTGAACCGAAGGCACTTTTGACTGTTTTAGTAGCCTAAACATATGTATTGTCACAACATGATGTTATAGTTGCATCATGACCTACCATTGTTGGACATAACAAAATAATTCACCAGCAATAATTTTTAAAAAAATGCAAGAAAGTTATAGTACGCGGCGCTGCGCTGACGCTGTGACGTAATGCAGATTTTGGTTACCACGCTGCGCGGCGCGGTGCACCAACAACAACGCGCAGCCGCGTACGCTGCGCTGTTGCCATCTCTACTACATGTTGAAAATTAGGGTTTCCAATTTTTTGAGATTATTCTAATGATGCATGTTAAAAAAAAAAAACAGCGGGATTTTTTTATTTGAAATAATAGACTTTGGGCTCGAGGAAAGCGCAGTGGGCCAGCGAACTGTTACATTTATGCTTTCTCAATTCTTAGAAATCGGCACAAAGCTCGCGCGAAGATGTCGGAAGTCCACTATGACGTCATAATGCTTGTTAAAAATATGCTAATTTTGAGTATTTTAGTGCAATCATTGATCTTAAGTCAAAGCAAGGTCTTCTTGACTGCTCAAGGTTTTCTATTGAAATAGAGGGTGGACGTGACGCTTTTGTGACGTCATAATGCATATAGACATTGTTTAATTTTCTATTTATGCTTGCTATTGAACAGCCTGCTTTAGTCGAATGCCAGTATTGAACAAATGCAGGATAACCAAAAGAAATAAAGTGCATCAAGTTAAGTATGAAGTCGGGACACCACTATGACATTATAAAGCTGTTACAAATTTGCCAATTTCAATTGATTTGACTGCAACATTATCCATCATATAGTACAACGATTTGGTTGCAGCTGAGTTTTGTACAGAGTAAAAAAGATCGTGATCGACGCTCTTGTCTGTGACGTCATAATCGATTTAAGTTATATTCCAATTTCTTATTGAATGAATTCAAAATAACAATGAAAGTATGTATTCGGGAGACCACTATGGCGTCATAAAGTTGTTACAAATTTGCGAGTTTCACCTGATTTGGCTGCAATTATCCAGCATAAATCATAACAAGGTTTTGCTTGCAGGTTGCAGCTGAGTTCCGCATCGAATAGAAGGAGTCAAGATCGACGCGTTTAAGTGCGATGTCAAAACGCATTTACGTTTTCTCTTTCTTCATGTATTAGAAATTACTGTGAAATGGTTTTCAAACATGTTTGTGTTTATAATAGGTGACTATATTATTTTTAATTTTATAGTGTGATAGCTGAAACTGTTAAATTGGCTCGAAGTATCCGTGAGTCCACTATGACATCATAATGATGTTACCAAATTACTAGTATACTGTTTTGCTATTATGTTTACTAATATATAATATATTTTACCAATTCTACTAATATTATGACAGACATTAATATATTTTGTTTATAATTTTCTTGCCTATAGTTTTTCGCCATTAGTATATTTCATACTATAAGTTTTTTGCTTTTCTTTGTTGCCATATGCTGACTATTTAGTATTTCAAATTCAAAATGGAAATGAGTCGATGAAAAGCACTTGATCCGAACTTTGTAAACTTTCTATCATAATATTTTGTATACAACAGTAATAAATAAATAAAGCCATCTATCACTAAGCAGGGTATCTAAATAAAGCTATCTATCACTGACCAGTAGGCCTCGGTTTATTCAATGTCACTAAACTACGCTTAATCGCACTGACATCCGAACTTGAAAATTTTGAATTCTTCACGTAAGTTACTCATGCTGTATTTAGGTGCTTTCGATGCTTTTTCACATCAAATAGCATTGCAAAGCTGTTGAAAAGCATGGCAAAAAATGTTGAACTTAACGTTCTGATCATAATAGTCTAATAGAACCGTATAATTGTCTGAACATAGACTCCTTATATCAGTATACTGGAAACTGACAGGTTCATATTTTTTCTTCACGCCTAATTTGTTCCAAATATGCCGATTTGTCAAATTAGCGTGATTTTTTTTTCATGGTTCACTCGTTCTACGAACATGTCCAACCAAATCAGTTGAATACGCTTGACCGCAAGAAACTTTCGCGAAAGCGCAAACTTTTTCTTCTGCAATGCTCGTCTTTTTTTCTCCGCGCGTCTCTTTTTGGTCTACTAAATAAAAAGCCCATGTTCTGAAGGTACACCCAGCTAAGTAGCTTGTGCTTTGTTTACTTATTTAGTCTAGCAATTTAGAACTAAGTTGCTAATCAAATAGCATTTTTAATGTTTCAAGGCTTTGAGTATCAACAAATAGCCTACTTCAAATACTGCTTAATTGATAGCATATCACGTAGAAGAACTCACCTCCAAGTGTTATCTATCAATCAAAAGCAAATTATAATGCATAAAACAAGAGAAAACGGTAAATGCGTAATGACATCACATACAAACGCGTCGATTTTGACTCCTTCTATTCGATGCGGAACTCAGCTGCAACCTGCAAGCAAAACCTTGTTATGATTTTTGCTGGATAATTGCAGTCAAATCAGTTGAAACTCGCAAATTTGTAACAACTTTATGACGCCATAGTGGTCTCCCGAATACATACTTTCATTGTTATTTTGAATTTAATGAATGTTTACCTAGGCTTAAAATGCAACTCCCAGTCAGCATGTGCTTGTGGGACCCAGCTGGGCTTCATGTGGGCATCTTTCTGGGCCCCAGGAGTGGCTGCCCATGTGGGACCCGCAAAAATATGATCGTGGGATTTCGATGGGTCCCATGTGTGGCAGCCCATCTACTATATGGGCAGCCCATGTGGGACCCACAAATATATAATCGTGGGATTTCGATGGGCCCGATGTGTGGCATCCCACTTTCTATATGGGCAGCCTACGAGGGATCCAGCTTTGTGTGAATCTCCGAAATAGATAGGACCCAACCAGCTTCCACCTTAACCCAATGATTCACTGGGCTGCCCATTAACAATCTATGAGCACTGCTTTGCATTTCTGGGCTCCATCCTGATACACCTACGCACGTTGCGCAAGTGTATGCAGTAATGAGCAGTCCAGAAAAACAAAGTAGCGCTCATAGCATGTCAATAAGCCATTAGACAGCTCAGAATTTAGCTGATAGGTTTGCCCATTGCGTTTTTAATGCAATTTCACTCTTTTTTCTTACAGCAGTTTATTGCAAACAAAAATCAAACACAAATAACACTGAACCATCAAAAATTTCAAAAATGCAAATCGGTATTACTTTCCTTTTTAGCATGAAAAGTCCTACAACTAGTTAAATTACGAGTAACAATCAACCCCTCTTTCATAGGCAATTTCATTTCTTTTCTTGCTTCTTTTCTGCAACACCTGCAACATATTTGAATAAAACAATTTAGTTAAGTTAGATTACACTCTAGTCATCTTGCAATGCTAAACTTTTGAATTCGACAAGCAAAATAACACAATTCTGGTGATAACCTTAAGAACGTAATGTTGGCAATACCCTACTTCTTTCCAGAAACGGGGGCGTTGAGAAACTTCAAGAAGAATAGACCAGCCACACCCCATAATTTTGAACAGGAAAAAACGAAAAACGCTCCACAAGAGATGTGAGTGTTTAAACATTTAAAAAGAAGTAGCCAGCTCATCATGAGGTTAGTGATTCAGCCACCCCCCCCCCTTCAAAAAAAGGGCCAAGGTTGCACTGGAAGGACAGCTTCTGCTACAAACTCTTTTCGCACCTAATGCATCCAGAAAACTTGAAGCCCAAATAATGAAATATTTTTTCAGTTAACTGTCAGTGAGTAATGAACATAATCCAGTCACTAAAAGTCCTTTTCTTCAGTACTGGCAGTTGAATCTCATTTTAATCACTGTATTGCTTATCCAACGCTGTCTAATTATTATTAATTGTCAGCTCTATGCATAGTCCCGTTTAGGCTATTAAAGCATATCTGTTTTCCAACGCTCACGTATCCCTCAGAAATAGATGCCACTAACCTTGTGTTCCCTACCACCCAAAAGATACACCTGTCAGTAACGGTAGATTCCTGAAGTAACAATGCAACGCTGGGTCCTCCGGAAAGACACTTATTTATCATTGCACCCAACACGGTAACACAGTTTTATGTACATGAATAAATTGATATTGAAAAAAGCGGATAAGCATAGAAGCAATTTTTTCCATTTCGTGAAAGGCGTCAAGTTATATTCCGCATTTTCTCTCATTCAGTAGAAAACAAGACTAACCTGACCTTATACAAAAAATATCTGAACTATAATCGCAATCATACTTAGTTGCTTACCATAAATAGGATCACAGAAACATTTCTTGCAATGTACTAGAGCCTGCCTGCTGTCATAACGTGGTTTTTGTGGCATACGAACTCATCAGAACAAGAATCTGTAATTGTAAAACGTTGTTCATTAATATCAAAAATTGGACCAAACCCTCAATTTACAGCAAATACCGTAGGTTTATTTTTGGTCAATCACTGAAATTTTTAGTAAATAACCAACTAAAAAAAATTTTTTCATCACAATCACTGAAAAGCTCAGTAGTAGGACCAATCTTAGAACTGACATAACAGCTAACTGAATGATAAATAGACAAAATTATGCATTTACAATTGCAAAAATGACTTCAAGTTTTCAAAAATATTTTCAAATATGTGCATTTGATAGAAAATTTTAAGCAAAAAATAAACCCAGACATAAATCAGTTTACAAAAGAATATTATGTGCCATTATATGTATATCACATGAATGGACCATTAAAGTTTAATTTAAGTGGTAAAGGTATTACTTGGAAAATAGTTCTATGCATCTAATTTACAGTAAGTTTGTATCCAATACATGCCTTACAAAACAAAGTTATAGTAGAATGCCGAATACCAAAAAGTATTAGAAGCAGGTAAACTTGATACCGTAATTAAAATGACTCATAAAAAAAAAAGAGTGAATATTATGCTGCGAATAATGTCCTAATCATAATGTGTGTGTACATGATGTTTTTGTCAGCTATAATTTTCTTCAGTTATCTGAACAAACCCTTTATCCAAGCCACCACTAGTCTCAATTAGTTCAGATGATCAGCATTCTAATCATTTCAGTAAGCAATATTTTTCTTTTATGAAATGTGATTTTGAGGTAAACCAAAAGTCATTCAAAAATTAATGTTTATCTAACAATGCCTAGTTGCTGCCTTAGCAAACTATTCCAATGTTTAGAAAAACAACAATGAATAAATGGCAGACTTAAAGCTTAACCATCTAAAGATAAACAATTAAACATAGATTACATGTGTAATAGTAAAATGCTAAGAGCAGGATGCCCATTAATTGCGAAATATTAGAATTTAGATTGATGGGTATCCTGCATTTAGCGTTTTGCATCGTTTACATGTTTAAGTATTGTGGTATCATATAGCAAAACTTTCTGTTGCACACAACATCAATGGTTATTTTTGACATTTTCGTTTTTGTCATGCAGAAATCAATTCTAAAAATAACATTAACCAACAAAATAAGATAGCAATTATCTACAGATACTGCATTATGAAAAATTAGGATGCTTCATTCAAAATTCTAATCATTCAATAATGCAGTAAATCGAATGATTGATGATTGAGATTGATCACAATAAACTTACACAAATCTCAAAAAAATCACCGTTTTTTTCAAGGAAGAGGCTGCTGTTACGTTACATGAAAATAAGAATATCGCTATCCTGTCCTAACCCCAGGGTTGCCACAGAAACTGCACAATCAAATTCCGGGACTTTTTAAAGGTCATTTTCCAAGACTGTTTAAAATTTTTTTTACAAGACTTAAAATCTAATTTGGGCTATTACTCTTTCATGCACCTATTTTTTTGTACTTGTCATTGACCAAAAATTTTGATGTAAGCATTTGCATTCCCAGTACTGACTACTAGCCAGGAACAAAGCCAGAAATTTGCAATTGGAGGGATGTGAACAAAGCCAGAAATTTGCAATGGGAGGGATGTGCTTTTGGGTATGGGGGCAGAGTCCAGGCGTCGCAAGCCACTGAAAGTCTGGGGGCAAACCCCCCAGCGCTCAAAATTTTTGCAATTTTTTGCAATAATGACTTATTTTCAGGCCTAGTTTGGTAAAGATTATTGCTTTTAAAAAGCAGCTAAGAAATTAGCATTGCAAAAACGTGGTAAAACTGGTTGCATAAAAGGGTTAACAGTATGTGGGTGATGGCGAGAGCTCGACCAGTACAACTTTTTCAGGCTGATAGCGACTTATTAATTACCACATTTTGTCATTATTTTTCACTTAACTTGACACTAAAAGCTTCAATAATCCTCCTCCAAAGAAAGACTATTTCAAATACAAGTCATACTAAGCAAATAGAATGTAAGAGTGCTCGTGCTTGCTCTAAAAATGAACTGTTTAAGGTAACTGTGCTAAGTCAATATTTTATCGGCGTACAGAGCCAGTACGATATACCGGCTTGGCCCTGAGATCGCCTAGTATATATCGGCAGACCAAATGTATCGGTCGAGCTCTAGTGATTGGTAATGGCAAAACTTCAGTCCTAGCTCTATTTTCAGCCAGTAAATCATAAAATCCAATCATTTGAAAAGAAAGAGTTTGTTTGATCGCCAGTGCACAAAAAACGCTATCCTAGCCCTAACCCCAACCTTAAAACTTAACCCAAACTGTAACCTTAGCTCTAACCCTAATGTTAATCCCAACCCAAACTAAAAATCTAAACCCCACCTAACCACTTACGATAATAATTGAAAAAATAAAAGAGTAAAAGAGTAAATGAGTTGTTCTCTTATTCTCTATAAGCAGAGCTCATTTGCTTGCTAAAGAGTAAATAGGCACTTTCTTTGAAAAAACTCACAAGTATATTAAGCCAATTGTCAGTATTTTATAACGCTACAAAAAGATATAATTTGGGGGGAGGGGTTAACGAAACGAGATTTGAGCAGGTTGATTAGTAATTAACAGAATTAAATGCTGAATAAACCCTTTTTTTTACCAAGCCTATGTTAAGCATTGTGCATTATGCGATCAAATGAATTGTTTATTTTTAGCTAGTTGTTACTGGTTTATTTTTGACCAATATTAGCCCTTTCCCAAAATCATGTTCCAACATGGGCTTTAAATTACTTTAGTGTCTTTATTACTGCAAAATAATGCCTCAGAAGTATAGCGAGAAAAACGTCATATTTTTCTTATTGTACATTTTGGTCAACGAGCCTAAGCGGGTCCACAACAACTGACCGCGAACCAACAGATCGCAATCAAACTGACCACGAACAACGCCAATTGGCTGAAAAGGGCTATCCTGAATTTATTTTTACTATCCCCAGAGCCATCTTGCCTAAACTCTCACTTTGTGACAAAATCACTGTAACGAAATCGTTGCTTCACAATCAGGTAGTCGCGGTCAGTTGACTTGGCTCAGCCAAAGCTACGCTACTGCTACTAGAGTATCGCATTGCAATAAAATTATTGTCCATGAATTCACTCTTTCTAATAATTAATATTCAATCATTTATACATACTGTACAGCAAAGTGCAAATTTTGGCATTTTAAAGAGAAGTGCTAATATGTACTCTAGCATACTAGTAAGAACTGCTTAAAAAGAATAAGAGAGCAAAGAGGAGAGGAATGGGCACTTATACTAACTTTAGGGTAGGAGCTAGGGTTACAGTTTGGTTTAGATTTGCGGTTCGGTTAGGGCTAGGATGGCAATTTTTTTTTTGTGCACCAGCATAAAAATAAGCTCTGTCTTTTAACAATAAAGCTTTTTAAACAAAGTTTACAAAAGAAATTTTTTCAACAATGGCTTTGTATAATTGCAAGGTACCAGTTATTATAAAAAAAAAACAACTTTACATTATGTCCAGGTAAATTGCGAGAAAACTTGATAAATATTTTTCCAGGACTAACAAACAAAATTCAAGGACTTTCCAGAACAGCAAAAAAAATCAAGGACTTTCCAGGGCTTTTCCAGGATGTGGCAACCCTGTAACCCCAACCCTAAACTTTACCCAAACTCTAACCCTAGTTCTACCCTAACGTAAATTTTAATTTAAAATCAAAATTTAACCCAAACCCTAATGATGCTTTTTTAATCTCTTTATAAGCATTACATGATGTAACACCAGCGACGTTTTTTTTTTTTCAGAACAAGCAAGAAAAAAAAGCAAAAAGCAGTCGACTTGCATCCAATAAAAATGCTGATTTACTGATAAAAATTATCTGATGCAGGGTTCAAAATTAATGCCGGCCCACTTGCCGAAGCAAGCTGAAATTTCCTTGGGCAAGTTATTTTTGAGCTTGACTTGCCGAACGGGCAAGCTAGCAAAATACAGCATCTTAACTAACATCAAGATTATTTTGGTACGTAAATTAGGTCTGCTTTTGTTGCAACAAAATAAAATGTAACTAAAGAAATCTTTTGCTTTATTTTAGCAGTTGGTGATCATCACAACTAGCACTTTGTTTAATCATATGCACATCATTTATCGCAATTTACACAGCTGAATCGCACACATATTTGTTCGATACTCAAATGCTCTTTGCAACTTTTTGACACAAAATGCTGCGTTCAAATATCGGCGCTGCATATAAACGACGTCAAGAATTATACATTTGTTTTATGAGTATTTTAAGATCTTTTAGATCCTCTACTTTTTGCAAAAAATTCTTGCTTTTTAGCTGGTTTAGTTTCCAAGGTATTCGCGAAGAAAATGAGTTTAAGACAAAAGGGCAAAGTTAATTACTGTTATTGTAATGAAATAATTGAAATAATTGCAATCAAAAGATCAATTTTTGTCTAAAGCATGATTGAAAAGTTACTTATTATGTCACATTTACAAACCAATCACGCGCAAAAACTTCATTCTCAAAGATAAGCAAATTTTACAAATTAAGTGTTTTTTTGCCAAAAATAAGTACATTTTACAATTTTTTTTGAAGTGAAACAACTTCTAAACTTATTGTGTCTATTTGTTTTGGGCAAGCTGGGACTTCCTCATGCGAGTAAACATTTAATATCACTTGCCAACGAGCAAGTTGATAAAAAGTTAATTTCGACCCTTACTGATTGTTAATAAAAACCAACACACATATCTTCTTACTAATCATAATAAAGCAATCTATTAGTTACAAACAGATTTACCTGCATTGATTAATGAAAAAATTGTTTCTGTAGTGATTGTAATTTCAGCTCACATCTCAGGCATCTTTAAAAATTATACATACCAGTATATTTCTGGTAGGTAGAGCAACAAAAACCTACTGGTAGCAACTTTTGTTTTGCAAACTAGCTCCTAATTCTGAAAAATGTTTCATTAGCTTTATAAGTGGGATATGACTCAAAGGCGGAAAAGTAGAAAAAAGTAGTTGGGGTTCATCCAAACGTAACCCTAATCCTAACCAAATCTAACTCTTAACCTGCTTTCTGGCACGATTTCTGCCTTTTCCTACTTTTCCGCTGTAGGAAAAGGCGGAAATCATGTTAAAAGGCTTTTAGGGTTAGCCTTAACTCTAACCCAAACCTCAAATGCCCTTTCCTACTTTTCTGCCTTTTAGAATGATTTCTGCCTTTTCTGTCTTTTAGTCATGTCTCCATAAGTGTTTAACAACAACTTTAGAAAGACATTAAAATGTTCAAAAGTGTCAAGAGACTCTTGACTTCAATCGATACTACATCTCAGATCTTGCACAGTACAAAAAGTGCAGACTTAGTGTACACTAATTTGAAATAGAATAATATTTAAGTTTTAGCGAATGGTGTTGGTAACAGATACTAAGTTTTCAAGCTTCAGTTTTCATTTTTTAAAATTAATTTAGCAAAAATTTTGATCAAAATTGTATTGGGAAAATTTTTAGTAGATTGGCATCAGAGTTCTTTGCAAGAGATTAGTGAACTCCACCTATCACCATTCACCAATGAAGACTACTGCACACCATCAACAACATCATAATTAAATCAAGGATTTAAGCACTTTTATTAATAAACTTGATCACAAGACTGCTCTTTCATGCATGAGCACTACTGAACATTTAAAAAAATAAAATAAAAGTTAGAGCTAAGGTTAGGATCCAGTTTCGATAAATCTTACAAAAAAGTCTATTAATAAACTTACCAATCTTTGCTTAATTAAAAAAAAAACTAGAAACAAAGATCAAAATCTAATCATTTATTACATACAAAAAAACTTAAAAATCATTTTACTTGAAATTATTTATATTGCGTCAGTTTCAACCAGTTTGAGAAAAGCTATGCTATCTTATTTTGTACTAAAAAACTAGCTACGGCAACTGTTTTCGACTGTTTTCGTGTGTTTTATGATGCCATCAATTTTGCCAAACTGCATGAATCCTCTGACAGTCTGATATTCCGTTGAATAAATAACTGCATACAACAAATTACACCAAAAAAATTTACTAATCTGGTTTAAATTTTTGACAAAGGCTATAGTTATTTTCAGTGTTCATATACTAAGCTGATTTTTGTTAGTGAATCAGCAATTTTTTGGATCAAGAGCAAATAATTTTGGTAGTGTCTAGAGCACCAGCATGGTTTTGCACGTGAAAATGCTGCTGCACCGGTCATTTGTTTTTCCACTTAGATGTAGATGGCATTGCTGCCCGAACCCTAACTCTAATGTAAGATTCTGAAGGAAAAATAAAATTAGAAGAAGCGCAAATCTACAATATCGCAACATTTGACAAGAGCACTCAGTGCAAATTAAACCCGATTGCGTGACTTGCAAGACACATGCCCTAACCACTACTACACCGAAGTGATGCCTAGTATTAGTCAAAATGCTGTATTTAAATCAAAATAATGAGAAAAAAGCATTAACAGATCGTAACGTCAGTGCAGCAGCTTTTTCATATTGAAAACCAAACCAGTGCACTGGAAACTTACAATAGTTTTTTGCAGCTTGATACAGTTGCTTCAGAAAACTCAACAAATTAGACAAAATATGATTTCAAATTTTTGTTAACAGCTTAATAGGCTACCAGATTAGTACAAAAATTAGAGCACATATAAATGCACAGTACTGTACAGGTGTAAACTGTAAATTTACAGCTTTGGGCACAATTGTTTTAAGAAAACTTGGACACTTGCTGATTAGTCAAAAAGTTAAGAGTAAACACCGGTTACTTTATGTTTGCTTCAAAAAACAACAATATCTTTACCCCAACCCAGGTTGGAAAGTTTACCTAGCCTACACTGAACTAGATTTTTGCACCAACCTAAAACCCACATCTCAGATCTGACATAAATTTTGTGTCAGTGTCCTTTAATGCGAAACAAAGTGTGAAGAGCGTGCTGATACAGACATATGATACTGTATAAGAATTTTCACAAACTCCTAGTTGTGCAACTTGATCTCTAAACAGAAAAAAAAGGTCTTCATTTCACTAGTTTCACAAATTTCAAATGGGATTACCAGGCTGTAAAGTCCTTGAATTAAAAAAAAAAGGAATAAATAATGACTGCTGAATATAAAATAATGACAAATAATGTCGATTGTCAAGGAGAAATAATGACAATTTTATTTCTAAAGGATCATACAAGGTTTTTTAGGTGATCTCAAAAAAAAGTTCTTCGGGTAGTTTTTGCAAGATTTTTTGGTGATCTCAAAAAAAAAAAGGGTCTTCGTGTAGTATTTGCAACATTTTTCAGGTGATTTCCGAAAAAAGGTCTTCATTTCAATAACACACGATTTATTGCAATTCATCCAGTGATCTCAAAAAATATCAGTAGCTTAGGGTGAAGTCGGGTAATTTTGGCAACCGAAAATTTTGGCAGAAAACCGGAAATTTTCGCAGGTGTCAAAATTTAAGGTTAGATGCTGGCAGGTCTTTCTAGAAGTTAAAAGATTTCTAAAAATGGTTTTAATATTTCCTGTTACCTAATATTCTGCAAAAAAATTGACAATCTTTGAAGACCTCTGCATGTTCTTTTCTCACAGCTACAATATTTCTGTTAATGATAGAATCGAACTTTTAATAACGTTTGAAAGCGTTTGGTCTGTTGCTACCTTTCTAAGCTGTGCTGTAGCCTAACTTTGTTGCTGGTCGACTTGTAAACAGATTTGTTTAAATTATCCATTCCTCCCTATCCTAAAAGCATCAAAAGCAGAAGTTTTGCAACGTTAACAGAAATTGTAAGAATTAAAAACTCATTTACTTGATACTAATTCAAATTTAATACAGAAAATTTTTAGAGAACGCAATTGTAATTAGAAAAATTAACAAAAACACAAATTTGTAAAATTTTGCTAAATGGATTTTAATTTTGTTTGGGCTATTGTAAGTAGAATCATAGATCGTATTTGCTGCCTTTTTTCAGCCTTTGAGCCTAGCTGAGCAGCATTATTTATTCGAATTAGTCAAAAATCTGAATAAATTTTATTCAATTTAACCAAATTTAACACTAAATAAGCAGCTCAGATAATTAGAGCAAAAAACAAACATGATTTTTTTGCTTGCTGAAATTTCTGGTTTTACCAGAAATTTTGGCAACCCTTATTACGTCATATAGCTAGCGAGCATGACGTCATAGTATATCGATGTTGATTTGAAAAAAGCCGCAAGGAAATACTGCACAGATGGAGTTCAAAAAGAGTTAGTGTTTTCTGAAAATTAAAAATAAGTGAGAAAGTTGCCGAAATTACCACTCTACCCCATTTCGAAAATAATAAAATAATGACAGCGGCTCCAAACTAATGAAAATGAAACAAAAATAATGAAAAAAATGAAATAACGACACACTTGACAGCCTGGATAACTAACCTCAACCATGAGTAGGTATCGCTGATATTTGTATCACGATACTGCCCACCTCTGGCCACAATTACCACTACCCAGCAGGAAGCTATAGCAGATAGGCCTACCGATTTCAATGTTAGTCTGTGGTCAGGTAGTAAGCTCCCTAATGTGATGGGACAGTAAAAACTAGCCAATTGTAGTGCATAACTTTAGTTAATGGCTAATCTAAATCTTACTGCCAAACTGCTAGGTCAAGTGTCACTGTCAGATTGTACGCTTTTTTAAAATATGCTGGTACCGTATTACATTAAGACCGTATCCTATCCATATTGCTTCTCTAAGCACAATCAAAAGAAATACACAACACATTTCTTAGCCAGAGTTTGAAGCAATTTCTCACTTAACTACTCGTGATTCGCGTGACTTAGTACCGGTAACCTAGGTACCGTACTTAAGGAAGTGGCTATAGTGTTTCTCCTCTGTTCGGGTTAGGGTTAGCATTGGGCTTAGGGCTATTTTGGCACTTGCAGCAAAATAGCCGTTAGGACTATTTTGCCTCCAAATGGCAAAATAAAATAGGGCTATTTTGCCTCCAGAGGGAAAACAGCCACTGCTTTTCCTTAATTTTGGCACTTCTGATCAATTTTGCTTTTGATTTTACCAGCAGTCACGTGACCATTTAAAATTTTTTTCATTTTTGCAAGGTTTTGTAATTTTAGCATAATCGACTTTCATTACTGCAATTTTTCGACAAATAACTCACTCTTTGAAGATGGAAACGTTTTCCAAGTTTAGTTTTATTATTAATAGAAGGCCTACTTACGCTAATTAGGTTTATCTGTAACACTGTATCTGTTTCATCTGCTAAGTAAAATTTGTGCTTCCGAAAACATTGTAAGTAGGCAATTCTATCAGTTTCATCCGAAGTAAGACAATCAAAATGCTTTCAAACAACAACAAAAAAAAACTCCAACTTTGAAAATCTCAGATACAGCATACTTAAATGTAAAAAGTGCTTTAAAATAAACAATATAAATGCTTAATGGGCTGCCCAATAAAATAATGCATGGGTTGCAGGTACAAATTTTAAGTGGGCAACCCAGCCACAATCACAAAATTTACTAAAATTAGAAATAAAATGTAAAGCACTTTTTTAAGAAAAGTTACATCATACCTATTAAAATAAACGCACAATAACAAAACTAATCGATAAAAATTTTATGTGGGCATACCCAGTTGGGACCTATATAAACTCATGGCAATATTACTTACCGGTATGTCGCCAGCAAGTAAAAATGCCGGTATTGGTGCATACAAATTATGATTCTCAAGGTTGCTAAAACTTTTTTTTGGACCAATAAATCCCCCTAACGGATAATTTGTTAAAAATGTGATGTTGTTCATACAAATGGGCTACCCACATGAATTGCATCTGGGCTTCGCAGCTCGTAAGTTTTTAATGGGCTGCCCAAGTAGGATATAACTGGGTTGCCCATATGAATAAGTTTACGTGGGCAACCCACATACAAAACAGATTCTTGATGGGTTGCCCATGTGGTATTGACATAAATGCCAGTGCGGTAGCCCATTTGCACAGTTTGCCCACCTGCCCACCTTACACCACACATGGGGCCTATGTGGGAATGCTGACTGGGAATTAGGTTTATCTGTAACACTGTACCTGTTTCATCTGCTAAGTAAAATTTGTGCTTCCGAAAACATTGTAAATAGGCAATTCTATCAGTTTTATCCGAAGTAAGACAATCAAAATGCTTTCAAACAACAACAACAAAAAAACTACAACTTTGAAAATCTTAGATACAGCATACTTAAATATAAAAAGTGCTTTAAAATAACCAATATAAATGCTTAATGGGCTGCCCAATAAAATAATGCATGGGTAGCAAGTAAAATTTTAAGTGGGCAAAGCCACAATCCAATCACAAAATTTACTAAAATTAGAAATAAAATGTACTCTAAGCACTTTTTCAAGAAAAGTTACATCATACCTATTAAAATAAACGCACAATAACAAAACTACTCGATAAAAATTTCATGCGAGCATACCCAGTTGGGGCCTATATAAACTCATGGCAATATTACTTATGGTGCCAGAAAGTAAAAATGCGGGTATTGGTGCATACAAATTATGATTCTCAAGGTTGCTAAAACTTTTTTTGGGACCAATAAATCCCCCTAACGGATAATTTGTTAAAAATGTGATGTTGTTCATATAAATGGGCTACCCACATGAATTGAATCTGGGCTTCGCAGCTCAAAAGTTTTTAATGGGCTGCCCAAGTAGGATATAACTGGGTTGCCCATATGAATAAGTTTACGTGGGCAACCCACATACAAAACAGATTGTTGATGGGTTGCCCATGTGGTATTGACATAAATGCCAGTGCGGTAGCCCATTTGCACAGTTTGCCCACCTGCCCACCTTACACCACACATGGGGCCTATGTGGGAATGCTGACTGGGCTGTTGTTCAGCAAGCTTGAATAAGAAATTGGAATATAACTTAAATCGATTATGACGTCACAGACAAGAGCGTCGATCACGATCTTTTTTACTCTGTACAAAACTCAGCTGCAACCAAATCGTTGTACTATATGATGGATAATGTTGCAGTCAAATCAATTGAAATTGGCAAATTTGTAACAGCTTTATAATGTCATAGTGGTGTCCCGACTTCATACTTAACTTGATGCACTTTATTTCTTTTGGTTATCCTGCATTTGTTCAATACTGGCATTCGACTAAAGCAGGCTGTTCAATAGCAAGCATAAATAGAAAATTAAACAATGTCTATATGCATTATGACGTCACAAAAGCGTCACGTCCACCCTCTATTTCAATAGAAAACCTTGAGCAGTCAAGAAGACCTTGCTTTGACTTAAGATCAATGATTGCACTAAAATACTCAAAATTAGCATATTTTTAACAAGCATTATGACGTCATAGTGGACTTCCGACATCTTCGCGCGAGCTTTGTGCCGATTTCTAAGAATTGAGAAAGCATAAATGTAACAGTTCGCTGGCCCACTGCGCTTTCCTCAAGCCCAAAGTCTATTATTTCAAATAAAAAATCCCGTTTTTTTTTTAAATATGCATCATTAGAATAATCTCAAAAAATTGGAAACCCTAATTTTCAACATGTAGTGACGTGACCCACCAAAAAAAGTCCTTATGACGCAACAGATGCAAAAAAATGCTGGACATTTTAAGAATGAAGTGAACCTATAGTAGTTAATATGCTTTGGTTACGATATGTTTTATATTGCTCGTGGCTTTCCTCATTTTGATTTTTTATGAATTGCTTCAAAAGTGTATTTTTAAACTTAATTTGCTTCATTAGTTCTTTGGTCAGATTAGTTTGAAGTCATCGAACAAAACTTTCCGAGTGGTAGACCTTTTCATTGGCATTGTTTCATTCGGCATAGGTTAGCAAAACTGCTTAACTACATGATGTTTGCATAACGCCTAAATTAAAAATGCTTCGGTACTTTGAAAAAATAAACTAGCAAAGATCTTTTTTTATTAGTGTTTGGCCACAAAATTAATAATTTGACGAAAAACAAAATCAAACGAGATTGATTTTCGCTCATTAGCAAACTGAAACTTTTCCAAGTATACCATCATTCTATTTCCGTAAGTTTTGTTAATTGATTCTGGTGGATCTCTTTTGAAATCGAGCAGCAACCTGAAAAAAACGATGATTTTTACCAGAGGTGGAGTCGAGGACACAACGTTCGAGGCCAAGGCCAAGAACTCAAAAAAATCCAAGGCCAGGGCCAAGAACCAACTTTTCGAGGGCAGGCCCTCTCGAGGCCAAGGACAGAAATGGCCGAGGCCAAGACCAAGGACCGAGGACACAATTTTTTTAAATTATGATCTGCAAGTTTTGCATAATTTTGAAATGCGAAAGAGCTTTAAGATATAGCATTTCGTTAAGTTTTTGATAATACTTCAAAAATAGTGTTTTTTACAATAATAATGAATACCATTTTGAAGTTTTATACGTTAGCAGCTGATGTTGATTACGTGCCTTAGCTGTACCGTGGTAATGAAACAAGGTCACAACCCGTAAATGGCAACATAGCCAAATCATGAACGTAGAAACGGTCAATTTTAATGCTTTAATTTCACCAGTTAGGGCCAGGACACAAACGTTCAGTGATCAGGCGCGTAGCCTGAAATCTAAAATAGGGAAGGGGCTGTTCTGGGGGTCTGGGGGCTCTACTCAAAACTTTTGTAGTTTTTTAGCAAAAATAACTAAATTTTAGGCCCATTTTAATAAAATTAATATTATTAAAACGTGGCATAAAAATTAGTGGTGCAAAAACATGATTATAAAACTTACATAAATCAGTAATGTGGGAGGTAGCTATTGCTAGAATTTTAGTTCTCTCATTTACAAGCTGGCAAATTATAAAATACTTTACCGGTAGTTCAATAAAACTCTCAAGGAGTAATCTATTTCGTCTATATTTTATTGAGAAAAATAATTTGGGGTACTAATGGTAGGAAGCTTGAGAGAACTGACTGGTAATTACCTGATACTACATATCCCCCCCCATTCCTGAGCTTATCTATATCTTTTTGATGAAACTTATGTTAAGCATTTTTCAACAAGCAATCAAATTTAAATATCAATTTTTAACCATTTTTCAACTTTTTTTTCTAATTTGTGGGTTTTATTTCTTACAAATTAGCCCCCCCAAAATAGACGTTTCAAAAGATGCTTTAAATCATTTTTTACTCTATTCCAATGCAAAAGAGAGTCTTAGAAGTGCTAAAATACGTGGTAGTTTCCTTATTCTGCATTTTGGTCGGCACAGAGTTGTAAACGGGCCGAAAAGTTCAGGCCGGAACCCGGCTCGAACCCGAAAATTAATTTGAAGCCCAAATCATGCCCGAAAAAATCCGAAACTCAAGTTAGGTCTAAAAAATTTAGCAATATTGCCAAGTAATTTTGATTATGTTTTTGTACACCTAAGACAAAAAGTACGTCTCAGACCCGAATTAAGCCTGACATTTTTTTCAACTTTAGGCCCGAACCCGAACCTGACCCGAAAAGCCCGGCCCGACTTACAACTCTGGGTCGGCAGACCAATGAGGGGACTACAGCCACCAACCCCTCTGGATAAGCTACTGCCAGTGATTATGGATCCCTTTTTTAATAGTTTCCTATACGCAAACCATATAGTTTGGTTAAAGCATTTCTTTTAAACAATTTTTTTTAATTATTGTCTAAAACTATTGCAAAATACATTAATTTCATGTTTTTTAAATGAATTGAGGATTGTACCGGTTATATTTGTAAGCTCAAGTTTTTAGCATTGAAAAAATAGGGGTCTGGGTCGAGGGCAAAGTCCCCATGCCCCCGTCAAATGATATTAGTGATTTTTTTGAAAACAATGGCAATTTTTATGACTGTAAAGCCGCATTTACACGGGCGACTTTTAGCTGCGAGAATCGACATTTTGCCTTTTTTCTTTCTCAAATCGCGTAGGTCACTTACACGGCGCAAGATTCGCGTGTGATTTTGTCTGCGCGATATCGCCAGACACGCCCCCCGAAAAATCAAATCGTAGCAGTCACTCACACGGGAGAGATTTTAACGCGGCGCTCGCATTCGATTGCAACTCGCAGAAGTCACTTACACGTTAAGACTGCGTGCCAGTGATTCTCGCAAAATCGAGTCGGCGGAAGAGTCGCTATCGCACTGGTTTACTTACACGGTGCGAGATAGTTTCAAAGCGCGGCTTGCTGGTTTTGAATTTGCAAAAGCGAACTGCTGCAAAAGCACTTCAAATGCGCCGCTGGTCAGCTTTTGCATTTGAAGCAATCACGCTTTGGAATTTTGAAAAGAAAATGAATGAAGCCAACGCAAGCGTAAAACGAAATACGAAAAATACTACTAAGCAGCTAATGTCAAAACTTGCAATGAAAATGCAAGGTGAAAGATGAAGCAGCAACGGCGGCGTGCTGCTCGAGCCGAATGTGTGATACGTAAATGCTATTTTGAGTTGGCTTGGATGGAGCAAAGTCAAGCGGGCATTAATGCTCATAATTTATTATAAAATTCTGTCATTTACCCTTTAGGTATTGGTTTTTCTCTACCGCAACCCATCTCTGACTGTGTGTCTTGTTTGGTTATGCATAATGTTGGGTAAAACAACGAAATTTATCAATATTTTTGTGCAGTTAATTCTAAAAACACTGAGCTGGGCAGCGCTGTTTCGAGCTTTTAGCTCTCATCGGCAGCCCTCAGCTATCTTTTCAAAGGTATTCCCAGCTGAACTAACATCTTGGCCTAACTGATATTAGTGCTTATTTATCCAGCTCTGTGCTTATTTGACTTGAGCTACAATGTGAAATATCATTGGAGCTGCAGGGTTGGTGGTTGTTCTGGCCACCTAACTGCCAGTGGAAGTTGACATTGCTTCCCAGGAGTCGACCACGAAGGACGTCAAGATGTTGCAGTTCTAAAAACACTTTTGAAATTACTTTTTCTTCAAGCATGTGTAACTGACAAATTCATATTGTTTATTTACTTAATAGTGCACAAGTATTTTAGTATTTTATAGGAGATCTGTGCTGTCATATACTATACGAAATGCTAATGTTTAAATTTTATTATTGTTTTAGAAGTTTACTTTTTGAGTTCTTCTGCAGTGATACCAGGCGCCTTTTGTCACTACAGAAGTACTGGCTCTTTTTCAATTAAACCAACATTCAAAAAATCCACATAGCATTCATATAATATGTGTTTTCATGTAATTTTTTTATGGAGCTACTAAACCACAGCTGTTACAAAGCACCAATATCCACAATAATAAAACAAGCAGCGCATGCATTTGCTAAACGCTAGGCAATTACAGTAAGTATAGTGCGGAGGATGAATTATTATGAACTGAGCAAAAATACGCCAGTGACTTCATGTCAAAACTCATTCCTGGCGTTATTCAAATGAAAAAGCCCCATAAAACCACTCGAAATTGAGATCATGATTTCATTATAAACATCATTTTCATGAAATTAATGTTTAATCACAATATGCGGGGCAATAGGTGTTGTGCTTCTTCACTTAACTGTGGTTATTTTAACCGCAAGAATTGCCGGTAGGCTCTAGCAATCTCGGGTTAGAAAAGAAAGCAAACGCTAACACGTTTTTAGCCGACAAAAACCAGTGGATGGTACTTGTATACAAAGTGCTGGACCCAACGAGTGAGCATAGATGTGAGCCTATCAGCCTACTCTACCAGCACTGTCACAGCACCGATTGACCTTTTTTGTGTTGCCCCGCTCTAGTTTTGATCCGGCCGCTTTTTCCTTTTTTAGTTTGCTCAGTTTGTGCGCCTCACTTTAGTTCCTGCTGCCAACGCTTTAAAAATTACGCGCTTTTTGGTAATTCCTGCACGCCTTTGTGTTTGGCCGAATTACCTCTGTTCTGGCATTCTTTTTCATTCAAGCAACTAGCAAACAGACGTATTTCATTTTCAAGACCGCTTGTATGGCACTCTTTAAGTTCATTATTTTCAGGCTGAATTTCAGATATATTTTGCCATGTCTTACTGTTCCAAATTATGCATTTTGTCTGAACAATGTAGTTCAAGTTGAAGAATTTCAATTGTGGTTTGCCCAGACGGACACCGTGAAGGCTCCATATAGTAACGGAGGGCTTCTGTAACAAGCACCTCCATTTCCAAAATATATTGTCCAAATGCTATTACTGTGAATTCATTGTCTTAGCTATTCTAGGGTTAAGAACAACCGAAATAGAAGAAATGCCAAATCAAAAAAGAAACTAAATTCTGTACTGATTCAAAACAAAAAAGCTTGAATAACTTCGAGAGCATAGAGTGTTATTGCGCATTGGGCAGGTAACAAAAAAAGTTTTTGGCTCTCGTTCAAACGAAAATTAGAGCTTGCTTTTTTGCTTTCCGCAATTTTACGATGCTGCAAAAGCAGCTAAAAAGGCGTTTACAAGCAGACATAGCACTAGGAATTAACAAACATGGTCGCTATAATTGACATTAATAATCTCAAAATTTAAGAACCATATTACGAGCAACTGAGGCTCAACATTGGAAAGAAATTAAGAACAGTCAGCCTCAACTCAAAATTTACTGGTTCTGATGCAAACAGTGTACTTACGGTATTATAAAAACAAAATACAATTAAGGTACTGTTACCTGTGGTTAATTTATCATACATTTTATTAAGGGTTAAAGCGCTGCTGGATTGGCTTCACAGTTATCAGCAATCAGCTCATGACTGCTGTATCTGCAGTAGACCAGTGCCAGCATCAACAAGAAAATTATTTCTTCTTCGTTTCAAACTAATATGAAGTAAATTTAGTATCGAACTCACAATTAATTACGGTAAAAGCACTACAGACTATTTTGTACTATGAACACAATACTTTATGAAGCAAATTTAGGGTAATCGCAGCCAGCGACTCGCAAACCATTTGTGCATTGCGCTATGCCTGGGCGACTCGTAAATTGCATACGATTTGCTGTTTACACGAGCGCGTCTTTGCACTGAGACCCTCGAGACGTTGAAATCGACCTCGTGTAAGTGATCACGAGCGAAAACGATTGTTGCATCGAGTCGCGTAAAATATAATCGGCATCGCAAATCGCAGGTGTTACTTACACGGCGGCGATTCTTCTCAAAAGCGATCGCGGCAAGCGAGTCTCGCCTCATGTGAGTAACCGCTCCGCGAGAGAGATTTTCACGCATAAAAAATCTTCGAATCGCGTTGCAAAAAAGTCGCCCGTGTAAATGCGGCTTGAAGCTGCATTTACACGGGCGACTTTTAGCTGCGAGAATCGACGTTTTGCCTTTTTTCTTTCTCAAATCGCGTAGGTCACTTAAGCCGCATTTACACCGGCGACTTTTTTGCAACGCGATTCGAAGATTTTTTTATGCGTGAAAATCTCTCTCGCAGAGTGGTTACTCACACGAGGCGAGACTCGCTTGCCGCGATCGCGTTCGGAAAGAATCGCCGCCGTGTAAGCAACACCTGCGCTTTGCGATGCCGGTTATATTTTGCGTGACTCGATGCAAGAATCGTTCTCGCCCGTGATCACTTACACGAGGTCGATTTCAATGTCTCGAGAGTCCCAGGGCAAAGTCGCGCTCGTGTAAACAGCAAATCGTATGCAATTCACGAGTCGCCCCGGCATAGCGCAATGCACAAATGCTTTGCGAGTCGCTGGCTGCGATTATTCTAAATTTGCTTCATAAAATATTGTGTTCATATTGCAAAATAGTCTGTAGTGATTTAACAAAATTAATTATGATTTCGATACTAAATTAACTTCATATTAGTTTGAAACGCAGAAGTAATAATTTTCTTGTTGATGCTGGCACTGGTCTACTGCAGATACGGCAGTCATGAGCTGATAACTGTGAAGCCAATCAAGCAGGACTTTAAACCATTATAAAATGTATGATAAATTAACCACAGGTAACAGTACGTTTATTGTATTTTGCTTTTATAATACCGTAAGTACCCTTTTTTTTTTTATAAGAACCAGTAAATTTTGAGTTGAGGCTGGCTGTTCTAATTTTTTTTCCAATGTTGAGCCTCAGTTGCTCGTAATATGGTTTTTAAATTTTGAGATCATTAATGTCAATTATGGCGACCATGTTTGTTAATTCTTAATGATCTGTCTGCTTGTAAACGCCTTTTTAGCTGCTTTTGCAGCATCGTAAAATTGCGGAAAGCAAAAAAGCGAGCATTAATTTTAACTTGAACGAGAGCCAAAAAGTTTTTTTGTTACCTGCGTAGTGCGCAATAGCACTCTATGGTCTCAAAATTGCTGCAATTTTGCTCGTAACTACCAGAAAACCACTCAAGCTTTAATGTTCTGAATCAGTACAAAAATTAGTTAGTTTTTTGATTTGGAATTTATTCTTTTTCGGTTGTTAATATTATTTTTTGTTGCTTAGACTAGTGTTGTTCCTAATTTGTTATTAAATTTTGAGTACAAATGAGCCTCGTGTTGTTACAAAATTTTTCTTGTATAAAAAAGTGCAATCAATTTTGTCATTGCTAATATTCTCAATTCTGACACAGCAAAAACAATAGTTAGAAATCTGAAAACTCTAGGATAGCTAAGACAATGAATTCACAATAATGGCATTTGGACGATATATTTTGGAAAAGGAAGTGCTTGTTATAGAGGCCCTCCGTAACACTGTTGACTGTAGGTGCTCCAGCGAAACTCTGGAGCCTTAGTGTAGGCTCACACTCTATACTCACTGGTTGGGTCCAGCCAGTACTTAAACTGTAAATTTATGCATGAGGGGAGGCTTTTGCAGCCTTGACCAAACGCATTCGGAATGCGAAAGTACTTTAGTAGAAATCATGTCTTTCCGTCCCCGAAATCGAGTGAAGACCAAAAAAAAAAAAAAAAAAAAGGTCTTCACCGCAATTTGGGACTAAACTGGGCGGGAATTTGTGGGATTTTTTCGTGCTGCCAGGCCCTTTTTCGTCTGTTCAACCAGCGCTCACACCTCGATGGGTTTTGACCTGAAGTCACTGACGTATTTTTGCACTGTTCACAATAATTCATCCTCCGCACTATAGCCTACTTACTGTGATTGCCTAGCGTTTAGCAAATGCATGCGCTGCTTGTTTTATTATTGTGGATGTTGGTGCTTTGTAACAGTTGTGGTTTAGTAGCTCCATAACAAAATTACATGAAAACACGTAGGCCTATCATATAAATGCTATATGGATTTTTTGAATGATGATTTAATTAAAAAAGAGCCAATACTTCTGTAGCAGCTGAAGGCGCCTGGTATCATTGCAGAAGAGCTCAAAAAGTAAACTTATAAAAACTGAAATAAAACCTAACAATTAGCATTTCGTATAATATGACAGCACAGATCTACTATAAAAAACAAAATACTTGTGCACTATTAAGAAAATAAACAATATGAATTTGTCAGTTACACATACTTGGAGAAAACGTAATTTCAAAAATGGCTGCACAAAAACGTTGATAAATTTTATTATTTTATACCACTAAATATTATGCTTAACCATACAAGAAACTCAGTCAGAGATGGGTTGCGGTAGAGAAAAACCAAGACCAAAACGGTAAATGACAGAATTTTATAATAAATTTAATAAATTATAAGCATTAATGCCAGCTAGACTTTGCTTCATCCAAGCCAACTCAGAATGATACAGAGTAAATAAGCTTTTTCGAGTAATTTCAAGCGTTTACGTATCACACATTCCGCACGAGCAGCACGCCACCCTTGCTGCTTCATCTTTCATCTTGCATTTTTGTTGCAAATTTAGACAACATTAGCTGCTTAATTGTGTTCACTCTATTTCGTTTTGCGCTTGCGTTGGCTTCATACAATTGCTTTCCAAAATTGCGAAGCGTGATTGTTTCAAATGCAAAAGCTAACAAGCTGCGCATTTGGAGTGCTTTTGCAGCAGTTCGCTTTTGCAAATTCAAAACCAGCAAGTTGCGCTTTGAAACTATCTCGCACCGTGTAAGTGAACCAGTGCGATAGCGACTCTTCCGCCGACTCGATTTTGCGAGAATCACTGGCGCGCAGTCTCAACGTGTAAGTGACTTCTGCGAGTTTCAAGCGTATTCGAGCATCGCGTTAAAATCTCTCCCGTGTGAGTGACCGTTGCGATTTGATTTTTTTGGGGGCGTGTCTGGCGATATCGCGCAGACAAAAATCTCACGTGAATCTTGCGCCGTGTAAGTGATCAACGCGATTTGAGAAAGAAAAAAGGCAAAATGTCGATTCTCGCAGCTAAAAGTCGCTCGTGTAAATGCAGCTTTAAGCCGCATTTACACGGGCGACTTTTTTGCAACGCGATTCGAAGATTTTTAATGCGTGAAAATCTCTCTCGCAGAGTGGTTACTCACACGAGGCGAGACTCGCTTACCGCGATCGCGTTTGGGAAGAATCGCCGCCGTGTAAGTAACACCTGCGATTTGCGATGCCGATTATATTTCGCGTGACTCGATGCAAGAATCGTTCTCGCCCGTGATCACTTACACGAGGTCGATTTCAACGTCTCGAGAGTCTCAGTGCAAAGTTGCGCTCGTGTAAACAGCAAATCGTATGCAATTTACGAGTCGCCCAGGCATAGCGCAATGCACAAATGCTTTGCGAGTCGCTGGCTGCGATTACCCTAAATTTGCTTCATAAAGTATTGTGTTCATGGTATAAAATAATCTGTAGTGCTTTTACCGTAATTAATTGTGAGTTCGATACTAAATTTACTTCATATTAGAACCGGAGAACCAATAATTTTTTTGTGCATGCTGGCACTGGTCTACTGCAGATACGGCAGTCATGAGCTGATTGCCAGTAACTGTGAAGCCAATCAAGCAAAACTTTATTTCTTTATAAAGTGTATAATAAATTAACCACAGGTAACAGTATCGTAATTGTATTCTGCTTTTATAATACCTTAAGCACGCTTTTTTATAAGAATCAGTAAACTTTGAGTTAAGGCTGGCTGTTTTTATCTTTTCGCCAATGTTAAGCCTCAGTTGCTCGTAATTGGTTCTTAAAGTTTGAGATCATTGATGTCAATTATGGCGACCATGTTTGTTAATTCCTAGTGCTATGTCTGCTTGTAAACGCCTTTTTGGCTGCTTTTGTAGCATCGTAAAATTGCGGAAAGCGAAAAAGCGAACACTAATTTCTGTTTGAACGAGAGCCAAAGTGTTTTTGTTACCTGCGCTGTGCGCAACAGCACTCACTCTATAGTCTCAACTTTGTTGCAATTTTGCTCGCAAATACCAAAAAACCACTCAAGCTTTATTGTTTTTAATCAGAACAGAATTTAGTTTGTTTTTTGATTTGGAATTGATTCTTTTTCGGTTGTTCTTCCTAATTTGTTATTAAATTTTGAGCAAAAATGAGCCTCGTGTTTTTACAAAATTGTTTGTGTATAAAAAAATGTAATCAATATTTGTCATTGCTAATATTCTGACATAGCAAAAACATACGAGTAAGTTAAAAATCTGAAAACCCTAGAATAGCTAAGACAACGAATTCTCAATAATGGCGTTTGGACAATATATTTTGGAAATGGAGGTGCTTGTTACACAAGCCCTCCGTAATACTGTTGACTGCAGGTGCTTCAGCGAAACTCTGGAGCCTTCACCCTGCACGTCTGGGCAAACGACAATTGAAATTCTCCAACTTAAACTGTATTGTTCAGACAAAACAAATAATATGGAACAGCACGGCATGGCAAAAAACAACTGAAATTTAACCTGAAAATAATGAACTAATAGAGTGCCGTACAAGCGGTCTTCAAAATAAAATACTTCCGTTTGCCAATTACTCGAATGAAACGGAATGCCAGAACAGAGGTAACTCGGCCAAAAAGCGCGTAATTTTTAAAACGTTTGCAGTCAATGGCTACAGGAAATAAGGTGGTGTGCGCAAACTGAGCAAACTGAAAATAAGAAGCGGCCGAATTCCGAAACTAGAGCGGGGCAACACAAAAAAAGGTCAATCGGTGCTGTGACAGTGCTAGCAGTGTAGGCTCACACCCTATGCTCACTCGTTGGGTCCAGCATCTTGTATACAAGTACCATCCACTGGTTTTTGTCGGCCAAAACAGTGTGAGCGTTTGCTTTCTTTTCTGACCCGAGATTGCCTGTAGCCTACCGGCATCTCTTGTGGTTAAAATAACCACATTTAAAGGGAGAAACATATCATCTACTGCACCGGATATTGTAATTAAAGATTAATTTTATGAAAACGCTTTTTCTAAGCAAATCATGTTCTCAATTCCGAGTGGTTTTATGGCGCTTTTTCACTTGAATTACGCCAGGAATGAGTTTTGACATGAAGTCACTAACGTATTTTTGCACTCTTGATAATAATTCATCCTCCGCACTATACTTACTGTAATTGCCTTGCGTTTAGCAAATGCATGCGCGGCTTATTTTATTATTGTGGATATTGATGCTTTGTAACAGCTGTGGTTTAGTAGCTCCATAACAAATTCACATGAAAACACGTATTATACAAATGCTATATGGATTTTATGAATGTTGGTTTAAATTAAAAAAGAGCCAGTGCTTCAGTAGCGACAAAAGGCGCCTGGTATCACTTCAGAAGAACTCAAAAAGTAAACTTAAAAACAAAATTTAACAATTGGTATTTCGTATGATATAACAGCACAGATCTACTATAAAATACGAAATACTTGTGCACTATTAAGGAAACAAACAATATGAATTTGTCAGTCACACATGCTTGGAGAAAAGGTAATTTCTAAAGTGTTTTTAGAATTAATTGCACAGAAATGTTGATAAATTTTATTGTTTTATTTTACCAAAGTATTATGTATAACCAAACAAGAAACACAGTCAGAGATGGGTTGCAGGTTGCAGTGGTGAAAAACCAAGACCTAAAGGGTAAGTGACGGAATTTTATAATAGATTATGAGCAGTAATGCCCGCTTGACTTTGCTCCATCCAAGCTAACTCAGAATGATACAGAGTAAATAAGCTTTTTTGAGTAATTTCAAGCGTTTAGTGCTTTATCTTTCACCTTGCATTTTCATCGCAAGTTTTAACGAAGTTACTGCTTAATTGTATTACCAGTATTTCGTTTTACGCCCGCGTTGGCTTCACGCATTTTCTTTTCAAAATTCCGAAACGTGATTGTTTCAAACGCACTGCTGACAAGCGGTGCATTTGAAGTGCTTTTGCGGCAGTTGGCTATTGTAAATTCAAAACCAGCAAGCCGCGCTTTGAAACTATCTCGCACCGCGTAAGTAAACCAGTACGATAGCGACTCTTCCGCCGACTCGATTTTGTGAGAATCACTGGCACGCAGTCTCAACGTGTAAGTGACTTCTGCGAGTTGCAACCGTATGCGAGCGTCGGGGTAAAATCTCTCCCGTGTAAGTGACTGCTGCGATTTGATTTTTTTGGGGGCGTGTCTGGCGATATCGCGCAGACTAAATCTCACGTGAATCTTGCGCCGTGTAAGTGACCTACGCGATTTGAGAAAGAAAAAAGGCAAAATGTCGATTCTCGCAGCTAAAACTCGCCCGTGTAAATGCGGCTTGAGAGAGATTTTCACGCATAAGAAAATCGCGAATCGTGTTGCAAAAAAGTCGCCCGTGTAAATGCGGCTTAAAGATTACACATTTAGATTTTCAAAGCAATTTGAAAAAAATTACTGTAAATTCTAAGTCAGAAAAACTTTAGTTTTTCCACAATTTGCCTACGCTAATTTTTAGACAATCTTTTGTCCAGGGTCGGAAGTCGATGCTGTTTCAAAGCAAAGACGAATCGATAGCGATAATTCACGCAAAAAGCAAAGAATTGTCGAGAGTCGATATCAGAAACAAAAAGCAAAGACTATAAAAGAAAAAAAAGCAAAGACTAGTTATCGATGCCAAAATGCAATCAAAAATTTGCATTCTATTTTTCATTAGGATGCACTAAAATGTTTGCTGTAATGACCATTAAATAAAATTTGAGGGAGGAAAAACTATGAATACTGCACTATAAACGATATAAAAATACACTTTTAGGATAACCATAATAAGAGCAATATACCATAAGAGAAACTAAACAATGCAAGTTTAGGCAGATCAACAAGAACAAAAGCAAAGTTTGAAGATTCTGCCAATCGATAACATGTAAGCAAAAAGCACAGAAAAGGCGATAATCGATAGAAAGAATAGAAAGCAAAGCATCTGCGATAATCAATGACAGAAAAGCAAAGAATGTGTATCGATTATCGAGTACTAATCGATATTCCCAACCCTGCTTTTGTCTACATTTTAATGCCTATCAATGGATGATCGCGAACGTTTCGACCGCCAAACGACACTTTGTTAAATTTAACGTGAGGTATTTAATTACAAAGAAAATGAGGATCCCAACAGGGTCGTATTGAAGAGGAAAGTATTTGAGGCATTTGCCCAGCCCCCCCCCCCCCTGTAAACAGTCTGCAATGTAGAAACGGAAAAATAATAAGCCTTTCAGTTTTTCTAAAAATGTCCAAATTTTTTTGCCGAAGCTTTGCCTCGTTATCTTGATGACGTGGTGTGAAAAATGTCTTCAGTACTTCGCGCATTCGAACAATTTTAGTTCTATTTAACTTCACTCTTAATTTCTTAAAAATTCTTCCAGCAGCATTTTTTTGTGATCCAACAGTTTGTTATTTGGGATTCTTGGCGGCAATTTCCAACTCACAGATTGTTCAGTGGATGTGATTTTACCCCCCAGACCGCTTGCCAGTGATTAGAGTTCTTCTTTCTCATCTCAAAACAAATTCTTCGCGCTCGCGTATTTTCAGAATAAGTTGGTGTTCTCAAGATACGTTTTGTTTGTTATATTGAGCTATGCTCACATACTACTGCAGTATAATGTCAATATGCCTTCTTTGGTAATACTGCATTATAATTCATTATCACAGCACACATACAGGGTGTCCAAAAGGGCCAAAATAAATGAAACCCATAACATTGCTAATGAATGAGTTGATTTTAACCCTATTGTTGCTATTTTTCAGATTTGATAGAAGTTGTAAATAACAATTAGTTACAAACCCCATGGCTTGAAAATTAGAACAAAAAATTTTTTTCGTCAAGACTTATGAAGACTAAATCCTACAAAGCTGTTCAAACAGGTTTCCGCAGAAAGTTTAATTTCAACAATTATCCTAGAAACTTCCAGATATTTCCATGATATCGTAACTTTCAAACCTATGGAAATGTAAATAAACGGAGCAAGAAATCAAAGAATCCATGTAGTTGAAGGAAACTGAGTGCAGAATCTGTGAACTATGTGGACGTAAGGTTTCTTTGAAACGATGAGCGCGAATGCCGAGCTGACTATACTCTGTTTTCGAATGGACTTTCTCGGGCTCCGGCCAAGAAAAACTCTGGATGCTTGAATTGCTCCGTAGGGTTCAAAGTTACGATACCATATTAGGAATATCTGGGAGTTTCCAGGATAAGTGTTAAAATTTAACTTTCTGCGGAAACCTGTTTGAACAGCCTTATAGGAGTTGGTCTCCAAATAGAAGTTTTGACGAAAATTTTTTTTATAATTTCCAAACCATGGCGTTTTTTACCAATAATTGTTATTGATAACTCCTGTCAAATCTAAAAAATAGCAACAATAGGGTTAAAATCAACATATTAAGTAGCAATGTTATGGGGTTCATTTATTTAGGGACACCCTGTTATTTTTTCTGTATTCATACGCAGAATAGGCTCGGTCATATTTTTCCATTAGCAACTCAAATTTGTTTATGTTTGGACCTCCGGATTCCTTGTTTTGTTTCTGGGTGGTTTAGTGCCTTGCAGTTTGTACCGCCTGCACCGGAAGTACAAGCAGAAATCAAATGAACAATTTCTTACAATGCTTTTTGCCCCCTCATTCTCCGATTACATCTTTCACGCAATGCCATTTAAAATAAGTTTAAGTATGACTTGCCTTAGTTGGCTATCACATTGTATTATTTTTCAAATAAGGCAGTGCTCCGCAACCATTTTTAACTTGCGGCGCACTTATAAAACTTGCTAAATTCGGCGGCACATTGCAATAAACAATGTTAGTAAAAACACAAAAATGCAAAAAACAATATGGATTTATTCTAGTACATTACTGAGAAATCTGTGGCTATTGTAATAAGCACACTCGTTCTATACTTTGCTCAATGCGTGAAAGAGCAACACGCCAAATTTCCGTTGCCCGAAAGGGGGACAGCTCCGAAAATTAATTTCAAGCCGACGACACCTGCAAAAATTTGTGGAAAATCCATAGAAAAACCTTGAAGATCTTTTTTTGTTATTTTGTTCGAAGATCACTTCATGAAGCGTAGAAATTGGTGGATTCCCGGAGTGGAACCCTTTTTTTGTTTTAACGTTCAGATTTGCAAAAAGATAGAAAGCATTTGTGTTAGTTTGCTAGAAAAATTACGAATATTTTGGGACACATCTGATATGGTCTTGCGACACACCAGAGTGTCGCGGCACACCGGTTGCGGAGCACTGAAATAAGAAAAGGAAACAACGAGTTGACATACAAGTAGTTAAGTTGTTTTTTGTTTGGTTATTTTTCTTTTTAATCAATCAAAAAATAATGCTGTCCTCGAGCCGAGAACAGGACGTTTTCGAGGACTTGTAGGCTTCGAGGCCAAGGCCAAGGACTTCAAAATGTCTCCTCGAGGATTTTATCTTTGATTTTTACCTCATACGTCCAACATTTTCGGTCTTTTCAAGCGCAAAAAATCATTCAGTCTGTGGTTTATAACAGGGTTTTAAAAAGCGAACAAAAACAAAGAGTTAAAGCAAATATCACTGCTAATTACCACAGTATATTAAAGGGGGTGAACCATCCACTCAAATCGGATAGTTTACAATAATTAAAACCAAAACATAATTTTAAAATTTTCTTGTTCTCATTTTGGGGCTGCGGTTGCAAAGATATTCAACGAATACAAAGAGATATTTCTCTACAAAGTTTTTGAAAACCTTGCGTTTGTGCTCTCAGCCTGAATTTCCAGGGAAAAAAGAGAGACTGAATAATCATATTTAGTATTTACCCTTCCAGTAACATCTTGTGACTATTTCAATTTTGGTTAACCTTTCCCTTTTTCTGAAAATTCCGACTGAAAGCACAAATTCTGGGTCTCTAAAACTTTTTTTAGCGGTTATCTCTGTAATTGTTGAATATCTTGCAATCGCAGCCCCAAAATAAGACAAAACATTTTCAAAAATTATATTTCGATTTTAGCTATTGTAAACTACCGAAATTGGCTGGATGCTTCACCCCTTTCAAAACATTAAAAATTCAAAACCTAGAAAACTCCATAGTCTCTTTCACCAGTAAATGGGATTATCAGGGGTTAATGTTATTCACACGGGTACATCTTATTCCAATAAAAAATCTTTTTTTATTCAATCCTATTTGAATAAGATTTCCCCTTGATGACCCCACTTACGGGTGAAACAAAATGCTGGGTTTTATGATTTTTATTTTTTAATATTTAATGCTGTGATTTGCAGCTGTAAAAATCATTTGTGTTAGAGAAAGGGTTCTGGACGCGGCCGCCAATACTTGCTAAATACAGAGATACAAGTAAAATGAAACTTTGCGCTTGTAGCGAATTATTTGCGTAAATTGGCTTTGTTATTTGAAGTCTCTTTTGACACTCTGGTAGTGCCTGGAAATTAACGAACAGTAAAAAAACTTACCTCAATCATGAAAGTTAATATGGCGCCTAAAAACAATAATCCAGCACTGATGAAGATAGCCACACTGGGTCTATTGGTTTTGTCGACAGCAATTCCTGCAAGTTCTCGAATTATTCAATTTTTGTTTTTATATTTTTAAATTTTAAATGGAATTGATTTTCCATTTCTCTTCGTGGTGCCACTCAGCAAAGATCTAACTATCGCCGCTCTTAGATTTAAACCAAGGTCAACAGAAAAATTTGAAAGATTTTGATTGAGGGAAGTTTGGGTTAATCGCTATTCGTGTGCTGAATGTAAATTAATATAAAAAAACTTGTCTGCAGTATGTTGCTCTAACATTATCAAAGAAAGAACTGATTGCTCTTCTTTGAATTTACGATCCGATTTTATAAAATTGGTAGAATAGACTGATAATTAACACAATGAGTCAACTTTACTAACTGTTCGTAAATATTTGGTTGCATTTATTCAAATACTGCCCGTGATAGCTTTTTGCTGCATAATGCTGAGGTCCCAAAACAATAATGTTTTTCACTGAATGCTCAGTCATCACCTATACGTGGGTTGGAACTTGGAAGGATAAACAAAGAGGTGCAAACCCCTATGTATCCAAAAACTTTTGGGTTTTAAAAGCTTTCAAAAACTCGAGACGAGCTCATTAAAAACCTTAATATCAAAATATAGTCTTTGATAATGCTAAATGCGCAAAATTTTTGGTCATTTAAAAAGCGTACTTACTGCTTATCTACAATTTGCACTTACTGCGTGCCATTCAATACATGTTTGTGAAATTACTTCCAGTTTACAGTATACAGAATATTAAGCGAAACGGTCTCGCAATCAAGTACTGTAACGTAAAATAATATTTAAAATACCTAATAAAGGTGGAGATATCAGGGTTCCAACTCCATTCAATAGCGTGCTTATTCCAAGAGCGGTCCCATACAGTTCAATACCAACGATATCCGCTAAAATGACGATCGAAAGTCCAGAAAACCCTCCCTAAACATTAAAACATCATCTGAATTTATGTACAGTATAAAAAATAATATGGCATAAGGCTGAAATCACACGATCAAGTTTTTTGCACAATTTTCTTGCATGAATGGTTTTTGAGCTATCACATCTAGACGCTATTTTCTTGCTCAGCTTCTTGTTAGCGGAAGCGTCTGAGTTTTTCAGCAAACAAGCTGCTGAAGCTATAACACGTTTTTTTTATTTGCTGTAAAAGCATTTACGAAGTAGTTAAGGAATTTCTTTAAAATTTGCCGCGGCAATAGTAATATTATGTACTTCGTCCATTCATTGTTATTTCTGGTTTGTCAAAATGATACGAGCACGTTCACAACAGCGAAAAGCGGCAGCTATAGTAATAAATAGCTATTTGAGTTCTGCCGCAAAATGCGTGCGTAGACTATCAACTTACTTTTTCGATCTGCAATGAATTGAAATAGATTAACATAAAATGTCAATATACCTTTGCTTGTGTGGAACTCTTCAGGGTATAGCGTAGCTTTCTTTATGCTATGGTATCTATCACCAATAAAATTTGCATTATATTGCATGATTAATCAAGTAATATTAAACCAGGTATGTTCTTTACGGTACTTGCGGTTTCAGAGGGGTCAATAATTGGATGTCAGGGTAACTTGTAACTTATTATTTTCAAATAAGAATAAGGGCATTTTCGTTTGGTTTCTTACAAAATCAGCGTGAAATAGCTGAAAATTCTTCACTAAATTTTATTTTAACTGCTTAAAACTGCAACAGGCTCTTTTGCCAGTGAACATGTCAAATTTTAAATAAAAAATTATTTAAATCATCACAAATTCGGAACTAGCGACAGCTGGGCCGCAAACTTTTTTCAGATCGGAAGGAAATTTTCAACATCTTGATTAAAACCAGATCACGCATTGAATAGTTATTATAGTGTAATTATTACTAAGTATAGTGAGCAAAAGCTTATGTCCAGTTGATCTCGATCTAGAACTTCGGAAACTTCCTTTCAAGCATCTGATTTTTTTACTTTATCCTTCTACTTTGGATTAAATGTGTTCTAAAAGCACTGCCTTTCTTCGATTTCCCTTATTCAAAGTTCAATTTCATAAGTTAACTTCAACGGCATGTTGATAACTATACTGCAGTTCTGGTTGATAACTTTTCAGAATGAGTTTGAAAAAGGCTAAGCACAAGTTTGAAGTAGGAAGAAATGGGCAATCGATATGCGATCTTACACTAAACAGCAGGCAACACATTTAGTTCTTGAAGAAATATGAGAAAACAGCAGGCACAATGTTATAATACGTTATTGTTGATTACATCAAAGCGGTAAAATTTCTTACAGCATTTTTGCTAGGTAATTGTGACGCATTTGTTTTTCGCCTGACTTCGGCGGTATTTTTTTTGTATTCTGCGGCTCAATATTTTCAAAGGCATGGCTACAGGCTACAAACCTAGTTTTCTTCGTTGAGAACGGCGACTTTTAGAAAACTCTCTAGCAAAATAGAGCTCGGTTATATTTTTCCACAAGAACTCAACAAGATTTTCCCGCAAAACTCAGCAAGACTTTCTAGACACTGATGTTCATTCTCACACGCTGTGCAATAAAATTGATAACAGGTGCTTGCAATAGTGAGTCATAAATTCGCGCGATCTTTCACACGATTGATGTAAGAAAATTGTGCAAAAAACTTGATCGTGTGATTCCAGCCCGAGGGCTCTTTTCGAGAACAGCTGAAAACCTTGCGGCGTTCTAAGCTTTTAATTTTGGTCAAAATATATTGAAATGATATTATTCTTTCGAGGTGAATTAAAGAAGCGTTTAGTCTGGATCAAATACTGTAAAGTTACAACCTTCTTTAAAACTTAGAAAATTCCATTTGGGAACAATTGAAAACAGAAAACAGACTTTTGTCAGAAATTACAATAAACTGAACCGCACCTTGTACAAGCTTTAATTTAAACAACCATTGCAGATTGCAACAAAACAAATTTAACTAAATTCGTGCCAAGATTTGTGTCATTGTTAAAAAATTCTTTCGGTTTTCCTAAATCTTTAAACCAAAAATAACCGGAAGATGGAAAAGCACAATTCCTAAAATAGTAAAAACTATAGAAATCCTTGACAAATTAAAGACAAACTTCGAAAATCGAACACTTGTGACTTCGATAAGAATTTTTGTTTTGACAAATAATCTGTACCGGTATAGAATGCGGGAATAGACCTTAGGGAAATCCCAAAAAGAAAATTAATGCAGTCGAGTTCTCGTAGCTTATGCATAACGTTTGTCACACGCAACTTCAACTGCAAACAGAAAACGCATAATTTCTGAGGTAAAGATACTTGTATTTCTACTCAGACAATAGACCTAGAGGTGAAAGCCAAGCCTTGGCTCATTTTGCTTGGTTCAGTTGGAACAACTCGCATAAAATCGAACTACTGAAAAAATGATTTTGTAACGAGCTTTTAATTTCTGATTTTACTAAGCATTTAAACTGGCAAACTAACACTCTAAAGGCATGTCTACACTGTGCGTGCAAAATTTTTTGCGCCCAGCATACGTACGTTGAAGGTGTCGTAACGGCTTAACAGCGTATTTTGTAGGTTGCCATAATATTGTACAAAATTGGATAACGGAAATCGCAGATTTATTACCATTGTTTGTTGTATCCGCTAAATTTGGGTCAGATTATGCATTACGAAAAGTAGTATTGTCTTTTTGATAATTTAAGCGTGAATTTTTTTCTACCTTCCCCACACAAAAACGTAACGTATAGCCAATCAAGAGTGTGTTGTGGTGGCTATTAGCGAGCAAAGTTTTTTTGGATGCAAGAAAAAAAAATTGCACCGATCAGTGATCGAACGTCTGTTACGAAAACGAAAGATCTGGGTTCGATTCCCGGTCGGGCCAAACCAAAGACTATAAAAATTATTATTCACAGCTTCCTTGCTTAGCGTTTAGCAATAAAAAGGGACAGTGTGAAGACTCCACAGTGTGTGGCAGACAGGTGGGCAAGTGTCAGCTTAACTCAAAGACCGAAAAATCCATTCGCTGTCTCCTGGCCAGAGCAACTTGGTGAACAAAACGTAATTATAAAAATTAAAGGCCACTGATGGGTCCTAGAGGCTGGTTTCAAAGATCCGGTCCTTCCTCTTTTGAATTTCTTTTAACGGAGAGTGACTCGGTGAAAAGATCTGGTCACAATTTTGTTCTCAGGTACTACATTTTGTTTTCAGCTTTCAATCGTTTTTCAATTTATTTTTCAATTGTCTCATTCCGTATCAGGCACGTTTTGAGCCTCTTTCGCCTCTGCCCCATATCAACTTTTATATAAACTGTATCCTGCCTTCCCTTAAAAACGCAATAGACGGTGCATGATGTGGAGCACGCAGGTGTAAGTTATCCTCTCAAATTGTCAAACGGTGTGACTGCGTATAACCGTAAATAAGTGATGCAATATAATATTAAACTACAATCTTTTCCGCATTTGATCCCTTCTGCAAAAGCAACGCGCATTTTGTCATTATTATGTTGACTCTTACCCCAAGCGGTTTGTGTTTACTCCTTGTTATCAGCTTCAATGGTATTATAACGTCCGATTTCATAACTAAAGTTTTTGTTGTGTGCTTATTGCAGTATTCATCTTTTTTTTCACACAAAAGCTTCTACTCAACGCTTTTTTTTCTATCACTCTGGTAGTTTTGCATCACGGTAATGCACAAGAATTTGATAATAATAGTTTCAGATTCAATCCCTCAACCGCTAACCCTAAACTAATTCGGAGAACCGCTTATCCTGTCTTTAGCCCTAGATTGAGAGAAATCTCACGGATGCAGCTAATTGCACTTTCATAAAACATAAAACAAAAATAGGGCGAAATATGGTGGCTGAAAAATTTCAATTACCTTCCAGCGGTAATTTACAAAAATAATAACCACTGAAATTACAGAAAACTGATTATGCGACTAGAACATTCAACAAGTTTACTATACTCTGAGAAACTTTTGTATTCCCTCAATGAGGCAGATTTTGCAACTACCGTAATACTACTGTATTGAATATTTACATAAACTCAATAAACTGAACTCGTTGCAAACTCATAAGCTGGATTCGTTGATTAGAAAGCAACATATCCGGCATCTCTTACGATTGTAATGCTTCAGAGGGAGTTGAGGAAACCTTCAACTGCTTACGATTGAAAAGCATTAGAGGCATCGCTTACGATTGAAAAGCATTAGAGGCGTCTCTTACGATTGCAAAATCCGGCATCTCTTACGATTGTAAAGCATTAGAGGGAGTGAGGGAACCTTCAACTGCTTGTCGCTTCACGTAGATATCAGCGCACGTTAGATAAGGACATTTTATTATTGATGTATAAATAAGTGTAAAGCAAAAGCTACCTCATAGGTTTAATCAAAACTTGTAGGAAAGTTTATCAAATGTGTTTTGCTCGCAATAAAAACGGCAAAAATAAGCTGCAACACAGCAAGATGTTATAATAGAAATATAAAATAAACAATTCATATCCCCCTTGAGCTAACACCAATAAACGTTGATGCATCGGATTAGGCGGGGCCCATGGCAACATGCAAAACAAAATAACTTTACAGAAATAAACCCAATATACACAACAAACGTATTAAGACTACAATATTAAGCTGCACAATACGGGCATCAAACAGTGGCAATATCCTCAAATGCTAAATTAAAATACTAAGTTTATGCTCTAATACATTTCTTTAAAAAAAACTCTCAATTTTATATTTTTATGCTAGATAGTGGCAACGAACTCTATACGTTGAGTGATGCATAGAAACACACGGTTGTAGTACTAGATCTACCAGGCGCGTAGCCAGGAATTTGCATTGGGGGGGCTGTTTTGGAGGCTGGGGAAAACTTCAAACGATCTTGACTTAGATTTTGATTGCTCTTCACCCAGATTGTTTCGCTTTTTCGGTCCGAAATTAGATGATCTCAAAAAAAGGTCTTCATCCAAGCAGAAACCCAGTTTTTGTGCTCAATATCACATCACGTACTTCACCATCTCTCATCGTCAAAACCGTTGGGGGGGCTATTTTCGTTTTTAGTGCAAAAATCGGCCTCAAAAGTGCTAAAAACAGGCTATTTTGCATACTTTTCAGGCCGATGGGGGGGCTCGAGCCCCCGCCGCCCCCTCTGGCTTTGCTGCAGAGATCTACTAGCAGAGTTAAAGCTAGTTGCATTTTAAAGCCAATTATGATCAGCATTGACATGCAAGCTAAATCTAGCCGCATCAGAACGAGAGCTGATTCAAGCTTTGAAATACTTAGGAGTACAACCATTTGCGCGCAAGCAAAGCAATTTTAAATTGAATACAAAATTTAATTGGTGAAAAGTTCAAATGCTATGCTAAAAGTTATAAATTACAGTGAGTTATAACAGCGATGCTCACAAATTCGCTCTAAAAATCAATAAATGCGCCTTGAACGTTGAAAACGACATGAAAATTTAAAAAAAATAACCAAGGGATTAAAAATGATATCAATGCCAAATTAATTTCAGAAAGCAGATATTTTTTCATGCATTACCAACATTTCGATTATAAAAGAGGGAAATAAGTAATGCCTAGAGGTGGGCACGGTACTTTCTAAAAGTACCGCTGTACCGGTACTATTTTTGAAAAGTACCGCGGTATCGGTACCGGTACTTTTTGATGATTCACCTTAATAGTGTTAGAATGATTGAAAAACGCTTGTTTTAAAAATTTGCAGTTTTTAGCGAAAAAGAAATCACCACAAACCAAAATTACGAGCATTAACCGTTTACTTTGGAAAAATTTAATCGAAAAGTTTGACGTCCTAATCGAAAAGTCGGTTATGATTTCCGTGGTCACACAGAGGGGAACCCTTGTAGTAGGGATAGCTTATGGCTGTCCTTACTACATGGGTCCAGCGATTTTTCACTTGTTTTAGGGACCACAAGTGAAAAATCGTTTATTCCCTAGAAAGCCTCTGCCACTGTGCAAGCCATTTAGGTTTGTCCAGTTTGGGCCAAGAGTCTTGTCTAGCTGGGGAATACCTTCGATTAGAGAAGCTGAGGGCTGCCGATGAGAGCTAAAAGCTTTTTTCATTACGGCGTATTAGAGCTAAAAGCAATTTTCATTACGGTGTGTTAACCACGAGGCATGTTGAAGAAATGCAGAATAAACATTAGTGGAACTTGATGGCTTTACTTCTGCTTTTCACTCTTGCATTTCCAATAATCTTTCAATTATCTTCTACACATTGGAGGACCTACAGTAAAACAAAAAATAATTGCTGCTACTAGAAAAAGTTCACAATTCTGCAAAGTGTCCAAAACCGCAATTAGCAGTAGACATATCAAAAAACTTACCAATTATGCACAAAACACTTGCACTTAGGGAAGAGTCTATAATTTTTAGAGGCAACCAGTTGACACAAGACGATTAACTTGACCAATTTTAATCTTGGTGCGAACCAAACCCGAACAATGTTTGACGCAAAACCCTAACCATATCGCTGCAGCGTCATATCATTTTGCATGAAACTGGTTACAACAAAATCTAAGGAAAGCATGGGTACTACATTACAGAACAAATCTATCACATCAAATAAGCATAAATTAGATCAAAAAAACTTTTGTTTTTAACACTGAACAAAGAATAATTTATTCTATCAAAATTAATTCAAGTAAAGATATTACTGCAGTATTTTTCATACCATAAGGCGTGGAAACACTAAAACATACAACTGCTATTAGGCGCACTGGCATAGTATCAATAAATGGCTTCTAAAACTATTATTTTCATGCATAAGGCGCCCCAAATAAATGGCTTCTATAGTTTTTGTTTTTAGGCAAAAAGTGCATCAAACTATAAGATGCTCTACATTCAGAGGTGGACAAAGTAGTCGAAAAATCTACTTAAGTAGAAGTATTGTTACTTACTCAAAAATGCCTTTCAAGTAAAAGTAGAAGTATGGCGAAGCATTTCCACTTAAGTAAAAGTAGGAAAGTAGTCAAAATTAATTCTACTTAAGTAATGAAAGTAGAAAGTAATTTCGAATTTCACGTGTTTGTTTATTCTTCGAAGGTTTGCTGTTGTGACGCTTACGATCAGTGTTCAAGCAAAGCCATACTTACGGTAGCACATCAAAAAATCAAAGTTTTATTATTCTCTTGAAATTACACCGAAGCGTGTTATGAATACGATTTAGTAGGGACTCTGGGCTCATCTCCGCGCCTGGACAACACAGCTTGAAAAGAAATGTCGCAGCGATGGCGAGTCGTTAGCAACACTGTTCGTTAACCGGCTAGGGAATTGAACCCCAGACGGGCCGCAGCAAACGAAACGCCGTTAACCGCTAATCTTTTTCGTATGAACCAGGAGTAACGCGCATGTCTAGTTTGTCTACTGTACCATGCTAATCAGGGTTCGGTATGCTTTTTTTTTAGTGAGACTGAGTCAACTCCTGGTATTTGATGCAACGCAAAAACACACTACCCTAGATGACCTGTAAATGAATCGTCGTAACTATTCAATAAGTTTCGTAGTACTGTACAGTAAAACAAACTCGATACGTACTTATTTTACACGTTGTGAGGTGGAATAATGTACACTACCTAACGGTCGAGTTCAACAATCCATTTACACTTTTATTGGATTAAACCTGCTATGTACAATATGAAGTAAGCCAATCAGCAGGTCACCACAGATTCGTAACATCTAATTCGTACAAATCTTCAACCGGGTATACGATATACCAATTGGTATGCGAAACGGTAATTATGGTACTCGGTATACAGAGGGTATACGAAACAAAACTGCGATCTCCAAAAAGAAAAAGAAAATGGTCTCCACTTACATTCGGGCTAGATTCGGTCCAATTTCGCCCAAATCTAAGCATGAAAAATCGGATCTACAAAAAAAGTCTACACCGCTTACACGGGCTAGAATTTTTTGTGGAGTATACAAAAATTTCGAAAATCGCAAAAGGTATACCGCGTAAAAAAAGGTTGAAGAGCACTGATCTAAACAATGCATTACTCTGCTCGGATGGCTGATTGTATAGCTCGCATGCCTCTAGAGCGGTAAATGACAGTCACGCAAATGACAGTAGGCTGCTAAGATAGTTTAAATACAGGCTAGTCTAAATCTTATAATTTATCAATGCTGGTACTACGGTAGTAGCCCAAACGCTTACTGGTATATACTGGCAGCTATAGGCCTAAGTGAAGGCTTTCAACTACCGGTATCTATCTGCAATACTTCTTTGGAAAACCTAACAAACAATAAAGTACACAATAATACTGCGCCCACCTAAAACAAAGAAATTCCAGAAAACCTTGCCAAACCTCAAAATTGCGGCTCATTACCGGTACATAGACTGTAATCACAGCGTACCAGACTTCTGTTTCGCGTCCTGTACGAACATGTTTTCGATAAACAGAGTTGCCAGATATAATGAGACAAACAAAAAAACTTCAAATCGTGGTCATTGGTCAAATCATCATCAAAAAGGATTGGCTAGGTGTTTACTTCTACTTTACATAAAAGTCATTACTACTCAAGTAGCGTTACTTCGAGAGGATTTTACTTGAAGTAAAAGTAGAAGTATCAGAAATGAAAAATACTTAAGGAAGTCGCTCGTTACCGAAAATACTACTTAAGTAGTCTACTTAAGTAGAACTACTTCGTTACTGACCACCTCTGTCTACATTACATTATATTTATTAGGCTCATAAAAAATTTTTTTTAATCAAAATGCTTTAACTCTGAATGAAATCATGAAAGGAATCAAATCAAATCTTTCATTATACTTGCTGTGATATGCCGATGCACATAAAGAGTTGGCAGGACCATCATTGCTCATTGCACCCAAGCACCCAAGAGCCACTGGCAATGCTGTGTTTGATTTGACCAGGCCGATTTAAACCTCAGACCTTTCACTCCAGAGACGAATGCATAAACGCTTAATCAACTGAGAACATAACCAGAAGGATAGATTAAATGCATCAGAATATAAGGTACAAGTCGGATTTCTTAAAAACTTTAAGTATTATAGGTGCCTTATGTTCCAAAAAATATGACACTTTAAAATCTTAGTTGCACCTCAGAAAAACAAGCATTGCTACTCATATGTTACAAAAACCTTGAAATTGTGAAGTTATGTTGCAGTGATGTGAATACTGTCTCGTCACGTTATCACATTAGAAGAAACTTAGAAGTGAAAAATAATCTTCAGCTCGCTGCTAATTTCAAATGATTATTTTCACTAAAACCAGATGAGTTAGATAAAACTTCCAAGTCTGTTTTTTATCTTCATAATGAAGACGCCAAAAGTTCTTTTTTTAATAAAAGCTCCTAGAGCTGCTAAACATTGTCAATCTAGGAATATAACCATATAACTAACCTTTGAAATCCTGGCAATGTCACTGTTAAATTGGTCATCATCCATAAAATCTTTGAGCATTAAAGATCAACATTGCTTCATAAGTTCATCAATAAGTCTCTTTGAGTTTGGATCAAAAGTATCAAATCATTAATAAATTTGTTACATTCCAATTCTCAAAGTTCTCACAATTAGCCTACTATTTGTTCACTACACTAAAAACTTGCTAACAGATTCCTGATTTACAATTCTGAAAAGTAGCGGCAGAATATAGAAACTTTGATTTTATCATGTTATTGACACTGACAGTAGGCTAGACCTAACTTGACAGTGGCTATAATTCAACCCAACTATTTTTAATAGTCTAATTAAAACCTAATGGTTGCTGAGTAATAAGTGTGGACATCTTACATAGAATAATTCTACTTGCTTATATAGCTGATACTGCTCAGCCTACCATATCAGTACTAGGTAGTGGTAGTGGGTAGGCTTAGATTATTGCGTTTAATTCTGCTTTTATTAACTAATACAGGAGGCTCTGAAAGTTTTAAGTTTCATCGAAATAAAAAATCAGAGCTTTTTTTATTCGCCAAGATTTTATTGACAGACTTTTTGACTTTGCGTATTTTCTGACTGTAGCCTAGGCTACTAAGGTGCCTGCTTATCTATAATGCAGCATCACTGTACCAGTAGGTTAAACTTTTTGAAACAAACTAGTAGCCTACAGCAGCCATCAGACTAGAATTACCAGTTTAATTAACCAAGGTGGTATAACACACGCTGAGTACAGGTACCACCAGATGTGCTCCCGTTATTTTGCAAAAGGGAACATCTCAAAATGTTCCCTTTTGCAAAATTAAGACCCTGTTCCAGGTCTGGTAAAATTTTCAAGTCTCTAACTCGTTTAGTTTGCGAGTTATCGATTATCTCGATAAATAATTTTACAAAAGGGAACATCTTCATGTCAACTATTACGTCACAACAGCTGTTTTTTACAATTGAAAACTTAAAAATTTTATATGCGGCAGTCATTGATGCAGACAATCCGATGTTTAAAGCGTATAGCTTGTAAAAGCAAAGCAAAAAGCAAATATTTTGAGATGCAATTTGTTGTTTTTTAAAAATCTTGGTGATTTACGAAGCTTGATTTACGTCAATTACAACAATTTGCTGTTTGCTTTTGTATAAATTTAAATAGACTTTTAGTCATGCTTGTTGGCCTTTGTTTATGTTGATTTTTATTCATTTATTTTTTTGGGTTGTTTACTATAATAGACCTTGCTTTATGCTGTATATGCTTGCCGCTTGCGTGTGGAATAAACACGTAATAATAAATAATAATTAAACTGAAAAATGGCTTGCTTTTGCAGAATTTCAACAAAGCATTCCTGTCTTTGAATCTATTGAAATATTTCCGCGTAGTTGTAAAATGGTAAGAGTAAGTCAACTTAAACAACTACGGACCCGTATCAATTTTAATGCGTTTTTTGAAAAATTTTGAAAAGTTAATGAGCAAGCGAAAAACAAAATTTTTTCAAAACCATTCTGTATTGATTTAGTCTCATTACGGTTTTTAAAGTGATCTATATGTCTACAACCTATGTTATGGTGGATGTTTTGACCACCTCTTACGACCACATTAATGATAACAATTTTACTTGCACAGTACTATTAAATTCCCAAAAAGCTTTTGATACCGTTTGTCATACGTTAATATTAAGTTAACTTAAACATTATGATAACCGAGAAGTTGCGCACAAATTTATAAGCTTCTTTTTATCTGGAAAACAAAAACGTCTAGCCGAGACAAAAAAATCGCGCCCATCAGGATCTGCAATTCGAAATAGTCAACAATCAATTTGGAGTGCCTTAAAGCATGTAACTTAGGCCATTTATTTTTTTGATTTTAATATAAATGGCATCATTAATGCCTTAAACCCAATCCCCAGATTATTTGTTGATGATACGTGTCTAGTAATATCCATGCCGACAATCCATTAATTTTGCCTGATAATACAAATCATGAGTTACAGAGTGGACTAGAATGGACGAAAGCCAGCAAAATAACTGTTAATTTTAAAAGATCTTCAGCGGTAACATTGCACCCCCTTAAAAGTCATCAATCCTATCTCAACAATCGAAATACTATACTTTTCAACAATAATCCAGTTTCTGCCAATAAAGCAGTGAAACATTTGGGGCATTACAATTAATAAAAATTAAACTTTGCACAACATATTATCAACGCAACATGTAAAATATTTAGATCTAAGTAGGCAACTGGGTAATAAGTAGCCTACTGAATATTTATATTTAGATCTCAGTAGCCTATTTTATCTAAGTAGCCTATTTTTTTTTATCTAAGTAATATTTAGATTTAAGTAGCCTACTGGGTAATGGTGGTCGGTAAGTTGTGGGCAAAAAGTTTGGAGTAATCTCTTGACTATGACCCTTGTCTTAGCCTTTCTCAAAATTTCAAAATTAGATCTAAGTAGGTATTTTGTCTAAATTTAGAAACATCCAACGTTTAACAGCTCTTCGCAAATTGCAATATGCTATGGTTCACTTTCATTTATTTATTATAAGGCATTGTAATAAGACTTGCTTAACAGGCTAACAGCTTTTACGCGCTGACTGCTGGTAAACCAATCAGGTTTCGGCAATTTTGAATGCATTTTATCAACAACAAAAAAATAATGCAACAAAAGAACACGCCACAAAACGTAAAATTCTTAAAATAAAAAAAGGATTTGTTTTCAAGCGTACAAAAAATTTAAAATTTTTCTATTGCAAATGTATCCTTTATTGCGTAATAAGATGTGAGCAGATGTTCCCTTTTGCAAAATTACTTTTGAAAAAAGTCGATATCTCAAAAACTAGGAAAGATCGACACTTCAAATTTTCACCATAACGTTTAAAATCAGCCTTAACTTCCAAAAATATTTAACTTTAGCTCCTTTTTATTTTTTTGGTATGCGGAAGCGACATGCGCGAAAAACAGTTTCTGAAGCTGCGATATTTCGGGTTATAAAATCGCATCGAAATAGCATTTTGTCTCTTACTTAGACCTTACCAGCTTAAATGTTTGCCAAACACAGCTACAAGCTTAACTTAACACGAGCAAAATCCATCGAGTTTGGCAACATCATATGTATTTTTTTAGTAAAAATCCACACCAAACTGTAATTAATTTGCTTCCAGCACAGCAAACGCATTGTCAATTTTGTACATCGAAATGAATAAAAAAACTTTCGCCGATTGTTGATTTTTCCCTAAAACACTGTATTGTCACATTAGATAATTTCATCACTTGGTCAAGCGTTTTATGAGTTTGTTTTCAAGCGTACAAGAAATTTAAAATTTTTCTATTGCAAATGTATCCTTTATTACGTAATAAGATGTGAGCAGATGTTCCCTTTTGCAAAATTACTTTTGAAAAAAGTCGATATCTCAAAAACTAGGAAAGATTAACACTTCGAATTTTCACCATAACGTTTAAAATCAGCGTAAACTTCAAGAAATATTCAACTTCAGCTCGTTTTTATTTTTTGGTATGAGGATGCGACATGCGTGAAAAACAGTTTTCAGAGATGCGATATTTCGGGTTATAAAATCGCTTTAAAATTGAATTTTTTGTCCCTAAGGACTCACCAGCTTAAACATTTGTCAAATAATCTGCAAGCTTAATTCACTGGTGAAATTCATAGGGTTTGGCGACTTGACATGCACTTTGCCAATAAAAATTCACACCAAACCGTAATTAATTAGCTTTAAGCACAGCAAACACATTGTCATTTTTTTTCACATAGAAATGAATCATAAACTTTCACTCCAATTCGGTTGTTGATTTTTCCCTAAAACACCCTTTTGTCACCAGGCGCGTTGCCTGAAATTCGCGATAGGGGGCTGTGTTTGGGGGTCTGGGGGTGGAGTCCCCAGCGCTTGAAAATTTTTCTTTTTTTGCAAAAATAACTTAATTTTAGGGCTATTTTGATAAAAAAATAATGCTTTTAAAGCGTGGCATAGAAATTGGCAGTGCAAACGTGATTGAACTGGTTGCATACATGGGCTCTTTGGGAGGTGGCTAATGGTAAAATTTTAGTTTTCTTATTTAAATGCTAAATTATAAAATCGTATAGTTCCATAAAACTCACATTGAGTGATTTATTCCGTCCACAGTTTAAAGAGAAAAATAATTGGGGGGGGCTAATGAAAAGAGGTTATAGAAAAACGATTGGTAATTAACTAATACTGAATAGCTCCCTCCCCATTCCTAAATTTATACCATATTTCTCGATAGGACTAATGTTAAGCATTTTTACGCTACCGATCAAATTTGACTGCTAATTTTTGGCCATTTTTCAAAGTTTTCATGCATTTGTGAGTTTTATTTTTGACAAATTAGCCCCTTCCTGAATATATGTTTCAAAAAATGTTTTAAATCACTATTTTAATCTATTCTAGCGCATAAAGCAGTCTTAAAAGTGCTAAAAACGTGGTATATTGCTTACTCTGCATTTTGGTCGACATGCCTATGGGGGTAGGGCTATAGCCCCCCCGCCCCCTGACTACGCTACTGCTTGTCACATTTAGATAATCTCATCACTCGGTTAAGCGTTTTTTGAGTTTGCTTTCAAGCGTACAAGAAATTTAAAATTTTTCTATTGCAAATGTATCCTTTATTACGTAATAAGATGTGAGCAGATGTTCCTTTTGCAAAATTACTTTTGAAAAAAGTCGATATCTCAAAAACTAGGAAAGATTAACACTTCGAATTTTCACTATAACGTTTAAAATCAGCGTAAACGTCAAGAAATATTCAACTTCAGCTCGTTTTTATTTTTTGGTATGCGGAAGCAACATGCGTGAAAAACAGTTTTCAGAGATGCGATATTTCGGGTTATAAAATCGCTTTAAAATTGAATTTTTTGTCCCTAAGGACTCACCAGCTTAAATGTTTGCCAAACACAGCTAGAAGCTTAACTTAACACAGGTGAAATTCATAGGGATTGACAAATTGATATGCATTTTGCTAATAAAAATTCACATCAAACCGTAATTAATTAGCTTTAAGCACAGCAAACACATAGTCAATTTTTTTTACATAGAAATGAATAAAAAACTTTCACTGCAATTCGATTGCTGATTTTTTGTAGTTATGAGTTATAGGCGAATTAATAACTTTTCAAACCAAAAATTGCTAATTTTTTATGTTTATTTATGTGTCAATTCACGATCATGTGACCTAGTGTCCCAAAAATTGGTACACAAAACGCTTTCCATAATTTCATGTTGAGTCCCAATTTCAACTTTCTAGGTTTAACCGTTAGCTTGTTATGAGCAAATCAATTCTCGTCTGCCAAAAGTCTTGAACAAAAACTAAAAAGGTACAACGCGCTAACGCAAAGTCCCAACTACGCGCTAGCACAAAATCCCAATTGGGCTAAGCCACAGAGATCTTTCAAATATACAGTATAGGGTATCCCGAAGAGCGTAGGGGCGAAACTGCCTGTTGGGGGCACTATTTTAACAATTTAATTGTTTTTTTTTATTATTACAGTACGGTAGAGATTAATATAGGCCCTATGGACTAAGCCAAGGCTTCTAAAACTGGGGGTCGCGACCCCCAATGGGTCGCGTATAGGGCCTCAAGGGGTCGCAAAGAGTATACCAATTTTTACTACTTTCAGCAAACCCTGACTGTCGTTAAAAGCTACTGCAATTCTGCAAAACGTCGTTCTTAACTTAACCTTAGATTCTACTTAAATAGACATTGTTAAATAGTAAGACTTCGGTGAACAATGTATTATATAAAAAGACAGCAGATTGTTTTTCCCTATTCATATCATGTAGCACAGCTGGATGCCTAACTTGTGCTATTCACTTTGGTTTATGACATTATAGAACAGAACCATGCCGGTTTAATGCTTTTGTAGTGATGTATTTAATAGCGTAGTCAGGCGGGCTGTAGCCCGCCCATTGGCCTGCCGAACAAAATGCAGAAGGAAAATACCACGTTTTAGCATTTCTGAGACTGTCTTTTGCACTGGAATAGACTCAAAAAATGATTCAGGCCATATTTTGAGACGTTCATTTAGAAGGAGGGGGGCTAATTTGTTAAAAATAAAACTCATAAATCAAAAAAAAAAATTAAAACATAGCCAAAAATCGGTATTCAAATTTGATTGCATATTGAAAAATGCTTAACATAGGTTTCATCAAAAATGTACTGTATATAAGCTCAGGAGTGGGGGGGGATGACGAATACTCAGTATTACTTAATTACCAATCACTTCTCTCAAACTTCCGTTAGCCCCTCTAATTATATCTTTCTCTATAAAACATAGGCTAAATAGATAACTCCTTGAAAGTTTTATTGAACTACCGGTATAGAATGTTATGATTTACCAGCTTGTAAAAAGAGAACTGAAATTGTAGCAGTAGTTACCTCCCTCATAGCCCATTTACGCTAGTATTATATTAGAGTTTTTGTACTGCAAACTTCTATGCCACGTTTTAATAGCATTGATTTTTATCAAAACAGGCCTAAAATGTGATTATTTTTGCCCTTCAAGTTACACAATTTTCGAGCGCTGGGGGCTCCGCACCCAGACCCCCGTAACACCCCCTTGCCCACTGCAGAATTCTGGCTACCCGCTTGGTAGAGGAGTAGGGACGTAATATAATATACAGGGTTGCCACAGAAACTGCAAAATCAAATTCCAGGACTTTCCAGGACTTTTTTAGGTCATTTTCCAGGACTTTTCCAGGACTGTTTAAGATGTTTTTTACAGGACTTAAAATTTAATTTTGACTATTACTCTCATGCACCTACTCTTTTGTACTTGTAATTGACAAAAAATTTTGATGTAACGCATTTGCATTCCTAGTACTGACCACTATCCAGGTTCAAAGCCAAAAATTTGCAACGAGAAGGTTGTGGTTTTTGGTGTGGGGGCAACCCCCAGCCACCGTAAGCCATTGGGGGTCTGGGGGCAAAGCCCCCAGCATTCGAAAATTTTGCAATTTTTTTTTCAATAATAACTTAATTTTAGATCTAGTTTAGTAAAAATTATTGCTTTTAAAACGTGGCATAGAAATTATCACTACAAAAACATGATAAAACTGGTTGCATAAATGGGCTACATGATGTGGGTGAAAGATAGAGCTCGATCGTGTGGGGGCAACCCCCAGCCACCGTAAGCCATTGGGGGTCTGGGGGCAAAGCCCCCAGCATTCGAAAATTTTGCAATTTTTTTTCAATAATAACTTAATTTTAGACCTAGTTTAGTAAAAATTATTGCTTTTAAAACGTGGCATAGAAATTAGCACTGCAAAAACATGATTAAACTGGTTGCATAAATGGGCTACAGGATGTGGGTGAAAGATAGAGCTCGATCGATATGACTTTTTTAGGCCGATACCAATATATAACTCATAAACTACCAAATTTTGTCTATATTTTTCACTTGACTCGACACGAAAAGCTTCACTAATCCTCCTCCTAAGAAAGATTATTGCAAACACAAGTCATACTAAGCAAATCAACGCAAGAACACTTGTGCTTGCTCCAAAAAAAATATACAGTTTAAGGTAATTGCGCTAAGCCGATATTTTATCAGCAGTAGATAGCCGATACGATATTCCGGCTTGGCACTGATATCGGGCAAAATATATCAGCCGAACGATAGATATATCAGTCGAGCTCTAGTGATGGATAATAGTAAAACTTCAGTCCTAGCTTTATTTCCATGCAGTGAACTATAAAATTTTACTATTTGAAAAAAACAGAGCTTATCTGAACGCCAGGGTGCAAACAAAAAAACTCTACCCAAGCCCTAACCCCAACCTTAAACTAAACCCAAACTGTAACCCTAGCTCTAACCCTAACGTTAATTCTAACCCAAACTCAAAATATAAACTTCAACTAACCACTAACGTTAATAATTTACAAAATAAGAGTATTTGAGCAAATAAGCACCCACTTTTGCTCTCTTATTCTCTAAAAGCAGAGCTCATTTTGCATGCTAGAGTGCAAATAGGCACCTCCTTTGAAAAAACTCCCAAGTATTAATTAATCCAAATCGTCTGTATTTTATAACGCTAGATAAACATATAATTTGGGAGGAGAGGCTAATGAAACGAGATTTGAGAGAGTTGATTGGTAATTAACAGAATTAAATAATGAATATACCCCTTATAATTGTCTTACAAAGCCTACGTTAAGCATTTTGCATCAATCGATCGAATTAATTGTTTATTTTTAGCCATTTTAGTTAGTTAGTTAGTTACTTGTGACTGGTTTCTTGTTGACCAAAACTAGCCCTTCCCAAAATCATGTTCCAAAAGTGACTTTAAATTACTTTACTATCCACACTACTGCAAAAAACTGCCTCAGAATTATAGTGCGATAAGCGTTGTTTTTTTCTTATTGCGCGTTTTGGTCTGTGGGCCAATGGATAGCAATAGCCCGCTGTGCTACTGCTACTACAGTATCGCATTACAATAAATTAATGCCCATGAATTCACTCTTCCTAATAATATTCAATAATTTATACATACTGTATTGCAAAGTGCAAATTTTGGCTAATTGGAGGAAGTGCTTATTTGCACTCTAGTAAGATTGCTTAAAATGAACAGTAAGAACTAGTAAGAACTGCTTAAAACGGATAAGAAAGCAAAAAGCAGAGGAATGGGGCTCATATTACTGTTAGGCTAGAGCTAGGGTTGCAGTTTGAGTTAGATTTAGAGTTGAGTTAGGGCTAGAATAGCGATTTTTTGTTTGTGCACCAGCATACAAATAAGCTCTGTCTTTTTACAATACAATAAAGCTTTTCAAACCAACTTCACAATATAAAATTATTTCAACAATAAATAGCTTTGTACAATTATAAGGTACCAGTTGTAATAAAAAAAAAAACTTCACATTCTGTCCTGGAAAATCACGGGAAAACTCTATAAACATTTTCCAGGACTTTCCAGGACTTACAAACAAAATTCAAGGACTTCAAGGACTTTCCAGGACAGCAAAAAAAATCCAGGACTTTCCAGGACTTTTCCAGGATGTGGCAACCCTGAATATAGTTGAGAACAGCTATAACTACCGTACTACTACTACCGGTTACATTGTAATCAATCGATAGTAGGTTAAAAAAAAGGCGAACGATAACGGTAACAAGCCTACTGCAGATGACGTTGAAGCAGCGGTAAAGGCAAATGCAAAAAAGGGAGTTTGCAAATGTGTTTGCGTTTAGTACGCATTGGGTACCAGTGCCTTGTTATTATTTTTTCGATTAAATAATTACCACAGATGCACACCTAATATAGTGCTTATCATTTTAACTGTGAAGAGTCGCGAGAATTTTATAAGATTAAAATGGGTCGCGAAAATCTTTATAAGATCAAAGGAGGTCGCTAGCAAAAAAGTTTGGGAAGCCCTGGACTAAGTTACTGCATTGTAACGTCAGGGTTGCCAATAAGCTTTATAATTGTGGAGAATCTTAGGTTGTGTTTGAAAAAAAAAAAAATCTCTGGAACGGGTAGGTCAAGAAGGATGGAGTCAAAACTAATCTAATCTAATACGACTGATGTAACGTTAGATACCCCCATCAACAACAATACCTGCAATTTTTAAATTCTTATTGAACTTGTATTAGTTGATGCATTATGACAAAACACAGCAAAAATGAAAACCTTTTGCTACATGCATATTTATTGTGACAAAATGAATCGTAAAATAACTGTTTATTGGCAAAGGCATAAACCGATTTCAACTCAGTTTAGCCAAAAAAAGACAAAAAACAAAACTTTGAAAATAATAATTTCATTTTGTGGCCTAACATTCTTTCTCATATATTTACTACATTTTACCAAAAAAATTACCATACGTTGATAGAACATTTTGAAATTATGTTATCTCTCGTTTTTTACTTGGCCTGTAAGTAGAGAGGAGGAGGGGGCTTGAAGAGGCAGGGCAATTCAATTCTTTAGCTGGCCTTCACATTTTTGCAATTTAATTCCTTCAAATGGCTCTAAAAGGTACGAAACTTGATACGAATGGTTTTCAAATGGCAATTAAAAAGAACGTAATTGCCCGGCAGCTGAGGGCTCCACCCCCAGACCCCGTCTGTGATGCGCATGGGTTACGCTCCTTTGCTTAGCACGGTGCCCAATAGCGCAACGTTTGGCCACAAAATGAAATTATTATTTTCAAAATTTTATTTTTGTCTTTTTTTTATCAAACTGAGTTGAACTCGATTTTATGCCTTTGGCCAATGAACAGTTATTTGACGATGAAACAAAAATATTCATTTCTTGCCTTATTTTGGTTTGTCGCAATAAAAATGCATATTGCAAACATGTTTCATTTTCGCTGTGTTTCGTCATAATACATCAACTAATACAAGTTCAATCAGAATTTAAAAATTGCCGATAATATTACAATTTAATTTTTTTGCAAATACGCGATTGAAAAAACGCCGAAATTATAGATTTTATTGCTTTGGAGTTGTCACACTCGTAATAAACGGTCTCAGTTTTTGACTAAACTGACTGTCAGATCAAGACTGTATAATCTATAATGTGGGAAAAAATTTTACGAAATCAATCAATACGTTGAATGAAATTATGGCTTTGTTAATACAGTATCGTGAAATTTTTTGTAATCAAAGAAATCAATTTTGGCCCCCAACAGCTGAAATCTTCGCTGGCTGTTTGTACCGAAAAACAAAAAAACAAAAAAATTAAAAATATTTAATAATAAAAAACTGGAAGGCAGTACGTCGCATAGAATGCTATATCAAAAAAACATTATCAAGCTCTGGAAAAATTCTAGCCGTTAACCGTAATTTAAGTTTTTAAGAGTTGGTTTGTTCTTTCAAGAGTAAAAAGACCCAGGTTCACAGTGACGTGCACAAAGGAGGATAGAGCCATTGTCTCTTATCTCTTGAGTCACGACTTACACACCCAGTGATGTCGCTACAGGGGGGAGAGGGGGGCCGTTCCACCTTACCGATTGCTTGTGCGCCCTCATTTGGGTTTACTCAAAACACGTTTTTGGAACATCACGTAACGGCAAGATAACAGACAGTATTGGAAAAAGAAATAGTAAAGTTCAGACGTACTTCTCGTTCGAAGTTTTCTCGATTCTTTGCCAAATTGCTGGCAACCAACTGCTGTGCATAAATGTGAAGCAATAATCCGTCTTATTATCATGCCTTGGCGGATATGTCGCGGAAAAGAGTTGTAAGCCTACAGAATCGTTACCGGTACTTTGTTGGTGATTATGACCTTAAACAATACGTAAAAACATTTTTTTAAAAGGCCAGCTGTTTTTGGTTTTTTAGAGCACACTCAAGATTTTTTTAAAACGCACTCAGTCGTGCAATCAGGGGGAAGGGGCTTCAGCCCCCTAAGCCAAGTCATTTAGAAAAGTTATCAAAAATACAAGCGTTTAAACATGTTTTGGACTTTACCTGAAGTATAAAGGGAGCTATAGGCATTTTAATTCTTTCAAAGATTTCTGAATTATAGCAATTTACTGTAGTCATTCATATAGCTTCAAAAACGTGCGAAATGTGACTGAAATGGCGTTAAAATCACTATTTTTTTGTAAAATTACAAAAATCGCCCAGGGGCTAGAGGCTCTTCCAGAACCTCCCTTTTTCCCAGGCTCCCTTTGTGATACGCTTGAGTTGCATCAGTTTGTTCAGCACAGGGCCTAAATTAGACAATTTTTGTGCAAAAAGGAATTACTTTTGGTTTAAGCCCTCTCCCTCGTAGAAAAATCCTGGTTGCGCTTCTGGTCGCACTCACTGCTGCAGACAGATTTTTTAAGTGATTATATTGGCCGGACACAAAACGAGCTAAGAAACGCTGCCGGCCTTATACGTCTGTTTTTCAGGTATGAACGCAAAATTGTTAAAATAGAGCATAATCTGTAGCCGTAAATTATCAGTTTTTATGTGCAAAAGTTCAGTAACTGTTGATTTTAGTGCTCCCTCACTTTCGACGAGTGCCCGTCACTTCCATTGCTCTGGCGACGGCACTGCTTACAGCAAAATAAAGCAGTTGTTTTTTGTGACAACGTTGTGACCATGGAAAATATGCTGGCGGACATAGAGTAAAGGTGCAATGCCCTCCCTTATAGCCTACACGCCACTGTGAAGCTATAGGTGCTTTTTGCTTTTGACAGAACAAAACAACTGTTTAAACTTAAATTAAGGTTAACGGCCGTAATCTTTCTACGGCTTGGTAATTCTATTCTTGTTAAAGCATTCCGTGCGACTTATTGCCGTGCGACATAGTCTTGATCTGACGGTCAGTTTAGTTAAAATTGAGACCGTTTATTGCGAGTGTGACACCCCCAAAGCAATAAATGCATAAAGTGTGTTTGCAAATGTGTTTGCGTTTAGTATGCATTGGGTACCAGTGCCTTGTTATTATTTTTTTCGATTTATTAATTACCACAAATACACAACTAATAGTGCTTATTATTTTAACCGTGAAAAGTATCGAGAATTTTATAAGATGAAAAGGGGTCGCGAAAATCTTTATGAGACTAAAGGGGGTCACGAGCAAAAAAGTTTGGGAAGCCGTGATGTAAATGACATTCCAAATTCTGTATCTTGCAATCCTCGCCTTTTCGCCGTTGATACTTGTTTTCTAGTGAGTAGCCCTTCACTAACTGTTTTGGAAAATGATTGTAACAAAAAAATAAATAAACTGCAAATATGGTTTAGTGCTAACGAACTTCAGATAAACCCTGAAAAATTCGCAATAATTGTGATTCCCTCTAAATTAACTGCACAAACAACAAACCTGAGTATATTTCATAACAAACGCCCGATTAAGTGTTTTGAATCCTCAAAATATCTTGGTGTAAACCTTGGTAACAAACTTAATTTCAAATCCCACATATGCATTATCGAAAACAAAGTGGCCAGATCTGTCGGCATTTAAAGCAAGCTTCGTTACCTATTTCCTTCTTCTGCACTACTTTTGGTATAGCATTCTCTTATTAACCCTTATCTTTTATTTGGTTTCCCATTGTGGGGAAACGCCAACCAATCTTACCTCAATTGACAACAGCGTTTGCAAAACAAAGCAATACGACTTATTACTGACTCCAAGTTAAGAATGCCTACTAACCCCAATATTACAAACAAGAAATACTGAAACTGTCTGAGCTTTATAATTTGGAAATAGCTAAACTTATGCACCAATATTCCACCAAACCCTTCTTCAGCCATTTTCTGCGTTCTTCAGCCCTATTTCCTCAGTACATGAGCAATTTACCAGAGCAAAAACTGAAAACAAACTTTACATTCCAAAATTTTCTACAGCACGTTTCCAAAAATCTTTTAAATATCAAGTAGCTAAAATGTGGTACTCGATCTTAACTGAAATTAAACAACAAACTTTCCACAATTTAAAATTGTGTTTAATAAGAAATTACTTGAAAGCTATTGTTAATTTGCCATATTTTATATTATCATTGTAATCAATTATAGCAAGCAATTTTTTCAAAAATAATGTCGCTTCAAGCGACTTCAATTTTAGGGTGGCTGCTTGACGCGAAGACCAGAAATGCTGGTCACTTCGCAGTCTCCTGTCGAGATTGTAGTACGTAGTTTATTTAAGATATCTTGTTGTTTTTTGTTGTTTTGTTTTAATTATTTATATATAGTTGGTTTTCTGCAACTTGGCAAGTAAATTAATTCTGTCTGTCTGTTTATCCACCACCAAACCCCGTCTGTGATGCGCATGGGTTACGCTTCTTTGCTTAGCACGGTGCCCAATAGCGCAATGTCTGGCAACAAAATGAAATTATTATTTTCAAAATTTTATTTTTGTCTTTTTTTGACCAAACTGAGTTGAACTCGATTTTATGCCTTTTGCCAATAAACAGTTATTTGACGGTAAAACAAAAATATTCATTTCTTGCCTTATTTTGGTTTGTCACAATAAAAATGCATGTTGCACAAAGTTTTCATTTTTGCAGTGTTTCGTCAGAATACATCAACTAACGCAAGTTCAATAAGAATTTAAAAATTGCCGATGATATTACAATTTAATTTTTTGCAAATACGCGATTGAAAAAACGCCAAAACTATGGGTTTTTTGTCTTTGGGAATGTCACACTCGTAATAAACGGTCTCAATTTTAACTAAACTGATTGTCAGGGCAAGACTATATAATCTTATGAGGGAATAAAAATTTTACAAAAATAAATCAACGCATCAAATGAAGTTATGGTATTTGATAATACAGTATTGTGAATTTTGTTTAATCAAAGAAATGAATTTTGGCCCCAACAGCTGAAATCTTCGCTAACCCTTTGGTCTACTCTAAAAAAATAAAAAATAAAAGAAAATACTTGCTAATGTAAAAATGTTCGTCAGTTTGTCGCGCAGAATGCCATAAGTACAACAAAAGTATACCAAGCCCTAGAAAAATTTCGGCCGTTAACTGTAATTTCAGATTTTAACAGTTTTTATTTTTTATTTTTCAACAGTAAATAGCAGTTTCACAGTAGCGCGTTTAAAGGAGGAGGGAGCCCATGCCTCTTATTTCTTGAGTGACGGCGTTCAGCAAAACAGAGTTTTTTTTGTTTTTTTTTTTGATACCGCTGAATGTGATCGAGGAAAATGTACTGGTGGGCATAGTCTGGGCTAAAAAATCTTTTCGATAACTTTTGTTTTTTCAGTAAATACACATGTTAAATTTACATGCTGTCTCCACGGTAATTTCGCTTGCAACAAGATGCAATTTTTTTTGGCGAAATTGAACCAAGAAACTTTGCTAAACTTTTAAAAACTGGTCAAACGCCAAACATTATTGCAGTGATTGCGTGTTTTTGTCATGTAAAAGAAGGCTCAAGCAATGTAAATTTCTAAGTCTAAAATTTCATTTAATGCATTGATTGATTTCGTGACATTTTTTCTCCCCACACTAGAGTATAGTCTGGATCTGACCATAGATCCTATAATAATTGTAGGATCTATGTTATTGTAGGATCCATCATCTGACAGTCAGTTTGGATAAAATTGAGACCGTTTATTACGAGTGTGACATTCCCAAAGCAAAATTTCCATAATTTCGGCATTTTTTCTATCGAGTACTTGCAAAAATAATTAAGTTGTAATATCATCGGCAATTTTTAAATTCTTATTGAACATTTACTAGATGATGTATTATGATAAAACACAGCGAAAATGAAAACTTTTTGCTACATGAATTTTCATTGTGACCAATTAACTACAATAAGACAAGAAATGAATATTTTTATTTCACCGTCAAACAACTGTTTAATGGCAAATACAAAAAATCGATTTCAACTCAGTTTGGTCAGAAAGGACAAAAATAAAACTTTGAAAATGATAGTTTCATTTTGTTGCCAAACGTTGCGCAACTGGGCACCGTACTATGCAAAGGGGCTTAACTCATGCGCATCACAGAGGGGGCTATGGAGAAGCCCCCAGCTGCCGAGCAATTATATCTTTTTTGTTTTTCTTTTTTTTAGAACAAAATTGCCATTTTAACACCATTCAAATCAAGTTTGGTACCTTTTAGAGCAGTGGTTCTCAACCTTTTTTTGGTCCTGAGCCAAATTTTAAACCTCAAAGTTTACACGAGCCCCAACCAAATAAACGAAAATTTTCAATTGGTTTGGTGCAACTGCTGCAGGCTTGTATTTTTTTAAGTTATTAAAACATTTCACCAACCCATTGTAGCTGACTTCACGGCAATGCGCTGAGCTAAAAACTATCACAAAATTAAAAAAAATCATTATTACAGCATTTGCGCAAGTCTCGAACGGGATTTTACTCAGAGAGACTTGAATATAAGACTAAAACTTATTTGCGTCTCACACAGAGGGGGACCTCGGGCGGTACCCCCAGCCGCTGTGCAAATTTCATTATTTTTTGAAAAAATTGCTCTTTCAACGCAATTATTACATGGCATTTTTGACATTTGCAGAGCCATCTGAAACTAAAAGAATTAAATGCTAATATTTGGAAACCTTTGGATAGAAATAAATTTCTTAGCCTTTTCAGCTCCCTTACTTCCTGTTTAAGTTCATACTAAGTTTAAAACCATGCATATTTGGGTTTAAGTGACTTGTTTAAAGGGAGCTCATCCCCAGTGGCGCAGCAAAGTCACGTCATTTAGCATATTTATCCCAAAATACAAGCATTTAAGCGGTTTTTGGATTGACCTGAACGTAAAGGGGGGCTGAAGGGGATGGGCGATTTGCCGATTTCAGTATGTTATGACCTTCAAAATTTAGTTTTTTTCAAATGGCTGTAATAAAAACGTGCAAGTTGTGATCTTAATGGTGCTAAAACGGTAATTTTTGCGGAAAAATTACAAAAATTGCTCATGTTCAATCTTACAGGTTACACGGCCGTTCAGCTCTTTTAGATTCTTTTAGTTTTGTTACTGCCTTAGCCCAGTATTTCGCAACTTCAGTCTAACAACCTTTCGAAAGATTAAATTAGGGCTTCCTCTTCCGTTTTGTAAATTATTAGAATAAAACTTCCATTTGGAAATGAGAACGAAGCTAAAACACCAAGCCAATGCGCTAACACCAACATCCAGTACCTCCATGTAGAACTGTTTAATGTTATCCTCGACTGTTGGCTAAAGGGATGATCATAAGCAAATAATAAAAAAATTGACTAAATTTATTGTTGTAATAGCTTTGGTTTTACTATTAAAATGAAAAATGGTTCATTAAGCTTACTTAAACAAGACAAAACAGATTCACTATCAAGTTAATGAAAGCCGCAGAGAGGATAACCAAGAGCAACATGAGAACCAAGACCAAAATTGAGAATCACTGTTTTAGAGGCATTTGAAAGAATTAAATTGCTAAAACTTGAAAGCCAGTTGAAGAATTAAATTGCCCAGTCCCTTCAAGCCATCCCCTTCCTCTTACTAACAGGCCAAGTAAAAAACGAGAGAAAAAATAATCTCACAATATTTTGTCAAAGTATGATAATTTTTTTTTGTTGATAAAATGCAGAAATATATGAGAAATAATCTTTGACAATGAGATGAAATTATCGTTTTGAAATTTTTATTTTTGTCTGTTTTTGACCAAACTGAGTTGAAATTTTATTGATTTTTTGTTTTTGCCAATAAACGGTTATTTGACGGTGAAACAAAAATATTCATTTCTTGCTATATTTTGGTTCGTCACTAATGCATGTAGCAAACATTTTTTTATTTCGCTGTGTTTCGTCATTATACATCAACTAATACATGTTCAATAAGAATTTAAAAATTGCCGATAATATTACAACTTAATTTTTTTTGGAAATACGCAATTGAAAAAATGCCGAAACTATGGAAATTTTTGCTTTAGGGATGTCACACTCATAATAAACGGTCTACGTTTTTATCTAAACTGACCGTCAGATTAAGACTATATAATCTGATGTGGGTAGAAAAAATTTCACAAAATCAAGTAATGCATTAAATGAAATTATGGCTTTGTTAGTACAGTATTGTGATTTTTTTTTCAATCAAAGAAATCAATTTTGGCCCCCAATAGCTAAAATCTTCTGTAGCTCTAGTCCGAAGACCACAAGGCAAATAGCGAAAATGAAATCGACATGTTTCGCCTATAAAGACATTTTCGGTGTCTTATTCCAATACCATCAATATTCTTGTAAGTTTTATTCCGCTATTAAGTTTTAAGATTTACCAGATTGTGAAAAAGAGAACTAAAATTTTATCTCAAGTCACCTCTGGACAATTTCGTTCTTGGAAATAACGTAAAATTTTAACAATTTAGTTCTTTCACATATCTCCAAAACGCACAAAAAGTGATCCAAATGACATTAAAATGGATAGTTTTACTGAAAAATGACAAAAACCGCCCGGTGGCTGGGAGCTTCAACCCCAAACCCCCATGGGTTTGGCAGTCGCGTAGCGAGGAATTTGCAATGGGGGGAGGCTGTTTCGGAGGTGAAAACCAGAAAAAAGGTCATCACCAACGTTCTTCTAAGAGCTTGCTTGGTGTGCGCGGAAAGAAAGGCCGTGTGAGCTTCAAAAAAAAAGGTCTGCGCCGCAAACTGGCTCTATTTTAGTTTGGATTATCATAATTTTGCCACCAAATTCAGGTGAAGACCTAAAAAAACAAAAAAGATCTTCGCCGCAAACTGGTTGTTTCAGTTCGTATTAGCGGGATCTTGCCGCCAAATTTTGGTGAACACCAAAAGAAAAATATATAAAAAAAAAGGTCTTCGCCGCAAATCAGGACTGACTTTGGCCGGAATTTCAGATTAATTAATTACATCTAGATTGTGCAACTTAATTCTATCAAATCTGAAGTACTGTGCGTGGGTACTTCATGCGCGGCAGAACTAAAGTACTGCGCGGGGATTCTAGGCTATCCACGCGGCCACGCAGACGCGATGCTTAGAAGAAACATATATCATCACCCAGAATTAAAACGGTTTTTGTGCTCAAAAACAGGTGAAGACCAAAAAACAAGGTCTTCACCAAGAAATGGAACGGTTTTTGTGCCCGAAAACAGGTGAAGACCAAAGGTCTTTTCCCAGGCTTAGAACAATTTTTATGTCCGAACACACTTCAAGTCCGAAGTCAAATCAGACATATTCTGCATGCCAATACCAATGGGGGAGGGGGTTAATTTTGATTTTAGTTCAAATATCGGTCTTAAGAGTGCTAAAAACGTTGTATTTTGCATACTCTGTATGCCAATGTGGGGAAGGCTATAGCTCTCCTCGCCTCCCGCCCCTGGTTACGCTACCGGCATTCGGTGCCTGGAGGCTCCGCCCACAGTCCCCGGTCAGTGCTACACTTAGTTTGCTTGTTACGCTGCATTATTGAGGAATTTTTCTGACAAAAAAATTATCTTTCGATCACAGGTCCTCCCTTAACAAAATCCTAGTTGGGGTGCCTGCAGCCTGCTATACATGATGGAGAGTGACACCACAAAATTCCGCCTCGGGTGTCACCATCCTTAGCGACGGTTATTTTAAATCCATCCCGTTTCGGCGATTTGAAATGCATTTTATCAGCAAAAAAAAAAATACAACAAAAAATACGCAATAATTCTTCACACAAAACAAAAAGACATTATTTTTCACAACAAAAATCAATTTTTAAAAGTTTTACTCCAATTTGAATTTTGATTTTTTCCTAAAACACCATCCAGTCATATTTCGTTAATTTTATCACTCTGTCAGGCGTTTTATTATTTTGTTTTCCGGCGCACGAAGAATTTTCAAGTTTTTATTGCAAAAGTATCCTTTATTTTCGTATCCTTTATCCTTTATTTTCGTAATAAGATGTGAGCAAATGTTCCTTTTTGCAAAATTATTTTCGAAAGCAGTCGATATCTCAAAAACTAAGAAAGACAGAAACTTCAAATTTTAACTATTATCTAACAAATCAGCATAAACTGAAAAAAATATTCAGTTTTAACTGGGTTATTTTACTAAAGATAATGAAAATTTGCTTGAAAAAGGTAATAATGCTATGGTTAATGGTATGAAAAATCACAAAAAAAATTGAGATTTGCGTATTTGCCGCAATCCATATCCAAGTTTCACGACTTGTCAAACAGAGCTATCGCCTTGAAGGTCATGCTATTTGACCGAATTAATCAAGTCTCGGGAATTAATCCACGAAGTTCTAAAAGGAAATAATTTGCAGCAACACGCAATAGCTTAAAAAAGGAAAAACTGTGAACTTAGTTTTTGTCTTCAGTGGCAATTTAATTTTCAGTTTTGATTCGATTGTTGAATTTGATTCGCAAAATACCATTCAGTCACATTTTGACAATCTCATCACTCGGTCAATTATTATTTTCAACAAGATTGGCAGTATGGTACGGTGCGTTCAGAATTTGCGTATTACGTACCTCGCACCCTGAACCGTACCGCACCAGCGTACAGCAGGTCAGTTAAATTTTTGAAGCGTACCGTACCATTGTACCGTACCCATATACCGTTACAAAAAAGGCATACCATACCAGCGTACCGTACTTTTTACCAAAAAATGAAGCGCACCGTGCTTACTTATCATACCGTACCGTACTTACGTATCATATCGTACCGTACTGCCATTCTTGCTTTTAAATACTTGCAACTTTAACTAACTTCGAAATCACTAGCCGATAAATCTCAATTCACACATTTCGCTTCCGCTTCAGCTACCTTTTGCCTCTGCATACAAAAAGCCGGTGCAATGTGCAAAAAGTCTGGGATTTTTAAACCACTGCGTATTTAGCTGAAGTGTCGCAGTGGTTTTCGTTCAAATTTTTTTGCAATATAAGGCATGCCACGATAGTCCTAGGCTCCTAGCATCTATATAGACAAAAGTAATGACATCAAAATTGGCCATAATTGTGACTGTGCCTTGTGGCATCATAACATAATTGTAACGACAAATTAAAGGCGGTGAATCATCCAGCCAATTCCAGTGGTTTACAATAGCTAAAATTGAACTTTAATTTTTGATATTTTTTGTTTTAATTTTGGGACTGCGGTTGCAAAGATATTCAACAAATACAAAAAGATGTCCCCCCCCGAAAAAAGTTTTTGGAAACGCAGAGTTTTGTTCTTTCCGCCAAAACCACAATAGGCCTAATGGTTTAGAGAACTGTGGTAGGCCTAATAGTTTAGAGATAGTTTATTTCTAAATAGTTTAGGCCTAATTAGGCCTAACTATCTCTAAACTATTAGGCCTAATAGTTTAGAGATAGTTAGGTTTAATAGTTTAATAAGATTACAGTAGGCCTAATAGTTTAGAGAATTGTAGTTTTGGCGGGAAGATCAAAACTCAGAGTTTCCAAAAACTTTTTTGGGGGGGACATCTTTTTGTATTTGTTGAATATCTTTGCAAACGCAACCCCAAAATCAAAACAAAAAATATCAAAAATTATAGTTCAATTTTAGCTATTGTAAACCACCGGAATTGGCTGGATGATTCACCGCCTTTAAGAGGCTATAATGATTATTTGACAATAGCCAAGACTATGTACACGCCGGACACGGTCGCACGAATCTTTATTACGGCGCACGTTGCACATAAAACGTTTAGTAGGCAAATTCAAACAGCGTACGAACGTACTATACCAGTACCATTGCAAAAAGGCTTACCGTAACAGCGTAACGTACTTCTTAGCAAAAGTTGAGGCGTACCGCACCGTACCTACGTACCGTACCGTACTGCCGTCCTTGATTTTCAATTCGTTTTCAAGCGCACAAGAAATTAAAAATTTTCATTGTAAAAGAATCCTTTATTACGGAATAAGATGTGAGCATATGTTCCCTTTTGCAAAATTACTTTTGAAAAAAGTCAATATCTCAAACACTAGGAAAAATAGGCCGTCCAAATTTTCACTATTAGCTCAAAAAATCAGCAAAACTCAAAAAAATTCAGTTATAGCACGGTTAAAGAATGAATTTTTTTTAAAGCTGTAATGCGAGTGGTTATAGGCGGGCTTCCGTTCCAAACTCCTAACTTCTGGTAGTTGAGGGTTTTATCCCAGATCTACAGTATGCGTGAGGTCCACAAACCAACTTGAGATTTATTCTTCCAAGTTACGTTAAATTTTTTTTTTTTTCCGAAACGATAACACAATTGCTAGGCTTTTCCTCAGGCCCCGACGCAGAACTTCAACTTTCAATTAATAGAAACATAAATCCGGAAAAATAGTCCATTAAAAGTTAATTAAAATAAACAAAATTTCAGAGCGGCTGGAGGCTTTGACCCCAGATCGCTGCATCCAAAACATAGCAATAAATACTTGATTTATCAAAAATTTTTGCTTCACCCTCCCACACCTCGAAAATCTAAATACCTCTTCCTAATTTTATCAATGGCTACGGACTCGCTGAGCGAGTGCGGATAGGTACAAAAGAATTAGCTGCACTGTCGCTTTTTCTTGAAATAATGAAGAAGATCGAAACAATCAACATATCGGTACTGTCAAAGATGACGTAAGCAGTAGCGTACGCAGAATTTTGAAAAATGGGGGGCCAGGACTTCAGAAAATTTGAGAAGAACATACATCAGAATGTAAATTGTTTCACCCAAAATTCGTCGGATTTTTTGCCCAAAATTAGGTGAAGAGAAAAAAACAAAAAAGGTCTTCACTCAAATTTGGTCCGATTTTTGGCAAAACTAGAGTGCAAGCCTGAAACAAACGTTCCAAGCAGACCTAATGTGTGATCAAAACTTCTGCCCAACTTGCAAAGAGGGGGCCATGCCCCAATTTTGCATACGTTTGCCATGCTGATTTTACTATCCTGGCGACCCCCCTAAATACGCCCCTGGACGTAAGCATATTAACAAACAAACTTTCAAGACAAATCATTGAATGCAAGATAATTGATTACGTCAAACATCGCCAGTTACTATCTTAGCAAACAAAAAAAAAATGGAACAAAAGATATGGAAATGCCTTTTTTGATGTCGGTAGCGTTGCAATTAGCAACAAAACTTTTTGATCAACAGGCAGCAGAACCACCAATATTATTTTGTAACTGGATGCGGATTTTGTAACTTAAATAGTTGACAAAAAATTTGACATGCGATATTTTCCTAAAACCCAATCCTACACCCACAATTCACAAATGGCATGTTGCGGCATTTTTTTAAAAGAACTAGATTATATGGACAGTCTGCTTAAATTTTAAAAACAAAATCAGAACATTGGAGCATAAAAATTGGTCTTGAGAAACAGTTTCACTAAGAATAAAAGAGCCAAAGCTGTCGTAAACATTTTATTTAAAAAGAGACGTTTCGACTAATTACTTGTAAGTCATTGTCAATCTTATTCAAATAGATTCTATTTGAATAAGATTGACAATGACTTAAGTAATTAGTCGAAACGTCTCTTTTTAAATAAAATGTTTACGACAGCTTTGGCTCTTTTATTCGTAGTGAAAATCAGAACAATGTCTGTCTCAGTAATCATCTTGGAAAAAGATATAAGTTAAGAACGCGGGCGAAATTTACAAATATAAATCAAATTCTTATCAATTATCAATAATAATGCAGAGTCTAGTTTGAGCGGTTAAAAATCTTATAAATTTTGGAGGGCTCATTAGGTGGATCAACTCAATCTTCCCCAATCCTCCAAAATGGTTATATATCATTTATATACAGTTACATCAACCTATCCTTAAAATTTTGTTTGCTTATTTCAAATACTAAAAAGTTCACATTTTGAAGGATTTGTTTGGGGTGTTCCACCGTCGTGAAATCTTTACTTTTTATATTTTACATCTCTTTTATACTCACCTATTCCGAAAATTTTGTTTGTCTACAGCTTGATAAACAAACACACTTCATTTTTAGGGGAAATCCTCTAACGTCGAACTCCTAAATTTTGTCATTTTCAAACCACGAAGATGCTCATTTTAAGACAACTGCGGGTTCCGCTATTTCATCTTATTCAATCTCTGGCTTCAGTCAAAGCGCTTCAAAAAATCCTTGCAGTTTTTTTTAGTATAAACTCTATTTTGCTGCGTTCACTTTGGTTGAATGCTACTGGGAGTATGCAAAATGTCCGCGTTTTTTATATCAACATTAGTACATGTTGTCGGCCATGATAGTTGCAAACTCCTAAAAAATAACGAAAAACAAAAAAAATGTAAATTGAAATTGATCACCAACTGTAATTATTGTAAAATTTTTCTTTAAACATAAATAGTGAATTAGACATTAAATAACTTCTATACAAAGCAATATCATTCAAATTAGGCTTGATTTTTAGGTTTTAACTTTGAAGAGATTTTACGCCGTTAAATTTTTGGTTATTCCAAGATTTCTTGACAATTTAAACAAACTAGGGCATGTTTTATTTAATCTAAAACGAGTTTTTTAATTTGGCAAAAGGGAACATATCTTTTTCAACTTAAAAAACGGTTTTTAATTTAGCAAAAGGGAACATTCAGATTTTTCCTTATTCAACATAATATTTATTACGTCATAGTTTGACAACAAAGGCGCATAAAAACTGGATTATTTCGGAAAGTTAAAATTGAAAAATTAAAAATGTTCCCTTTTGCAAAATGACGGGAGTGTAGACCTACCACACTGGTGCCGGTACTGGTTTTGGCCTAGGCTAGTCCCCCTGGTCTGGACTGTGATCTGGATTACCACACCGCATATCGATTTTAATTTCCAAATTTCTTTACTTGAACTAGGCTAAACCAATGTTTCATTAAACTTACAACAAATAATTCATAATTTATTACATTTCACTTGTAGGCCTATCGACCTCGGCCTCTTTTTTGCAAGTTTTTTTTTTCATAGAGCTTCAAATTAATCATTTTCATGTTAAACTAGGCTATTTCAAACCAACACGCATACTTTCACTTTTGAAAATTAACTTTATTTCCACAAAACTTATGAACCTTCATTTAACCTACCTCGAGACCTGTTTTTGAAATTTCATGCAAATCGCGAGCTTGCGAGCGTAACGGTTACAAAAATTTGCTCTGTTAATGAATTTCTTTCGCTGGCAAGTTCACGCTGGAGAGGTGATACGCTTGGCTCGCGGAATTTTTCTTCAAAACAAACTAAGATTACGCTCTTTGATTTTATTGGAAATTTAAAACACACACAAAAATTGCAAATAAAGACAATTCAATTATTAACTACACACATTGACGTTTAGAAGTGTTTTTTGGCAGGTAGGGGGTTGTACTTTAATAGGTATTGGTTTACGTCACCGAACTTATTTTAGATGTGCTGTTCATGCGGAAGGAAAAGTCGATAGGATAGCTGTTGTTGCGATTTGCGATGAGCCAGTCAATGCACGATTTGAGTCAACTTGATCTTGATCTGCATTGAGATAGAGTGAAAACTGCAGTAGTAGTTCAGAAGAGGAATAGAAGCAAATATAAAACCTTCAAACTTCGCTGACCCCAGTCCATTCGGGAATGTCAGTGGTTACAATGCTTCAATGTGTGATAGAAATTGACTGAAAAGTTGTAAATTTTAAAAGCCAATTGATACTTTGAGCAGACATAGTGTAGCGCATTGCAGAAGCACGACCGCTGCTGAACTTTACTGTTTCAAGCCATATGCACGCGATTCCGTGCTACAAAGATCCAGTTGCAGATTGCAGGAGTTTGAATTTGCTGCCATGTTTTTGAAAACAGAAAGATATTTTGGAGGCTTCTTTTGCTGCTTTTTCGTGCTGTTGAACAGGAAATTGCATTTGGCGTTTGACTCGTTGCTCAGGGTATTTGAGCCACTTCTCAGATAGTTGCAAAATTTTGACTAAATTATTTACAAAAAAAAAAAACAGTTCAATAACATTTAACGTCTCGTCACGTCACTTTAAGTACCGTAGAGTAAAAAGAGACAATTTAGTACCTATTTTGCTTCGTTTAAGTTTATTTGTCAAAATTTTGACCACTATTATCATTAAGGTACAAGAGAGAAAAACATCAAAACCAAAGGAGAAAGCAATCCACAAACGCTATGTTCCAGAAAATTTTAATGCAAAAATACACACCAGCATAATATGCAAAATTGACATGAAATATGGGCGTGGGTAAAAGGGCAGTAGGTGCTTCTTTGTGAAATATAGCTTCAAAAAAATAAGAGAAGTAGAGTCCTAGAGTGATAAGGCTTTGAAATGCTTTAAAAGTACAGAAAAAAGGGGGGATTGGCCTATTAGCGTGTCGCAAGAGTAAGAAAAATCACGAGTTGGAAAAACTCATGAATATGAGCTATATCAATTATTAAGCAGCATAATTATTTTTAGACAATTCAAATGGAAAGCATTTAGTAGAGCGGAAGCTTGATTTTAATTACACCGAAGCTTTGTGCTGAAAGAAAAGGAAATTCTGTCTTGATTAAGCTATTTACTTCAGAGAAGATGCGTTCACAGGAAGAATGTACAAAAGTAGTTTTCTTTACGAGACTTGATTAAAAATAACAAGAAGTATTTTTTGGTCTAGAACAACAACGCGAAAGATTGATGTAGTTTTCAGAATGAAAGTTTAGTATGAGGCAGGTTAATTGCAAACATTGAAAAGAATTAAGGGCTTGCTCAAAAGAACGGTCACGGAAATTTTGTCCCTGAGGAAATCTTGTAGTTGCAAATGAATTAAACGCGAGATTGGGCAGTCATAGAAAACGTGTTCGATTGTATCATTGAAGCTTGAGCAGAATTTACGAGTGTTAATTCGTTTTTCTCCATAGGTAAAACAATTGATTCCATGCCTTGAGTTGAATTTGCCGAAGAAATATCCAAAATGTGCCACTTTGAATGTCACTTTCTTCTGCTTGTTGGAAAAAATTTTGAAAGGATTTGAAAGGAGTAGAACTTCAGACCAAGAAGAGGGTTTTAAGAAGCTGTTTATTTGGCAATTCTGCTTGTTTTGAATCCAAAAGAGAAAGATAAAGTTATTTGTGAGTGATGTTGTTCCATTGGTCCGAAGAAAAATGCAGCTGACGAAGTAGAAAAAGAATGTGTTTCCAGTCAGAGTTAGGCTCCGGCTTGTGAGGCATGCTGTTAGAAAACACGGTAAAGATAGGTAAAGATTACGGATTCGATGGCTCAGGTTATAGAGTGCATACGACGTCCAAAAGAGGTTGGGAGTTGGGTTGGCAGCAAGAGATTTAAATCTTATTAAGAAAGCAGTATTGGTCCAAGCCGAAGAATATGGCATTCCAATACCACCATGTTGAGGAATTTTGGATAGAGTGATCCGACTGATTGGCTCAAAATACGACGGGGACCATAAAAACTTGTGGAGAATTTTCGAGATTGACTTTTGTGTTTTTCTTGGACACTGAAACACTCTTGCAGTAAAAGTGATATGAGGCAGAAGTAGAGTCTTAATTAATAAAAGTTTACCATGCATTGATAAATTGCCGCGTTTGTGGCTTTAGCTATGCCCTTGATAATACCAGTCAAACGAGACCAATTTTGTTTTAGGGTAGAAAAGATCAAAGAGAATCAAATGCCAAGTATTTTCGCTTTGTTTGGGTATTTAGCTTCCAGTAAATGCTTTTTAATTTCTTCTGACAGATGTTTGTTGTTAGACAGAATGGTGGTCTTTTTTCTATTGATTTGCGGATTGGAATGAGAAAAGATATCTTCAATGAGTTGCAGTGCAGGGCTTACTTCAGACCGATCAGTCAGAAAGAGTATGGTGTCATCAGCATATTGCTGTAATTTAATTGATGCAGAGCCAAGAGAAAGGCCTTTGACAGGAGATGAAGCACTAATTTTCTTACATAATACATTCGTTGCAATGGAAAATAACGGCATGCTAAGTGGGCAGCCTTGTCGTATGCCAGTAGTAATAAGAATGAGATCGGTGACAATATGATTGACTAATATTTTGACAGATATATCTTGCAAAAGAGTAGTGGTCCATTGAATCAAAGCTGGCGGGAGGTTGATATGGCGCATGAGTGATAAAATGAATTTATGGGAAACGTTGTCGAATGCTTTGGCAAAATCAAGTTGTAGTAAGGCAAGAGGGTGGCTAACGTCATTAGCATAATCAATGGCTGATTTGATGTTTAACAAAACGTTATGAAGTTGTCTTCCTTTTATTGCAGCTTGTTGTGTTTGGGATATGTAATTTTCTAACAAAGGCAATAAACAAAACGTAATAATTTTAGCAAGAATTTTGTGGTCGCAGTTAAGAAGTGAAATCAATCGCCAGTTTCGAATATCTGTGGACTTTCCTGACTTCGGAATAAGTTTGACAATAGCTGTTTAGTGCGAAGAGGGTGCTTGTTGTTGGATAAACATGTTGTTACATAATTGGTGTAGAGTGGGAGTGAGTTGCGTTTGGAAAGTCAGATAGAATTTTGGAGTAAGACCGTCAGATCCAGGTGAAGTGTTGGGATTTAAGCTGTTAATTGCAAGTTTTATTTCATCTTCTCTTATTAGACTATCAATAGGGGTATATTGATATGATTCAGTTATGGTCGGAATGTCAGCAAAGTATTGTTCTAAAGATGATGTGGATAATCTGCTGGTGCAGTTCCAACGTTGCTCAAAGTGTTCGGCGACTTCTTGTTTTATTTTGGCAGCATCTATGATTGTAGCTGAGTCATCTTTTCGAAGTGCGCTTATTATAGTTTTTTGCTATTGGTGACGCTCAATTTTAAAGAAAAATTTTCTTGGTGATTCATCTTCGACTTGAATAACAGAACGTGAACGAACAAATGCGCCTCGTTCTTTATTTTCTTCCAATCGTCTTTGTTCTTCAATTAGTGAACTTACATTTTGGGGTTCGGCTGTGTTTAGGCGTTCTAGAACTGACAGCTCTTGGCATTTTGAAATTTTGAATTAAGAGAGCCAATACTTTGAAAAAAAAACTTTAGGCTAAGTTTAAAATCATCCCACCACTTCATAGAACTTTCGAATCGTATGCGTTTGCCTAACCATTTTTAAAGAAAGAAATCAAAAGGTGTTTTATTCAAGTTGGTAGACGGAAGAGAATTGTTTAGTTTCCACAAAGACTCCGCTCGCAACTACAGAGTTAAATTGAATTTGATTTAAATCAGAGGACCGAAACTATGATCAGAAAAGGTCAAGGGAACGTACTTTGAAGAAATTAGTTTGTGTTGTAAAGTTGCAGGAATGTAAATTCGAATCAAGTCGTGAGGCTGCTTTGCTTCTGATGTATGAAAAGATTTTTGATTGAGGGTTGAAAATCCAAAAACTATCTTTAAGGTTGTTTTGTTGTAGCAAGGTTTTGAGAGAGAAGTAATCGACACTCTTAACAAGAGAAAAAGAGCTGTCAAGCAGAGACAGGGTTACATTAAAATCTCCGACAATGAAGAGATAGTCAAAGCTTTCGTTTTCACGTTTTCAATGTAGTTCTGAATGCGATAAACATTTGGTCACGTTGTGTGCTTCGACGACTTGACTTCCCCGACGGCATATAAACGTTAATCACGAGATAAGTGACAGAGTGAGCGCAAAACTTAAACGCTTGAGCTGTATAAGGAATGCTGTTTTGTTCGGTCGGTTGCAATACAAAATGAGCTCGATTATGCAGAAGTATGGCAGTGCCACTTTTGAAATGGGGTGGATCGTCATTAACGGACGGGGCATTTGCAAACAAAGTAAAATCATTCTGGTTAAGCCATGCTTGCAATGCCGTTTTTTTTCGTTGGGGGTTTTTCGTTGGGGTTTGTGAGCTGTTTATGCTCAATTTTGTTTGGAGGGGTTATTTGCTAGTCTTTTTTTTTAGTAGCTCAGAGATAGGTTTGAAGTCTTCCTCACTTGACAAGCTATCACTGAACACTGGGGCATCAACGCCAAAATGAAGTTTATGGTTAGTGTTGGTCGTAGCGGTTTGTTCTTTAGAAACAACGTTAAAAAGCTCTTCTATGGCAGTTAATGAACTGCTTTCAAAAAAATCGCTGCACATGGAATAAGTTGCGTCAGTTGCGGAGAGTTGCCTGAGTTATTCTAAATTTGCGGAAAAATTGGGTTCGGGACAGTCTTGTGGCGGAGGAGAATCTTTTAATTTCTATAATCCAGCGTTAAAGGAAGATTTTTTTGTCACGTATAAGGGACTGTTCGTTCAGTAGTAGCTGCTGCTTAGTGGTATCCATTGGAGATGATTGAGTTTTAGAATCGGCGACAATATCATTATCAACTGGAGGAGCTTCGCTGTGTTTTTTAACGGAAATATTTTCGTCAGTTTGTGGTCGAAGTGCAAAATTTTTCTAGTCATGGTCTTTTTGTTTGTTGCTGCTTTTTATTGGGGAAGGATTACCCTGATGGTTGTTCCCCGCATTGGAGTCATTAATGGTCCGGCTTGCAGGTGCCTTGTTGTGTGAACTGCCAGAGGAATGGCAACTTCCATTTGACAAAACAGCGTATAGTCTGCATCTGATGTTACTTTTCCACGATTAGGTCTATCATTTATCTTATGTGCAGCGGTTGTGTCTTTTCTGGAATAGAAGAGAGGTCAAAATGGAAAGTCCTTTTGTGGATTGACGATAGCAGAATATGATACTTTGGGATGGGTGCGTTTGCTGGGATGTTGAGAACGTTGCCGTTTTTGCGAGCAAGATGCCAAGGAATGCTCCTTGTTTTTACAAAAATTGCATCGAAGCACTTTTCTTTCACCTGGCTTTATGTTTATGACAGTACTGTTACTTACCGTGATTTTATCCGAACCCGAGTTTGGCGAGTAATTGTCGATATGCAAGTGCAAATATGGGTTATGGAATTGCGGAAAAAGTTTGTGTCGAGCATGCGCAAAATTTAGCATTTTGCCCCATCCATTTCCTTCCAACAGATTTTTGTCCATGTCAAAAGTCATTTCATGGCTAACTGGTCAAAGAGTGACCATTCGAGGGGGAGGTTTTGGTTTTGAGAACGAGATTTTAGCTATACGGTGGGATAGTGTTTTGATGTTCCGGCTGTATTGAAAGTGTTGAAGTAAAACTTGCATGACTGTGTCTTTACCAGCCTTAAATGACACTGAGTATTGCTTGGCTTGAGCGTTTAAAGGAATTATTCCGAAAACGAAGCTGGATAGATAAGCAAAGGGATTTTTATCCACAAAGAGGGAAAGAATGTCATTGAGGTCAAAAGAATCTTGATTTTATGGTACCACCTAAGCAATAATGGTTCGCTTTTTAGTAAAAGGTATCATCGTGCACGCCCTTGAAACGCCGATGAAATGCTGAAACAAAGAAGCCAACAAAGAAAGCGTTAAAAGCAGGCACGTAGCCAGCCGGATATTTTTGGGGGGGCAAGAGCAATATTTGGGGGGGCAAATATTTTTTCATTTACTTATGTGATTATGAGGTTTGTAATCTGATGTATGTGCTTTGCTCTTTGCTATTCTTCTGAAACAAGACTATTATGTCTGTGTCTGCTAGCAGTTTGTTAGGATGAATAGTAAATACCTTTAATGATAGATCACACGTGCACTTTGCATAAAACATGTTGAAGGGGGACTAAAGAGTTGTAGCTAAAGTGGTTTTGAAATGTTTGCTGATAAACAACAACAATTTTTAAGTAATATTCCGTGAACTTTTTTTGGCGATACTGAAAGTTTATTCTAACCATCCAGAACGACTTATAACTCGCAAGTGCCAATTATTGTTCTGCAGGCCTAAATTCGATAAAAACAATCTGCCAGTAAGAAATTAGCTGCTGTTGATTAGCCATTTTCAAATCCACCAAACTCTCAGACTTGGCAACAAAAATTTCCCGGAATGTTTCTTTGAAAATCTACAATTGGGGTAAATTATAAGTTTATAACAATTACTATGTATCAGGTAATTTTTATAGTGTACTACACTCTTTTTTTTTGTAAGAACAATTTTATAAGAACACGAGGCTCAATTTTGCTCAAAATTTAAGAACAAATTAAGAACATTATTGCCAGCCTCAGAATCAGGAAAAAAATTAAGAACAAAAATGCTGAAATTATTCCTGAACAAAAACTCTCAGCTGAATAGATGTAATGTTTCAAACTGCCACTCGTCTAAAGCAGCGAGTGACATGCTTTTGTGACCATCTGTACTTGCTAATCGGTAAGCGCCATGACTTGTTTGCTCAAAACTGATTATTTGTGATAGATGAGAGAAAAGTGTCAATCGGCGGTAATTTAGCAACTTCGGATGATTACATTTTCGCATAATTTAAGAACAAATTAAGAACAATTGAGGCTAAAAATCTGCAAAAACTTAAGAACAACCAGCCTCAGTCCGAAATTTACTGGTTCTTATAAAAAAAAAGAGTGTATATCAGGAAGCATTTGAAAAAACAAATTTTACTGCTCTTATTAGTACCCCATTAATGCTGACAGTGACACCAAGAAATAAACGTTGTAATACCACACTTGCACTTTTTTCGTCTATCTAACCACAGCTTTGCTCAAAAGTTAAAAAACATAGAAGTGAATATTACCTTTTTAAAGTTTAGCAATCTTATAGACCAGCTGGTAGCAATATATACGGTATAGCTACCAGTGTTCCCTCTAGGAATCGAAATTGGATTGGAACAGTGGGAAATTGTACAGATGGAAATTTTAACAAAATTTTACAGTTTTAGACAAATTTGACCATAATTTTGCATGGAAACCTGATTCTTGAAACAATAAACTAATATTCTGGACAAAAATTGTCAACTATTGGTATTAAATTCAACGTGATATGCCTAATCTAACTTCATGCCTTTTTTATAACTTATTGCCCAAACCTTTCTCAAGTTTCTCAATTTTCGCACCATATAGGGAACATGAAATAAATATTTATTAGACCAAAATCGGAACATAAAATGAGTAAACTGAAACAAAAAACGAAATCGATTGCGTTTTTTATTTTAGTTCCTACTCATTTTATATTTCGATTTTTGGTCTATTAGATATTCATTTCAAGAAAAGCCTGTCAAAAATCAACTCTTATATCGCCTTACATCACACGGGTCAGTTTCCTTAGCAAAATTGATGACCATATAGGGAACACTGGTAGCTCACTTCAACGACTACAATAAACGACGTCTTTTAGATTTTTTGAAATGATCCAAAATATTTTCTTTATTTAAGGTTTTGCTAAGTTCCCTTTCAATCGAATGCAGGGACAAGGCTGACAGTCTAATAGTACCCATGCGGGATCTTAGCCTGGTTTTAATACGCTTTACTGACGAAAACATTCGCTCAACTGTAACTGAGGTTTGCGGAATAGTGATCAGGATGTGCAAAAGTTTGTGCATATTCGGAAATATATCCTTTTGAGTAACGTCATATACATCAATTAAGGTAAAACGTGTGGCCTGTTCATGACGTTTTATAAAGTTTTTGAAGACATCGTGCTCTGCATCAGGAATAATCAAATCATAAACAGCAGCATATTTGAGAAGCTCTGCATCCATAAAATTGCTCTTTGATGGAAGGCATGCGTCCACTAATCTCATTATCTCATAGTTAGCATTGTCAAATCTGCTGCACAACTCTCCCGATATCTGACCACCGATTTGCCGAAGTAAAGTAAGCATGTCTTCTGCGGTAGTAATTTTGTTGTGTCCCACAGATGAGGTAAGGATGGTGGACTTCAATGATTCCGGAAGGCGATGCTGCCTGCTTGAACTGCGAGTGTCGAAACTGTTAACGTCATAGTTCTCCGCCATTTCGAGGCCCTGTTTTAGTGTTTCGTGGTAATCAAAGCTATTGACATTGTCTTTCAGTTCGTCTACCAAGTTCACACACGACGACACCTCCAATGTTTTGCTTTGCAAGCATCTCGTTGCAAATTCGCTGTATTCGTAGAAACGAGCGAAAAAAACAAGAAGTACAACAAACTTCTTTGTTTGAATTGCTGTTAATAGTGATGAAGCTGACAATCTGGTTTCACTGTTTGGATCATCTTCAAAGAGCGCCAGGGTATCCAAAATGCAGCCGTATCTTTTAAGAAACTTTTGCACTTGATGAGCACGTGATGACCACCTGGTGTCACAAGCTTTGGTGAGTTCCAATGGTTGGGAATCCGGGTAGTGATGGCGTTGTACGTCAATAAAAGCTGCATGTCGTTTGGTTCCGCTAAAAAAACTGTACGTCAAATCTAAATGGTCAAAAAATTGTTTTACATTTTGATCAACTTTTGCTGCTTTTGCCAGAACAAGATTCAAACGATGAGCAGCGCAATGAAAATAATTTGCAAATGTATATCCAGATTTTTTTAGAAGGGCCTGGACGCCTCCATCTTTGCCAGCCATCACACTTGCTCCGTCATAACCTTGACCAACACAATTTTCAGGTGACAAGGTTAATGATTGCAACATATTTTGCAACTTCTCGGCGATGCTAATAGCGTCCATACTCTTCAACTCAACAAATCCGATAGCCCGCTCTCGTAAAGTTCCATCGTGAAGATAACGCAAAAAGACGCCTAGCAGTTCCTTTTTAGAAACATCCTTTACTTCATCAGCTAGAATGGAGTAATACTGAGCAGCGTGCACTTCCTGCTTAATTCGCTGTAACATTTCTTGCTTGGACGCCTCAAGTAGATCGTTTTGAATATCTGGACTAAGCATTTTTGCATTTTCGGGAAGTCGATCTAAACGCTCTTTGATGTTGGGATTGTAATGAGATAGCAAAGAAAAAAGTTCCAGAAAGTTACCACGATTCAGCGAATCAATGCTTTCGTCATCGCCGCGAAGAGGTATTTCTTGCTGAGCATAGAAGAGCAGTACATCCAAAACCGTCATCAAATGTGTTTTATTGTCATTGATCAGAGTCTCATCCCGAAAATTTGGGTCTAATTGTTGATCTATCCTACCTGCCTTTTTACTCAGATAGTAAGATTTCCTTTTTTCGTCAGCCAATCGGTGAATATTGCTTTCATGATGCTTTTTGCATTTATCTCCAATTTTCTTCCAGTTGTTGAATCCTGTGGTTGTAAATGTTTCTTCTTGTTTAAAGTTGCTTGCAAAAAAACGGCATGTTTGGCAGTAAATTCGGTTTTTGGATACGCTGTATTCAATCCATTCGTATTTATTATACCAACTACTTGAAAATTTGCGACCGTTTGTGGAGGGAAAAGCTATGATTGGCTGCTTTGGTGGTAGATCTTTTGTAGACAAGTCGAGTTGCTCAGCTTCTTCACTTTCGCTTTTGTCTTCATCGGAAAGATTAGTTTCTGTTGGCAACTGCTCATTTTGCTGAAGCTGAATGCTTTCTTCCGCATTATCTCGGTCACTGGGGGGTCGGGCGCGAAAGAAACTTGCTATGTTCTGAAACCTGGGGGTTAGTTTTCTTTTACTCATATCCTTAAAAGTTCTCCTTACTATCCAATTATTCAATACTAACTTGCAATTTCGCTAAAAATTTAATCTTATTTGAACCCCGTTAGCAATACCTGTAGGCCTATGTGTATTATAAACTTAAATAATTTATAGAACATTAGACTACCAATAGCCTACTTACTACCTATCACTTTTAGTATATTATCTATCACTTTTCGTGCATACTATCTATTACTTTTAGACTTTTGGTACATACTATCTATTACCTGTTACTAATACATAGGCTACTATCCATTACTACTATCTGTACTATCTATTATTACTTTTGAGTTAGTTGACCAACTGATTAGCACTTTACTCTAAGCTATTAATCATGCAGTTGTTTGTAGTCAATCCAAATGAGATGAAATTTGAGTGGTTTTATGGCGCTTTCCAACTACTATGGTTCCTACATAGCGCCAGGACTGAGTTTTTGATCACTATCGTCATTTTTTAGCACTGTTCAATTTTGATCACTGTCGTCATTTTTTAGCACTGTTCATTTCATCCTCCACAGTCCGCGCTACATTTAATTGTCGAGCGTTTAGCAAGTGCAGCAGCAGACAACAATTTTGAAGTCTTTGGTATGAAAGACTGAGAATTAAACCTAGTCTACCAGCTTCTAAGGCGAACGCTCTAACAACTACTAGGCTACGAAGCTGGCAAAACTGCCTTATATTGGCGCCGCGTGATTGCCACGCTTTGAGAGCTTGAAATCCGTGAAGGTAACGCTTATTTATGATGTCACAATCCTTGTAAGCTCATATCGCGTCCGATCAACTTACACATGAAAATCAAACGCAATAATATGCAACCAGCAAATTTGGTTTTACTTTTATTCATATCAAACCCACTACGAGGTGAAATTACGTTTGGGGGGGCAAAATAAAATTTTGGGGGGGCAACTGCCCCCCCAGGCCCCCCCGTGGCTACGTGCCTGGTTAAAAGGATCGAAGGCCAGGAGAGAAATAAGCCGTCTTTTGCAGCTAAATTGATTGGACAAACGGTTTTATATGACGTAACAAAATAACTTGCCGCACAATGGAAGAAAAACAAGATGGCAACCGTCAGAGAAGAGTTTCAAAAAAATTTATTGAAAAGCTTAAATCAATGCAAAATCTGAGAGTTTAAACCAGTAAAATCAGAAAAAAAGTTTAGGTACTTATCTCAAGGACAAGACTGGTTTTAAATAAACTAAGTAAGTTTTAGACTGCTTTTTTTCAAAATTTTACAAGAAACCAGCTTTTTCCTAAACCACAGCTGTAAACTGGGCCTAGGCTAACTATTGAGCAAGTTAAATCAGAAAAAGTTAAGGTACTTGCTGTAATGACAAGACTAGTTTTGAATTAAATAGCTTTTGGCCTGCCTTACTTTCAAAAATTTACGATGAAACCTGCTTTACCCAAACCACAGCTGTGATCTGGGCCTAGGCTAACTGTGAAGCGAAATTTAGTCACCTAACACTTAGTGTTAGCGAGACAAAACTAATTCTGTTCCAATCAGCTACACTAAAGCAAAGTAAACTGTACACTTTACTTTCAGTAATAACAGACTCAATCTACAAGCTCTAAAGTATTCAAAAACTACTTATGTTTTTTAAGAGCAACCTGAGAAGCGCCTGCACCCTATCGACCACTTTTGGTTACGCTCATATATTTACGTTTTTTGGATATAAGCTGGTAATTTTTTTTTGTAGATTTTGTTGGTTTTTTTGATATGTGTGGAGTTTGTGGAATGGTAGTGGGAGTAATATTGAGAGATGAAGACACTTTTTCAAGCATCCACAGCTGCTCTGAATGATGATTGCTTTCCAGCTGACTCGGCACGAAGAACGCGTTGCCACGTCCTGATTTGCTACCATCGCGGGTCTCTTGTATTAATTCCTGAAAAGATTCGTAGTAGAGCTAGTTCGAGCTTTCCTCGCCACGATACATTTACCAGCGCTACTGCAAACGCATTACAGGTGTTCGCAGAGCCTAACAATCACCAGCTGGTAAAAGGGGGGGGGGGGGTTGAACGCTTGCGACTTTTTGCACGGTGTAGACACGCCACAAAAAAGTAACTTAAAAGTTTAAACTCAAGTTAAATAATTTTTTATTTGTGGTACTTAATTTAAAATCGGATGGGGGAAAAACGCGTTACGTTGCTTTGAAACAATAATTTTGTCTAACTTAATTCATAAAATGTAATTAACCACAACATGACCAGAGAGAGGACGAATGAAAAGCATTCATAAGATTGCACCATTATTGCAAAATTTTACATCTAGAAATGGTTGATGATCTCATATTGGACAACGATCCAAATTAACGTGGCGAATTATGCATATAAGCCACGGAAAATGCGTAATATCCTGCTTGGGAATTGACTAATTTCCTTACTTTACTTGTTATAGTCTTCACTTGTTATATAAACAAAACTGAAGATTGCAACACAGCATGAAAGACAAGTCCAAACATACCAATAATTACACAAAATTGTACATCTAAATTGTAGAATTTTGTGGCTAAAAACCATCATAGAATTTCCCCCCGTGCAAACTTTAGGGGATTCCTCAACGGACAATAACTGCATTTGATTTCTCTTAGCTTAACGTAATACAGAAAAAATACAAATAAATACGTCACATCCGTTCTAAAATGCAGCAAACTAAAACTAATAAAATCTCTAAAAATTATTTCTTTTAAAAAATATTAAAACCTGAGTTCGAATCTTAAGTCACTTGGTTTTGAATCTTAAGATGCTTCGGTGCGAATCTTAATGATGCTAGGGGCTTAGGGGTTAGGGGGGTTGAATCTCAAAATACTTGACTTCAAATCTTAACTCAAGATTTTCCATTACTTCTTCAAAAACGAATTAATAAGATCTGAGTTGGAATTTTAAGTTACTTGGTTTTGAATCTTAAGGTAGTTCGGTTCGAATCTTAAAGATGATAGGGTGCTTAGGGGTTAGGAGTATGGATTTTCTTGAGGGCTGAGGATTAAAAAGTTTGGGGTGAAGAAGTTTAGAAGGTAAGGGTTTTTTTGCGAGTTAGTTAGGGGCTTTTATGAGAGTCGTTTTTTTATATTTGGGGGTAAGGGAAATAGGAGGGGTTTCGGGGGTAAGTGCCTCCCGAAGGTGCCTCCCTAAGGTTGTTCTGAAATTGCTCACCCTATACTATTCCCGATAATTCTATTCCCTGGAAATGTGATTGGGGTGCCATCTAAACACCATGCTGAATTTGTCAAATGAAACCGTCTTACTGACGGACAACAAAATCGTTATGGAGCTCTTTTATAAAATCTACGTTGGGTTGAAGCAATGTAATATCTTTAGCTCAGTTGTAACTCTGGTTTTCAATCAAGATTAATGGCATGCCTGATGCAAAACTCATTGCTTACTGGCGGTCAAGTTTGACCAGCAATGAATAAAAGATGTAAACAAAACGACACGTCAGTCCGCCCGTGGCCACCCACTACAAGTTGCTGATGGTTGCGATTTTTTATATTTAATCTATTGTCACCGCTGCGGATCCATAAATGGTTCGCACAGTCACAAAACATAAATCGTAGCTGAAAAAGTGTTTTCTAAGTTGACATGATTGAAAAACTTTGCTTGTTCAGGCACATCAGTGAAAGTGATCGTGATGCAGATGTAACCGCGAGAAAAATCTTTCTTACTTGAAATAATCCCATGACAGATGCCGCTGCCGCTAGAGTTTCAAATGAATTTGTGAAAGGAATAATGACAGCACAAATTGCCGAAATCAAGAGGACGCCAGCAAACATCAACAAACGATTAATTCTGAAATAACAAAGGTCGAGATGATTTTTGAAATCTACATAACTATTTTATTTGCAAGGATATACTACAACATACCGCATATAAGGTTAAAGCAATGTATCAATTCTTGGGGTAACCCTGCAAAAAAACAGAACCCTCAATAGGCCTCCACGCAAGATGGCTTGTCGTTGGTTGGCCAAGACATGGTGGGATAAAATATTGTTGCAATATTCCATACTTTAAATCCACTACTACAACCAGGAGAAAAAAAGAAAATGATTAATGATTAAAGATTTTATTCAAATATTTGTAGGTTCTGTTTTTTTTTGTTTCATCAGTATTAAGATGGTTTTGATGCGCGTGTTTGTTTCTTTTTTTTGAAGTTACCGTATTGCGTTGTTCTATTCGCTGCAGAGAAAGGCTTTTTAAAAATCATTGCCAAACTAGCGCTAACAGCATCGCAGAAATAAAGTTTAGTTTTTTTATTTATTTAATTATAATAATACTTTCATCGAATGTTTTTCGGCCATTCGGCGCCTATCATTTTGTTCTCATCTGGACAGGACAAAATTATTTCATCGCTCAGCAACAGTACGAGGTAGACACTATTTAGCATTCGTTTGAGAAGACGACGGGGAAGTTGAGAAAGACTTTACGGAGCCTATTGATTAACGAATGAGAAATTATAAATTTGCGTAATCCTAAGGTGTTATAGCGTCAGCTTCAGCATGTATTTGTGTAGGAAGAACAATAAGCGCAACACAACAAACATAAAGCAAAGAAATAATTATGCTTAAGTGAAAATTGTTACGCGTTCAAGATTCATTTTTTCTCATTCAATTTACGTTGTAGCTCAACTCTATTTTACGCGGGATGGGGTTGGGGGGGAGCATTTTTGCCCCTTTCTTGTTTTTTTGTGATAAATGTCTTTAGAAAAAAAGGTTTTTATATAGAATCAACCTAATTTTGAGTCAAAATTTATTAAAAATAACTTTTGAAAATTTGAAATTGCTTAGGGTACGGGAAGTTTTCCAATTTTCGAGATATTCTGAAGTCACTTTTCAAAATTTGAGCATATTTTGGCCAATATTTAACTTAAATGATGTCATAAGACGTTTTTGTGACGTAAAGCGAACTTGACTTAGACATTTTATCATTTAGTATCAAAAAACAAATCAATGAACAAAATTTGAACTGCCTGTGACGCCATTGCAAAAATGATATTATTTTTTAAAAATATGGCCGTGACGTCATAGGGATGATGACATCATCGATTTAAAACCAATTTTTCTCAGTGAACTCCAATCTGCATGCCAAATTTAGTGCTTCCATAACTTTTGGTTTAGGAGTTAGACAGCGGGCATTTTGCCCTTCAGCCCGCGTAAAATGCGTTGATTAAATATCCCGTGAGAAACAGGCTTAATAAACCACGTTAGTTCTTTAACGAAGTCAACAATAGTTTCGACAAAGTTACATCAAAAATAATAAAAGCCAACTTAAGCTTATGTTTTTTCACTTAAGCAAGTACTAATTGTTGTAAAATAAAATTACACTGACCTTTTGACGTCTCCAAGTATTCCAAAAATTATTCGCGAAAGAAACTCAAAGCCGGCAACGATTGATAACACCAGTGGGGCCTGGAGTTTCGATATATGAAGCTGGAACACAAGGACGCATTTTTACCAAAAACATCAGAAATCGGTAATAACGTCACTACCGGTACATGAAAATTATTAGAATAACAAACTAATCAAAAACTAGGTGAAAACCATACCGCGTACAAAATTTTGAGCTGCTATGGTTTTGGTTGATAAAAAGAAACTAATAATGTTTCCTAAATAAAAGCCTCCGATTGAAGGATGGGTTGAAAAATGTCTCAGTCAGTTTAGAATTCAAAGTTCAAATCAAATACGCGTATTTATTACACTTGTTGTATTACGCCGAAGTGTGTGGTGGGTTCACGGTGCCCATCTCCTCGTCACTGAGCCCAGGCAACACAGCTCCATTTGACGAAATGTTGCAGAGGTGGCAAACTGTCGGCAACACTGTGTCCGATTTGACCGGCCCGAGATTTGATCCTCAAACCGCCTGTATCCGAGGCGAATGCGCTCGACCAACTGGTCGGTGAATTAAAAGTTGTAGTATTAAACATCTTCTTGTAGTTGGCGTCTTGCAGGGGATAACAGCAAAGAAACGGCAGCTTAATTTACAATCGGTTGTGCTGTGCTGTTGTATACCAGGTTTAACCGAGTTTGGAATCCAGACTTTGTAATTTTATGCCAAACTTTTCGTTTTCATTTGTTAATTAGAGTTGGAAACATTTTTCGGTGTAAATTTTTGAAAACAATTTCTTGATAACCTAGCTTCTATCTCGCATTTAAGGCTAAGTTTCATGATGCCAATAAAACTGAATTTTAAGTAATAAGCAAAAGGTTTTCCCGCAAACGTCATAAAGCTTAGACTTTAGTAGAACAAACGCAGTTAATGACTTGTTGTTTAATACTAGAAGTATGAGATTTTACACTACCTAGAAGTACCGAGTGGGGTTAAATTGACCCCTGGATATTACTGGCGTTTCTAACAATCTTGAAATTCCAAATAACCCAACCGCAGACTCAATAGACATAATCCATCTATTTCATGAATAAATCAAACTTAGGTTTGATTACTAAGTGAAATTTTGAAATTTTCGGCAAAAAATTTCGAAAATTTTGGCAATTCTTCAAAAAATTTCTCATAAATTCGTTAAACGTATTTAACTAAATGTAAAACCTACTTTTAGATCTTGTATGCGTAGGTGGGCAAGTTAATGCAAAACGTTAGCTTCGTTAACCACTAGTCCGTTAACAAACTTCATAGTTCCGTTAACGTTAATCCGTTATTTTCAGCTTTAATTAACGGAAGTTAATAAAGTCCGTTAATTCGTTAATATTTTGCATGTAATTTACATTTCTTTTTGTTCACTCGCTTCTAGAACACGTATTGACGCTGTTGAGCTGATTGTAAGGAAATATGTATTGCTATGGTGGTCTTTTTGTGTTTTGGAAGTAATATTTTACAGTCGATCTAATCTAATTTCAAGATAAAAATAAGTTCAAATGCACTAACGAAGCTGCGATCGGAAAATCTTTGTAAATTGCGAACAGCAATAATTAATAGACCTATGACTATGAGGCTGCAGCTGATTATTTGCCACAAATAAGAGCTCCTTTCTTCGCTTTCTTGTATAAAACTCGTGCTAATACGCAACAAGTGTTACCAGTGCAAACTGGTTTGTACCGGTACGATGAATGAATGATGCAAGATATTAACGGTGAAAACCTTAACGGAAGTTAACTGAACTTAACGAAAGTTAATTTAGTCCGTTAACATGAACAAACTTTTTAACGGATTAACGAGTTAATGAAAAAGTTAGCTTCGTTATTAACGGATTAACGATTAACGGACTTGTGCCCACCTATGCTTGTATGTATAGTCGTTTTGTATGCCTTACTATAAAAACTAACATAATAAAAAAAAATGAACATCATAAGCAATATTTATGAGCAATAAACTTTACAATAATTGAGTTTTTCCTGTTTTTTAATGCATTTACCACAAACAAATTTAGTGCAAATGGAATATGTTTCACGAGTTTTGTTGGTGCAGTTTCTGCTTTGGCAGTGCTTTATTTTGTTGGTTTTCTGCATACAGCTGTTACTGTGACTGTACTGAGTGGATTCTTGTGAGTTGTTAGCTTTTCTCTTTTCAACAAGTTTTGCTCGAAGCTCTTCAGGTAACCGCAAAAGGTGCCGTCGCCGTGAGATGTTTGACCCAGTTACTAACTTATACAAAATGAGAGCATTGATTGCAGCCAAATTTAAAATGATGTAAAAAAAAACTGCTCAGGCCACCTGCGAGAAGCTGCGTTTACAGTGTACTTTCTAGCCATCTTGTCAACCACATCGACCACAAATTTGGTGGAGTTATAAAACGTTACAGTTTCAGGCTTAGACTTCTATCGTTGCCAATATCAACAGTAAAGTGCATTGTGCTAAGCAGCAAAACGTTTTTAGCTGTTTCCACTTGGTAAACTGTCAAGTTGCAGCAATTACGTTCGAAAACTTTTGTTGTGTAGAAAAGATCCTCCTTGATTTTTTTGATTTCTTGAAGAATCTCTTTTCGGATGGAATTTGCAGTTCCGACAACGCTGATTCTTAGTCGTCTCAAAGTTTTAGCAAGGTTCACCAAACTAAAAAAATTATCTGTTGTCACATTTTGACCTGTCTTTCTGTAGGGTTCAATTAGTTGCAAAACAACATGTTCACCTAATTTTACTCCTGCTGGCCTAAAATCATCTTCCCTAGATAAGGAATGCCATGTAGCATATACTTTGCGTCCACATCAGCGGCCATCCAAAATTTGATGCCAAATTTGTCAGGCTTCTTTGGCATGTATTGCGTGAATCTAAGTCGAGCTTTAGTAAGAAAAAGTTGCTCATCCACAATGATGTTGGTTCCCGATCGATAATGTCGAAGTGTGCCAATTTGCTGATATCATAGCCAGTTTGTCAGTAGCTAGTCTATAAGATCGTGTTTGCTTATAGTCAAACCGCAGAAATTTCATTATTTAACAAATCTGTTACGAGCCATAGCTTCAGAAATAATGAATCGCCTGTTTGTAAAACTTTTCCAGCTTCTTCTTCTGTACATCTTTGAATGTGGCGCAACATACTTTCACCTACGAATAGATCCTATGCACTAGAGATGGCAACAGTGCAGCGTACGCAGCCGCGCGCTGTTGTTGGTGCACCGCGCCGCGCAGCGCGGCAACTAAAATCTGCATTACGTCACAGCGTCAGCGCAGCGCCGCGTACTATAATTTTTTTACATTTTTTTACAATTATTGCTGGTGATTTTCTCTTTATGAACAACAATAATTAGTCTGGATGTAACGATTATATAAATTGAAAACAATGCTTCTACTAAAACAGTAAAAGGTGCCTTCGGTTTAAGTTTATTTTTTCAGAATTCGGAGCATCCCAGAATCGGCTATTTTGGCTACAGGAAACTTAGTTTTGATCGGCTGAACGTGTTTTTTGACACCAACAAAAATATTTTGGTTTTGGTAGGCTAGACTAGGAAAGGTTTTGGACGTTCGGTGAGAAGATGAAACAAAGGCAGACAAATGTAGAAGAAACAAGTTTGTGGGAAACAATCATCAGAGTAGAGGCACAAAACAAAGCCTAGCGACACACCCACGCTATACGCAGTAGGCCTGTGGTATTGGTACAAGCCCAAGGTTAGACAACAGTTTCTACTACACATGCGCTTGCATTTAAGAGTGACAGAGTTAGTTCAGTGTAGCCTATTCGTCAACAGGTCATGGCATCAAGAATTAGGCTTTCGGTCCTGTGTCTGTAGCCTATCTCAGATCTGGTAGACCTATGTAGTAGAGTACAAAGACTAGGCTACACAAATTTCCGATGACGTAATAGCCTCCGTAGGAGCAAAATTTATTCCACATTCAAACACACATGCAAACGGCAAAGGTATAATACATAGGTAGTTTCATACAAGCGTAGTAGCTTGTGACAGCATGCAGAGCACGTGATACCTTATATTTCATTATTTGAGCTACTGGTTCAGGATTAGTACAATAGTTGCATGGAATCATCAGGTAGACTGGTAAATTGTTTTTGATTGCCAAAACATGGTGCAGAAAAACTGACAGAAAGCACGCACAAGGCAAATTAAACCTGAAGGCTTATAATTGAAACGACTGATCTCACATCGCATGTTTTTTGGTTTTTACTCGGCCATTTTCAAAGTTAACGAGTGCGAAGTTTCTGACTTTTACTTGTAACTCGAGGATGGTTTGGTCTAGCAACATAAAATTTTGACAGCAGTTTGAGATTCATAAGTTATTCGTTTGCGCCAAATTTCAAGGCAATGAGTCTCGTAACTTCAGGTAAGGACCCGAAAACTACATCAAAAGTTTGGTGTAAAAAGCGGTCTGATTCAAAAACGGCTTAAGTACGGCAAAAAATATTTCACATGGTTATATGTCATTGGATACTTTTTCATCCCTACCTACACTTTTAGCTGCGTTGAGTTTTTGTTTTTTTTCATTTTTTGCTTTCTAAATTTTGTGCACTCTTCTTCTCCTAAACCACGCAACATCGATATGTAATTTTTGTGTAAATTTGTTGAGCTGCAAATACAATTTTGTCTCATGAAATTTTTTGAGCTTCTCTCCAGAACCCCCCAAAATGGGGTCCTAAAAAACTAACTTTTTTAATTGCTCAAGCTAGGGTGATAGTTTTTTGTTTATTTTGGTAGATATTTAAGCAACAAATAGTTTGACATAGTATGGAGGTACTCCCCCCCCCAGGTGCCCCCAAATGGACCCCCAGAAATTAGTTTTTTGAATGGCTCAAGCTAGGGCATTACTTTTTTTTGTATCGGCAGATGTTTAAAAAACAAATATTTTGACATGGTTTGAGAGAGCGAACCTTTTGAAAACTCTCCGAAATAATGCCCCTAAAATCAATTTTTATATGTCATAAGCTAGAGAGCTAATTTTTTTCTGATGTTAGTGGAAATTTAAAGAATATTTAACTCGCGGTGCGGCGCGGTACAGCGTGAACTTAATTGTGTTTGGATGCGGTGCGGTGCAGCATGCGGACAAGGTTTGCAGATGCAGCGCAGCATGCGGATGCATTTTTTGTTATCCGCGCCATCTCTACTATGCACTGCAAACCGATTCTTCGAAAATACTATGTTTTGCCTGAGTAGATGGCCCAGCAGCTTCTCTGAAAATATTGTAGTAAGATCGCCGTCCGGAATTATTTTGAGCAGGGTCCAAAAAATCCCAAGTAGTCCCATCAGAAGTTGCAAGGCTTGTTGTGTTATTCTGAAGATCCTGATCTTCATCAGTTTCTGAATTCGTTTTGGTATCAGCAAAGTCTGAAATATCGGAGTTTGATGATTCTGAAACTAGTGATTCATTAATTATCAGATAAAAATTTGCTTTCTAATTCATCAAAATTGTTTTCATGTGAATTATAAACATCTTCACATGATTGAATATCAGTTTCTGCATCAGAATCATCTTCCTGGATGTTTTGTAGCAAATCCAAAGCTTTTAGAGCAGTAAGTCTTTTTCAATCCGCCATTGCTTTTATATGAACGCAGGCATAGTTACTAGATTGGCCGAGCTGTATGTCCTAAAACATCTAATAGCTAAAAAGTATCTATGCATAGAGTAGATTGTACGCCCTATATTTTCTATCAGTATGAATCTACAGTATGGTTGTATTGTATGGTAAATTAGGCTACTGTTGCTGAAAAATTACTTGTTGATGCTACTAATTTAGATATGATTCGTATATTCGTTTGCTCTATTAAAGCTTCTACAGTAGGCTTACACCAGAAAGCGAGTTCGCACTGCATACATTCCCTGCCGCTAAATATTGCTAAAAACTAATCTGCCAGCTAGATGTAATTTCTATCTCTAGTCTAGCTACAACAATTTAAGATTTTGCTGATCACAAAAATAAACAAATTTTTCTTGTGAGAAAATTGAATGCTTATTTTGTGTGCATCAAAAACGGCTACAAATAAAGCACACCAATACTATTCAGATTCAACAAAATTATATTGTCAAAATTATAAATAATTCAACTTCCTTTAAAAAGAAAACTGATGCCTATATATCAGCAACTAAATTTAATGAATCTATGCCAAATTTATAAATTAGAAATATTAAAATTTATGTCTAAATATAAAAATAAAACTCTCCCACACTGTTTTAAAAACTACTTTATATCTCCATCAGATACATAATTATCCTACCAGGTTTGCTTGTGATGACAACTGGGCTGCTGCATTCCAGCATAAAAAATCAACATCAAAATGTTCGATTCAATATAATGGTTATAAAATATGGAATGAATTACCATTAAAAATTAAAGGGTTGCATAGAAAAAGTTATTTTATCTTTTTAAAAAGAGTAAAAAATTTCGTATTGGAAAATGAGTAGCTATAGTTTTTTCTTACTTAAGAAAGCATTCTGACTCACCTTGATTAGTGGGTTTTCCTAGCTGAATAATTTGTGATATTGGTTTTGCACAGACACAGTTGTCCACAGCGAACTCTTTCTGTCTTCGGACTGATTATTGTCATAGGTGTGTGATTAAATTTTTGTCTACGTGTGCATAGAGCGGCGTGTATTTTTATACTTGTTTATTTATTGGCATTTCTTCTAAATTTGCTGCACTATTTTTCATTAGCATATACTGAGTGGATCTTGTTTGTATGCTATCAATATTTTATACTGAAGATGAGAGGTTGCAGACTCGACGACCTCACCTTTCTTGTAAAGAGCCTCGAGCTTTTTCCAGGAAATGGCCAATGGTCTTTTCGCAACCTCTCATCAGAAATGATTATTCTGTAATTTATTTTTTTGCCTCATTTTGCTGCTTGACTTTGTATGCTTATTTATTTTGCAGAATATCTTTCTAAACAAAAATAAATGTCAATTGAATTATTGTTTTCGTGAACGTTTTTTGTCTTGCGACAAACATTAAATACGGAATTACCGCCATTAAATCGAAAATGATAGTCTCCTGCAGATACTGCCGCGTAATGCAGTTATTCTGTCCAGACAAAAATATTGACCTGGGTTTTGCAAGATGTTTATGATCACAGAAACGATATAAAACCATATGGGTCAAATTGACCCCGGCTGGTACTTCTAGGTATATCACCGCATACAAGTTAAATCAAAACAAATTTTTTTGTGAAACTGCCACTACCATGTTTGACTACCAAAGTTAGGAAAAGCCCAGAACTTTCACGTCTCTATTGCAATCACCCTTGCAGCAATACACTAATAACTTGGCGCTACGGGTCAAAATGATCCCTATGGTCATAGGCGTAGCCAGGAGGGGGGCCAGGGGGCCCGGTCCCCCCTCAATTGAAATGCTACCAATGATAAAAATGTTACAAAAAAGACTATTGTTTTTTCAGTTTCACTTTCTTTTAGCATCTTCACGAACAACGGTACACGCGTGCAACAGTAATTAACAATAATATTGATCAAGGGGGGCCCGGGCACCTCAATTTATTTTTTTGTCAACCATTTCAAATGGGCCCCCTACAATAATATTTGAATGGGCCCCCAACAATAGTATTGATCCAGGAGGCCCGGGCCACTTTTATTTAATTCTCGCTAACCAGTTTAAATGGGCCCCCTACAGTAATTTTAAATAGGACCTCCTCAATAGTATTGATCCAGGGGGCCTGGACCCCTTCAATTTAATGTTTGCCAAACAATTCAAATGGGCCCCCTACAATAATATTTAAATGATCTCCAATATAAATGTCTCCCTAACAATAATATTAATCTAGGGGGCAGGAAACCCTTCAATTTAATGTTTGCCAACCAATTTAAGCGGGCCCCCTACGATAATATTTAAATGGCCTCAATTCAAATGATCCAGGGTCGCAGGATTTTTCAATTTAATTTTTGCCAACAATTTAAATGGGCCCCCAACAATAGTATTTAAATGGTCCCCAATTTAAATGCCCCTCTAAAAATAATATTGATCTAGGGGGCCGGTAACCCCTTAATTTAATGTTTGCCAACCAATTTAAACGTATAACCCGAGTGAAATTAAGGGTTTTTATCCTAAAAGTTGCTAACTCAGGCCATCATCTAACCTTTTTATGACCGTGATGCAATAACCAGGGACAAATTTAACATATGGCACAATGCCAGGGGCCCCGTGCTCATATGACTTTTTTGGTCTTCACCTGTATTTGGAAGGAAAATATTGCAAAAATCCCAAAGAGCCAGGGGCCCAACACAATGAAAATCCGGCCCGGGCAGTAACATGGTCAGTAGGAGTAACCATGTATTGTACACTTTTCAATAGCAATTCACCTTCATCTCGCCAGGTTCTATGCAACTAAATACTTTTGAAAAAAATTAGCTACCTTAAGGAGAATGCTCATTCAACAAAATTTTGAATAGAGAGGGCCTGGGCCCCCAGGTCGTGTATGTACTTCTATAACTAAATGTTTTAATGAAAAAACAATAATCTTGAAGGAAAATCTTTGAGTGGATTATTATTCACTGCTAAAATATTGCAGGAGGCAATGTACTTTACTTCCCTCAACCTGAGCCAAATCACTTACAAAACGTAACTCAAAATGCAAGATTTTAAACGTGTTTGTTTTGGACTTAAATTGCAAGCAAAAGAAGGACTGAACAACTTAATTTTTTCAATTGGTTTTCAAATGTTAAAAATTTAGTACTTTCAAATGGTTCTGAATACGTGCTAAATGTGATCAATAGTATTAAAACAGCTGTTTTTTCAAAAACTTACAAAAATCTACAACGGCTGGGGGCTTCACCCCGAGACTCCCGCCAATAATATGTTTGAATTATAGTACACTTTTTTGCTCAACACGTCTACCAATTTAAACATTTTCACATTTTAACTATTGGTTTAAGCCCACCCCTTTGAACAAGTTTCTAGTTACATGCCAACACCAGGCCACGGCTTCTGATCTTCCATTCTACGATATCTTTGCCCCCACAAAAAATTCCTCTTTCGAAGTTTCTAATGACGTCATTGCATGTGATTTGTGGTTTGGCCTCCCCCCTCCCCAATCAAAAATCCTGGCTACGCTTATGCCTATGGTATTTCTAGTGTTAATATTCCAAATTCGAATTGGCAATAATCACGAAAAAACGCAAATGGCGCTGTAAATTCCAACTTGGATCTTGTTTCCATCTCCTCTGTCAACAATTACCGGTAGTTATTTTAATGACTACAAAGCTAAACAAACACCTTGGCAATTATTACTTTTTTTTAATATCGAAGTCAGCTTACCTCCCGCTCTGCAAACGGCACGATGTACAATTGGCTTGTCAAAAAACCAGCCAAGAAAACTACCTGAGATAAGCAATATACTATAAAGGGAAGATTTTGTAAAAGTGAAGCAAGAGTTTTTTCTTTTTTAGGCTGTTCTGTTTTTTCTTTTATTAGCTCTTTGGAGGTGCTAGGTGTATCATCTTCGCCATCTTCACTAAGATTTTCCTGAGTTTCATTAGAGATGTCTATTTTCTCGGAGACAGGATTGGGAGAAGGACGCATCAAAGATCCTACTACGCAAAGATGTAAAAATATTCCTCCTAGAATGAGATAATATCCGTCCAAATTGTACATTTTAACCAACCATCCGTTAAGAGGACATAAGGCAAATAAACCAATAGAAGAACCTAAATAAAATAAACCGAAGGAAAAAAATGTATTTAACTACACAGGTGAGCACAAATTCGTTAATCCGTTAATAACGAAGCTAACGTTATCATTAACTCGTTAAAAAGTTTTTTATGTTAACGGACTAAATTAACTTCCGTTTAGTTGCGTTAACTTACGTTAATGTTTTCATTGTTAATTTCTTGCACTATTCATTTATCGTACCGGTATAAACCAGTTTTAACTGTAACACTTGTTGCGTATTAGCATGAGTTTTATGGCAGAAAAAGCGAAGAAAGAAGCTCTTTTTTGTGCCAAATGAAAAGCTGCAACTTCATAGGTATATTTATGGCTGTTCGCAATTTCCCTAGAATTCCGATAGCAGCTTCGTTAGTGCACTTGAACCTATTTTCATCTTAAAATTATATTAGACTGTAAAATGTAACTTCCAAAACATAAAAGGATCACCGTGGCAATAAATTTTTCCTTGCACTCAGCTCAACAGTCTCCTTACGTGTTCTAGAAGTAAGTAAATCGAAAGAAATGTAAATTAAACTCAAAATGTTAACGGATTAACGGGTTTCATTCACTACTGTTAATTAACGCTGAAAATAACGAATTAACTTCAACGGAGGTTTGAAGTTTGTCAACGTACTAGTGGTTAACGAAGCTAACGCTTTGCATTAGCTTGCCCACCTAAAACTAAGTAGCAATTTTGGACTATTCCATTGCATGCAAAAGAAAAGTACGGTACATGCCCTTGCTTCTCCACAACTTTAACACAGAAGCCACCTTAAAATCGTGCCGACAGCAATCAAGGCGGCTGATGGGTACCACACACAGCGGGTGACTGCAAAAAAATAGATTATGAAATGAAGTGCCCAGAGTCAACTATTTGAAGCATCTTGAAAAATAGTCACTCCTTTTTGTGGTTTTTATTACTGGGATTCTATTGTCTGATACTTCATTGCGCCATGTTCTCATTTGCAGGAAAGAGTCGAGCAGCTTTACCCAACCAACAATTTTTAACCAAAAAAAAAACACAATCAACTCAAAATTTTTTGGACTTTTATCCTTTGTCTCAACATAATGAAAGAAATCATGGGGAGTTTAATAACCTTATGCAAACCTGCCTTCTAACAAATTAATTGCTCCTGCTATCTTAGCACCACACCAGCTCCACCAAATGCCTAATAAGATTACTGATGAAAAGTGACTTCAATTTTCAAGCGTTAGGCTAAATGGTTTTGTGTACTCACCCATACTAGCTATGTTCGTAGCCAATGCTCTTCGCTTCGTGAAGTAAAGTCCAATAATAACTGGCGCAGCAACAAACGAAATACCGAGACCTAGTCCTAAGAATAACAGTAAAACAATTTTACGATATTATTAGGTTGTCGAGTGCGTGCTAGGAAATATGTAATTAGCGAGAGCGTACTGAGTATTTTGTAATTTTTTGTTTCACCTTGACTTTATTTTGTGTAATCTGAATATTTGAGGCTCTGAAACAGTCAAGTATTAAATGTGGACAAAATCTAAATGGAATCCTAAATACTTTTGCTCATATAGACTGAAGTAAAAACAAACAAACATTACAAAATAAATTTAGTAGGAACTTATTAGTATCGAACCGTTGTTTGAACTGATTGCTTCCTGGGTACCAATTAATATATTGTTAATGCTTGGTCCTATGTCTTATTCTAAATAGCATTCTGCTCTAAGCATTTACGTTGTTTGAAAGCAACCAAAATTGGTCAACGTATCCCAATTCTTAAACAGTCCTTAACGTCACCCAGCTGGCTTACCTGTCATCAGACCTGCTGTGACGTCCAAGACGGCAACTGATGGAGCAAATGCTGAAGCAACGGATGCTAGACAGGCTATTAATCCGCCTATCATTATAGTTAATCTATGACCAACTTTTGTCATTAAATATGCAGAAATAACACCTGGAAGTAAAACAAACGAATGGATTTACATTTCACCCGTGGCCAATGCCGTCGTTTATATGACGCTTAATTTCTCTTGACCAGGCTGCCGAATGGATAGTTTGCAGAGTACACCAACAAACAGCATCCAACAAATACCCAAATCACATGCTTATCAACATTTCTTTGTAAATCAAAACTTTAAAATGACCAAGATCATGTAACTTATTGAGAGAGCAGCCTGGCTAAAAAGAATTTTTTATGGGCGAAAACAAAAGTTGACTTTAACTAGCAAACATGGACCCCTAAATATGCTAACTTATTTGCTTTCTCACCCGATACAGCCAAGCCTGCAGTAGCGATTGCCGATACCCAGCCAACACTTGTGTAGTCCGACTGATATTGAACAATAATCGGTAACAGCAAGACACTTTGACATCTAAAAATGAATTTGTTGATATGCGGAAAAATACTGTAGGCTATCAACAGTAGTAGAAAAAGGGAATTGGAAATGATTGCCCCTGTCCCAACGAAAAGGGTCCACCGTCAAAAAGCTCTACACATTTCAAACAGCAAGTACAACAGTTCAGCCCTAACGGGAATTGTAGATTCCGGTTAGCGATATTGCTATTGCAAACAATAAACAGTGAAAACGAGTTTTTAACATTGTCGTGATTTTTGGGTACCTACAATCTAACTGCTCCATATTCGTTCTTGCTCTATTGCTTTTTATTTATTTTTGTTATTTTGTGCTGAAATGATGACTAGACTAATTTTTGCATTGTGCAAATTTTGTATTTTCCAACCATGACTTTTTCGAAAAGTAACTTTTTTGATAAAAAATTTGTATTTTCTACGTGATAGAGAAATTCAACTGAAAGATTTTGATGGGCAGCTTTGGCTCAATTTATTAGCGTTTGCGGGGATAAATGGCTGCTAAGCCAATGGGAATTTTAATTCCTATCAGAGCTCTGGCATGTTTGCCATGTCAAAAACTCAAAATCGCCAGCTGTTTTTTTAGTAGTATGGCTTGGATGAAAACCTTAATAAAAAGTTGAAAAAGTAGTTGTTTGAACGAGTGTGAAGTTTGCATTACATTATTGAAAATTGGCAAGTTCAGTGTAGAATTTCAATGCTTGTATTAGAAAAAGTTGAGCTCAGTGAAAAGCAGTTGTTTGAAGATGAACTCTTTTTGAATTTGTACTTTGGACTAATGTGCTTCTTGCTGGATAAAGTGAGGTAGTCTAGCAGGTGGTACCCATACAATTTTTACAATTATCATAGGTTTGGTCTAACAGCAGACCCTGTACCTAATGACTGTAGGCAGATAGGCTACAGTAAGTGTAAGTACGAATATCAATCAATCAATAACACTGGCCAACACATTTTTTTTGGTCCAAGGTTTCTAAGCTGATTTAGACTAATTTGGGGGTGCTGATTTCGAAAATCATACTAATTTTTTCTCATCAGGTCAAGTTTTTGAGATATTTGCTATTTTATACTTTTTTTCTTTTAAAATTAGAAGTGTTTCTATGTACATTGTTGCGTTGTAATTACAATTGTAGACTGTTATTGTGATGTATGTTAAATGATTATGACATCACAAACCTTAAAGTAAAACTCAAATTCGATGTACAAGAAGATATGTACTTCGTAAGAAGTGAAAGAAGTAAACACCAAGTAGTAAATAGGCCTACCAATCGTAGCAAGTTTTTGTTGATTTCTGGGTCAAAGTAAGATTTATTCTTTTATTGTTAGGAATTCTTGATAAGACAGGATTGGTTGACACGCAATTTATTGTTTAGCATTTTTTAATCGATTTAGGATGATTTTAATGTACTGAATCTAAAAATAAAAATGACGTTGGTTTTTTAATCTATTTTAGGTTCTGAAGATTTTACACGTTTTGATTTGGTTGCATTACTGAATTTTTTTCTTAAAGGAAGGTTCTAAGTGATTAAAATGATGTCAACTAGGAGATCTTGTCGAAATAGGCCTAACATATTCTGCTATATCTGCGGTGAATACCCACTTGTTCCTTATAGGAATAGGCCAATAGGGTCACAACTTTCATAAAGCAAACTTACCATGCCCATTTTGGTATGAAACTTGGTGATTTAAGACAAAGATTGGGCTCCTCTCATGGTGTGCAAGTCATGCACTGAATGCCTGCGTCAGCGGTGTAACGGTAAGAAGACTAGTCTAAAATTTGGAATACCCATGGTATGGAGAAAGCCCAAAAACCATGTCTCAGACTGCTATTTTTGCGCTATTGATGTGACTGGGATTAATATAAAGAACGGTAAAGTTCTCAAGTATCCTGATCTTGAATCAGCACGTCGTCCTGTTGCTCACTCTGATGAATGCCCAGTACCCGTCTTTGTAATGCTTTCTGACGATAGTGAGAACGGTTCTACTCCAGCTCAAGAGAGCCAAGAGGATGAAGAAACAGATTTTAGCGATGATCGTCCACATCTTTTTTCACATGAGCTTAATGATCTTGTTCGTGATCTTAATTTGTCAAAGTCCTCATCTGAGCTCTTGGCATCCAGATCTAAGGAAAAAAAAACTTTTGTCTAATGGCCCAAGCATCACGTTTTATCGCAACAGGCATCAAGAGTTTCTTCATTTTTTCTTTGAAGAAAAAGATTTGGTTTACTGCACAGATATTGTTTATCTTCTGCAACAGCATGGAGTGCCTCATTATGAACCCAGAGATTGGAGACTATTTATCTACAGCTGCAAGAGATCATTTAAATATGTTTTGCTTCATAATGGCAATCAGTTTGTTTCGGTACGTCTTACTCACTCGACTTCACTAAAGGAGAAGTATGTGCTGGAGAAAATCTCTTACTTGTCAGTACGAATGACATATATGTATTGACCTTAAAATGGTGAATTACCAAGTGCCCTTGCTTTTTATGCATGTGGGATAGTAGGGACAGATCTCAGCACTATACCAAGAAGGACTGGCCAGCACGAGATGAAATTGTGCCGGGTAGATCCATAGCATCGTCAACAATCCTCTGGTGGACAGAAACAAAATACTCTTTCCACCGCTGCACATCAGGCTTGGCTTGATTAAACAGGTCACCAAAGCCCTGGACAAGGATGGTAGCTGCTTTTCCTACTTGTGCCATGTTTTCCAGGATTATCTATTGAAAAATTGAAAGGTGGCATCTTTGATGGCCCCCTAGTTCGTTTGCTCATCAAATCAGAGATCCTGAGTTTGAGAAGTCAATGACGGAATTTTTAATCGGAAGCATGGAAAGCCTTTTTTCTGGTTGTGAAGAATTTTTTGGGTCACCACAAAATCAGTAATTATGAAGAACTTATCAGTAACATGATTTATGCTTTCAAAAACCTTGGATGCAACATGAGCATAGAAATGCACTATCTATTCTCACATAGTGATCGATTTCCTGAAAACCTTGGCGTTATAAGCAGAGGGAGAGGTTCAATCAGGATATAAAGGAAATGGAAACCAGGTATCAAAGACGTTGGGATGCAGCCATGATGATGGCTGATTACTGTTGGACTCTGAAGAGAGATATTTCCTCGGCTAAGCACTCAAGAATATCGAAGAAACGAAAGTTTATTCCTTGAAATTTGTTCAACAATGATATAACTTACATGTTCTTGCTTTTTTAATGTATGCTCTTCATTCCATTTTTTAAAGATTTGATAAATACATCCTATCAGATACATACTACATGAGAAATGTTTTACATAAATCAACTACGAATATCCTCAAAGTTCATTTGTAGATAGAAGGCTACAATAATATGATCGATAATCATAACATGATCAAAAATACGATTTATAAAAAACAATTTAGAAAAAAACCTGACCTGATGGAGAAAAGTGAGTGTCATTTTTGGATTTAGTGGAGTAAAATACTCCTAATTCAGTTAAAAAATTACAGACAACTTTCAACTTGATTTTTTTTGTAAACCAGTGTAATTTATTTACACTGTCAAAAAAGTATAAGAGGAAAATTACTTCGAGACATTCTAAATATTAATAATTCTTGACAGCAGGGAGGCAACGAATTGACCTTTCGGTCTCCGAGTCTGCTACCCCCAAGTTGAATCGAAGAAAAATAATTCATTTAAGGTTGCTTCTTATTTGAACCAAAAACAAGGCAGTGCCACCGTGTAATTTTTAACTATAATTTTGAAACAGATCTTTTTTGTATTTGTTTTTGAATAATCTTGCTGATGAATTTTGAATTTCAGGTGGGATATCATTCCAAATTTTAACTCCTGATATTCAATGCATTGTTGTAGTCGAATAGTTAAGTATCGGAAAATGTATAAGGTATTGCGTGAAGATTCAGTTGCTCTGGTTGCACGTGAGGAGATGTTTTTTGTTAGTGTAAAAAATTTGGGTGGAAGGTTATTCCTGAAGTGAGCGTGGACTATTTTAGCTACTTCCATCTTGAAAAAAAAGTTCATAAATGCTTCTACTGGTTACAAACAAAAACAAGTTGAAGTAAAAAAGTATGATAAGCTATTGTTGCTAACATCTCTGTTCCTCAGAAGTGGTTTTAGCTGTTAGTGATAGCAGATTGGCTACTAGTCTGTACCCACTTTATTTCATAACATTCTAATTCTCATTACATGTATTCACAGACCGAAAAATCTTTTTGTTGTCTCCTGGCCAAGACAACTTAGTGAACAAAATGTAATTACAATTACATAATGCCTCTAATTTGTTGCCATGTGTTTGCATACTGGTAGTGGTAGTCATTGTCAATAGCCTACTACACGCAACTATATTCTTTAGAATATTTCTTCTACTTTAGTTAATTTTTATTTGCTAGTCCATTAATTTTTGTGGCTATATGTTGCCTGGAAAAAAAAGTTTTGATGCTGTGTTCACACTATCTCTTGTGGAAGGAATTCCATCAGACTCTGAGGAGGATACAGGCATACGAGTAGATAAAGATTTTGATCATGAGGACCATGAAGGCAATGTATCGTTTGCTCAATCAATCAATCAATCAATCATATTCACGTATTTTTGTCACAAAATTGAAACAATAATACACGAGATCAGTTATTAGGTATTTAAGTGTACTAGACTAGGATGGCTGCGAATTGACCTGCCGGTCTTCGAGTCAAGCAGCCACCTAACTTTTGTTGGTCAATAGTTATTGCTTAATAACAATCAGCTCGTGTTTTACAGTTTAATGTTAAGTTAATTTTACGGAATTGATGTTATACAATAATTTTATATCAAGTTGAATATTGTCAAGGGAAAAGTTGAACAGAAAAAAATATAGAAATATTTTTATCCATACAGAAATCATATCTCTTGTGAGATCAAGTGCTTTTTGTGGAATTTTTTGAAAGTTGAAAAATTACCGTTGTTATTTTTAATTTCGTTAGGTATATCGTTCCATACTTTAACTCCTTTATACAGTAGCCAGTAGCGTACGCAGGATTTTGAAAAGGGTGGGCCACGAACTTCAGAAAATTTGAGAAGAACAAAGATCAAAATAATAAATTGTTCCACCCAAATTCAGTCCGACTTTTGCCCAAAATTAGGTGAAGAGTAAAAAAAAAAAAGGTCTTCACTCAAATTTGGTCCGAGTTTTAAATTAGGTGAAGAGCAAAAAACAAGGTCTTCACTCAAATTTAGTCCGATTTTTTGCCCAAAATCAGGTGATGAGCAAAGAAAAAGGCCTTCACTCAAATTTGGTCCAATTTTTTGCCCAAAATTTGGTGAAGAGCAAAAAAAGTCTTCACTCAAATGTAGTACGAAGTTTTGCTCAAAGTTGCGTGCAGGCCTAAAACAAACGAATAGAACATACCCTTAGTGTGACCAAAGCTTCCGCCGAACTTACAAAGGGCAGAAATTACGAACTTACAATTTTGTATACTATTCTATGCTAATTATACTATCCTGGCGACCAAAATGGGGGGGGCATGGCCCAATGCTCCCCCCCTAAATACGCCCCTGCCTCTATATTTGATGAATCTTTGTAATCTGTTTGTGAGGAATCTAGGAATATAAAGTTGATTTTTCTTTTGTGAAGCTCTCGTACTTCTTTTGTTAATTGGAAAGACACTATTAAAATAGTTATGGAATTGAACCGAAAGTTGCTTGTGAATAAATTTATACATAAATTTGGCTGTTTCTTGACTTAATAATCTATTTAAACTAAGTATATTGTGATCTTTGTAGAGTAAATGCGCACTTTGAAACTGAGTTGCTCCAGAAAGTAATTTAATTGCTCTATTTTGCAACGATTTTAGCGGAGTTAGGTATGAAGTATATGTTGCTTCCCACACTATAATGCCATATGTGAGATGAGTATGAATGAAGGCAAAGTAAATTTGTTTTAGTATTCGTAAGGAAACAAATTGCCTTATCTTTGTCATAATGCCAACTGCACGAAAAACAGTAGTTCTAAGTTGATTGATATGATTACCAAAAGGAGCTGATTATCAACATTTATACCCAAGTATTTTATGCTTTCTCTAATTTTAAAATAGATGAATCTAGAGTGAGGAGTGCATCAGGTGATGGTTTGTTTAAGTATGGTGAAACAACAAGTACGTGGGATTTGGTTGGATTTATTGTTAAGTTATTAGTTTTAGACCATCTGGAAACGTTGGCTAGGTCTTGATTTATGTTTTTTTCCAACTGGGTAAAAGATGGGTGACTGAGAATTAAACATGTGTCATACGCAAATAATCTAGGGAGGCTATCAGTGGCATTAGGAAGATCATCAATGTATGGTAGAAGAAAAAGTGGCCCTAATGTAGAACCTTGAGGCACTCCTAGCTGGATATGCTGTAGTGAGGAGCTGATGTCACCTAAACTAACATATTGTTTTCGATTCGAGAGATAAGAAGCAATTAGCTTATGTGCTTTTCCTCGAAAACCATAGTGATGGAACTTAATTAATAGTCTTTCGTGACAGACCGTATCGAAAGCTTTTGTTAAATCAAGAGTTACCAGCACCGTGAAATCTTTATTCTCAATGTTATGGTAGGCAGTTGTTGTAATATCTACAGTAAAATTGCATGCTGTGTTGAATGGTGAGGACAAAACCCGTATTGTATTGGTATTAAGATCGATTTTTTATCTAGAAATTTAAAAAAACGATTAAAAATTAATTTTTCATATATTTTAGAGAACGGGGATAACAAAGATATAGGGCGATAGATATTGACGATTTGTTTCTCTCCTGACTTGTAAAAAGAAATTACCTTAGCAATTTTAAGAATATTTGGAAACATGCCTAATTCAAACGATGCATTAATTACTTTAATCAAAAAGGTGCTATTATTCTAACAACCTGTTTAATAAAAGTGACAGGAATATTATCGTGCCCAACTGATTTTTTCATAGGTAATAAATTATTTGTGCTTAAAATTTCTCTTTCGTCAACCGGTTCAAGAAACATTGAGAAGGAAACCCAGTAGGTTAAATACCAAGTTACACTTTGACTGCTGTTACTTTCCATTTTTCCTGCCATACGTTTGCCAATTGTATAAAAAAAATTATTGAGATGTTCAGCCATTGCCAATTGATTGTCGCAGATTTTGCCGTTTATTTTTATATTGTTGGGAGGAGAATTTGCACCGGCGGATCTTTTGTGAAGAAGTGAATTGATAGTTTTCCACATTTCAAGACAATTGTTTTTGTTTTCGTCGAATTCTTTGTGAAAATGCATTTTTTTAGAAAGCCGTTTGACTTTTTTTTAGTTTGTTGGAGTAGGTTTTGAAAAGCAGTTTTTGAGCATCATTTCAATTCAAAAAGTTGTTTTTGTACATCTTTTGTTTATTTTTTTATAGAGATTAGAATCCTTTTCGTTATCCAAAGGCTTTTTAAGTAATTTATGTTTTTTGCGGGATGCTCTTTTTATAGGGGCGTGTTTATCAACCTCAAATTTGAATAAAGAAATAAATTGTTCCAATAGGCTATTAACGTTATTTTCGTTGTTTAAAGGCGCTAAAACAGACTCATTTTAAAATAGCGTTTATGTCTTCTTCTATTAGTGTTTGACTAACAGCCGCATAATTTCGGTGAAACCCTCGTTTATTAAATATTTTGTGTTTTGGTGCGTTGTTATGGACTTGACAGAATATAGGAAAGTGGTCAGTTATATCATATTGGTAAATACCTGATGTTACAGTTCAAACTGTTATGTTAGTAAAAATATGATCGATTAATGTTTGCGATGTTACAGTGACCCGAGTTGGTTTAGTGATGACAGGGAATAAGCCAAATCCTAATAGAGTTTTAAGATAATGCCAAGCCTCAGTTTGACGTTTTTCAGGATCCAAATTAATGTTAAAATTACCCATAAGGGCGAGATCGCGGGGTTGATTTAAATATGAGTCAAGAGTTTTACTCAATTCATCTCTAAAGTGAGCAATACTGTTTTTCGGATGTCGATAGATTACTCCTATTGTTGTGCGGTGCTTTCTAGTTAAATTCGATGTTTTACACGGGGAAATATTTTGAGGAACAAGTGACATGATATCTGCAAAACTATTGAGTGTATGCAAAAAAGGAGATGTTTCAGTGGCTTCTTGACCCAACGAGAAATATTGTAGCAGGTCGTTTGCATCGCAGCCCTCGATGCTTTTAGACGTTGCCATAAAAATCAAATACCGTTACACTGTTTCAATCCCAAACGTCACAATGCAAAGGAGAACAAGTTAATCAAATTTGACATAAGCAGCATTCATTCTGAAACAGAAGTTTATACACATCGCATATTCAGTGAACAGTTCCACGTTCAGATCCCGATGCTCGACTTGACCCCATTACCGGAGCTGAAAATGATGCGGACCAAGAAGTTGCTGAAAGTGGTACCCCAACATCTGGAAATAATGAGTCTTCAGCGAATAGTACCAGTCAGGATTATGATGGCTCTGATGTTACAACCACTGTCTCAAGAGTCAATACCGGTACATCATCTCGCCGACGATGGAAAAAAAAACATGAACCTGTGCTAGACAGTCAATTTGCTTCATATCAAAATTCTACCATCAATTCGATAAGCTCACCACTTGATGTATCTTTTAGCTTTTTGATGAAGAAATGATACCCAAAACTCACTTTGAAAAAAATTTGTATTGCACTCAAAAAGAAAGAGTTGGAAATACCACCACAAAAGAAGTTTTGGTATTTTTTAGAATCAATATCATCATGGCGTATCATCGATTATCTACCATACGTCATCATTGGATGACTTTCCATGGCATGGGAGTGAAGTTAATGCAAAATGCCGTGACCAGAAATAGCTTCACGTTTACTTTAGGTAAACTTCATCTGAATGACTATTCAAAAATTGGCCCCAGTAACAAAGAAAAACTGTGGAAACTAAAACCAGTTGTAAAGAAGATGAATGCTCTTTGTCAAACTCCTGGCCAAATTTCTTAGCATTGATGAGTCAATGATTCGTTTCTTTTGAAACTTTTTTGAAAACTTTTTTTGAAAACTTTTTTTTTCAAAAAAACTTTTTTTTGAAACAATATAAACCTATGAAACCAATCAAGAGAGGGTACGAATTTATGGTGTTTGGCTGACAATGATAGCTATGTGTGTTGTTTTGATACTTACACGGGAAAGAAAGATTCAAATGCAAACTCAGTGAAAGATTTTGGTCTAGGAGGCCAAGTAGCTGGGACGGCTTGCATGTATTAGCTATGGCGCTGCAGCACCTCCAATCAAAAAAAAAACGTTTTTCCAAATTTTTTATTAAAAAATAAAAAATGTAAAAATTTTGATTCATTTTGCTCGATTTTTGAAAAAACACAAAAAATTGAATGGCAACACTGCTAGCTGTGCTGCTGTTTTCGCAGCTCTCTCTTCACATCAAAAATAAACATAAAAAGCTTTTGAAATGGGGAAATTTTGAGTTCGTACTCAGCAAGGCAGTTTGTGCTGCTTTCTTGACAGCACCAACTAACCGAAGTTAAAAACTTGACCTAAAATACGAGGTTGTAGGACTGATTCTTGAGTAAGCTTTAGTGGGTGAGGTTTAAGTTATCACTAACTCAGCTGATATTGTTAGCTTAGTAGACAGGTGGACTAGGATTTTTTTGTCAAAAGCTTTTGTATATCGTAATTACTAATTGAGTAAGCCTTGACTAGGACTTCTTTGTATTGTATTGTATTTACATTTTATTCACCAAGTTGCCTTGGCCTGGTGACAGCGAAGGGACCTTTCGGTCTTCGAGTCAAGCTGCCACCTGCCCACCTGTCTACCACACACGGCGGAGGCTTCACATAGTCTCTTTGATTGCTGAACGTCAAGCAGGAAAGCTGTGAATTCCAATTTTTATAGTCTTTGGTTTGACCCGACCGGGAATCGAACCCAAGTCTACCGCTTCTGTAGCAGACGCTCTATCCACTCGACCACTGATTGTCAAAAGCTTTTGCACGTAATCTGGTAACTGAGTAGCCTAAGCCTGTAAGCCTTGGCTTATAATTCCTAAATCTGTCTTGTAATTATTTTTGTTATTGCATTGACCTAGTCTTATTTATCTCTGTCACGATAGCCAGGCTGCCAGAGTCTAGGATAGCTTTGTACGGTAGGCCTAATTCCTAATGCTGGAAAATAAATTTAAATAGCCTAGCCTAGTTTGTGAATTGGGCCTGTTCAAAAATGCAATTTTCATTAAAGATAGGCCTACTGTATGTAGAAATATGTCCCTGGTTTTTATGCACTGGTAGCATTGCCTAGCGGATAGGGCAGTAAGCCAAGGAATCATTCATAGGCCTACGCGTACCATTCCTGAGTTCGGTAGGTTTGTGACTATAGTTTGCTGTTTGGCTATCATATCAGATTACTTTACAGTTGAATTAGTCCCTAGCAGTTTTTAGACCTAGTCAGCTATCTTTCACATTATCATCATAGTCGTTACAGTATCACTTAGCTGAGCTGTTGCAGATTGGCATGTAGACGAGATTTAGGTTCTGACAGCTTAGTTATCGATACTTAGTCTTAGGAATATGCTACTATAGTGGTGTCATGCACTTGTTTGGTGGTTTATAGTTGAATGATTTAGGCCAGGAGTGCAAAATGTTTTTGTAGGAGGTCAATGGATACTAAATCAGTAAAGTTTACTACATCCTATTTAACTTCAGTAAGTCTGCATTTTTGTGGTCTAAAAGCCGTCTTATACTGCAAAATAAAGTGATTTAAAGTAACTCTAGAAGTGGTTCAGGGTGTGATTTCAACGTAGTACCAACACAGTAGTCTATATAAAAATAAGTTTTAAAAAAATTGTTTTCATGAGTTGATATGTGTTTGGCTATGAATTCAGTGTTGGTTAGATTGGATTGAAATCCCAACTAGATGTGATATAATTCAAGTCAAATCATAACACAGTACAACATGTCACATATAACCATCAAAAATTTAAAACCCCACAGACTGTTTCACCCAGGGTGTCCAACCGTTTCAAATAACGGTTCGGGTTCAGGTTTAGCTCCTGCTCAAAATATTTTAGCGGTTCAGGTTTGGTTCGGGTTCACTTGAGCACCATTTTTGAGGTTCAGGTTTGGTTCAGGTTCACTCAAGTAAAATATTACTGGTTCAGGTTCGGTTCAGGTTCATTGACTTAAAATTTAACTGTCCTTACTTGTTTCGTCCAGAAAAAAAAAGGAGAAATTGCTGATCCTGTTGATGATCACCACTGCTCTTATTGTGCGTGTATCAGCGCCAGCGGCACCGGATATGGAAAATATATTCTTACTTTTGTTAGGGGTTCAGGTTCGATTTGGGTTCACTTGAGCAGAATTTTGAGGGTTCAGGTTTGGTTCAGGTTCACTGAAGTAAAATTTTGCTGGTTCAGGTTCGGTTCGGGTTCACCAAAATGAAACGGTTCATTCGGGTTTATGGTTCGGGTACAGGTTTGGTTCGACACCCTGGTTTCACCCATAATCAGGATCAATTAATTGAATATAATAATATTTTTTTGATGATCTTGATTACAGATGAAACAGTCTGTAGGGTTTTTAATTTTTATAAGTGACGTGTGCTGTGTTAGTGTTATGATATACGCTCTAGCTAATGCTTTCAAGCACTTTTTTGAATCAGTTGAATTCAAACTTTTCTCATTGTAGTTTGAGTCAAATTTTAAATTAGTTAAGGAGGGGATTTAAAAACAAAGGAATATTGTTATAATCTGTACTTAGATACTACAATAAGTTAGACCCAGTTTAGGAATTACTGAAGGTCAATACAATTGATACTGTGAAATAGTTTTTCAGTGCGAAGTCGAGTCAATGAATAATCTAAGCTGTGGAACCATTAAACAATTTTTATCAGCATTTTGAGTGGGTGCAAATTCTGTTTTGTATTTTTTTGTCTATTCAACTAACTAAAACCAAAAAGGTAGCAATGCATTTAGGCTGCTGAGTGATAACTTAATATCCGTGATGATTGATTCACTTCATTGTTCATACGATAACAATTACTAAAATGGCTAATGTTAATACAAATTAGAGGTAGTTGAAATATGAGAAAGCTTTCTTAGCAATTATTTTGCTTATTTTGAAAATGAGCTTGTAAAAATGTTTTTTAGTACTGCAGGATAATAACGTCATATTATTGTTGTTGTAATAAAGTGGATTGATACTGGTTTTAAAGTGTTTCTGACAGAGGTGGAGACCTCGAGGACACATTTTGAAGTCCTTGGCCTCGAAACCACTAGTCCTCAAAAATTGCCTTGTCCTCGGCTCGAGGACAGCACTATTTTTTGAATTGCTAAAATTTTGTAGATCGCCAGAAAAAATTTTTGAACATCTTTTTTTTGGAGATCGCCTAAAAAAAATTTTTGAAGACCTTTTTTTAAGAACACTTGCACCTGTGTACTTGGTCCTTCACCTCGAATATTCCTGTCCTTGGCCTCGAGAGGGTCTGTTCTCGAAAGGGCTGTCCTTGGCGTTGGGCTCGAATTTTTTTGGTGTCTTTGGCCTTAACCTCGAGCCTTGTATCCTGGACTCCGCCTTTGGTTTCTGAGTTGACTAATAAGTAACAAATGTGTCAGAACTGAAGTTTGCTATTTTTATTGAGCTAATTATGTTGCACCATGTTAAAGCCTAACAAGCACTGAGCATGAAAGTATTTACTAAACAAAAAACATGCGTAAATCATGTTACGGTATTCCTAGCAAAGTGTTAGTTGAAGGTAATTGCATTAACCTGAAAACATTTGATTTTACAAGATATTTCATTTTGCAAGACTTACGAAGATATTTAGCTTTTGTTTAAGAAATGTTGATACCCAATCAAATGCTGATTCTTTTTATTTAATAGCAGCTTTGAAATTTTGTGGAGTTGAGTGTGTCACGTCCAGAGGTGGTCAGTAACGAAGTAGTTCTACTTAAGTAGACTACTTAAGTAGTATTTTCGGTAACGAGCGACTTACTTAAGTATTTTTCATTTCTGATACTTCTACTTTTACTTCAAGTAAAATCCTCTCGAAGTAACGCTACTTGAGTAGTAATGACTTTTATGTAAAGTAGAAGTAAACACCTAGCCATTATTCCACCTCACAACGTGTACAATAAGTACGTATCGAGTTTGTTTTACTGTACAGTACTACGAAACTTATTGAATAGTTACGCCGATTCATTTACAGGTCATCTAGGGTAGTGTGTTTTTGCGTTGCATCAAATACCAGGTGTTGACTCAGTCTCACTAAAAAAAAAACATATTGAACCCTGATTAGCATGGTACAGTAGACAAACTAGACATGCGCATTACTCCTGGTTCATACGAAAAAGATTAGCGGTTAACGGCGTTGCGTTTGCTGCGGCCCGTCTGGGGTTCAATTTCCTAGCCGGTTAACGAACAGTGTTGCTAACGACTCGCCATCGCTGCGACATTTCTTCTCAAGCTGTGTTGTCCAGGTGCGGAGATGAGCCCAGAGTCCCTACTAAATCGTATTCGTAACACGCTTCGGTGTAATTTCAAGAGAATAATAAAACTTTGATTTTTTGATGTGCTACCGTAAGTATGGCTTTGCTTGAACACTGATCGTAAGCGTCACAACAGCAAACCTTCGAAGAATAAACAAACACAAGAAATTCGAAATTACTTTCTACTTTCATTACTTAAGTAGAATTAATTTTGACTACTTTCCTACTTTTACTTAAGTGGAAATGCTTCGCCATACTTCTACTTTTACTTGAAAGGCATTTTTGAGTAAGTAACAATACTTCTACTTAAGTAGATTTTTCGACTACTTTGTCCACCTCTGGTCACGTCAGTGATTTTCATATAGGTTTTTTGTTTAATACATTGAGTAAAGTTACTATACTGTTCGTATAAGAAGCGTTTTGTTAGATATTACAGTACTTTGTGAGAAATGCATACGTTTGGTGGCTTTTTGCAATACTACAGTGTAGCTTGCCATGGTAATGACAGATGGTGATTATTATTTTTTTGCAGATTGTATCATAAATCTAAATGTAATGATAGGCTTTGCTGCTTATCGTCACCATTATAAAAAAAAAATGTCTGAATCATAATGTGAGTTTTGTTAAAAATGAAAAAAATTATCTTATTTTTTAGTGAAATGACCCATCGTTACAAAATTTCGGCAAAATACAGCAAAATGATTGTATCAAAAATGACCAACGTAATTTTGCTTCTAAACTACTCGATGTACTTTAACTCGATGCCAAAGTGACTGAGGCAAAAATAATACAAATTTTTCTGTGACTTGGGCAAAAAAAATATTAATTTTGTCTTGATTAGCATTGCTTTTATTTCTTCAACATCCACTTGAATGGTTAAAGCTTAGGCCTAAGTAGTGCAGAGACAAACTGCAAGGAGGAGCAAATTTCACGTTTTTTTTATATATATACAGCAAAATCGTTTTACGTATTTTTGAGTAGCTGACATCTTCTGAAAATAACTAGATTACAGAAATAAACTAAAACTGGAATTCTTTCTTATGAATGTCATGAAACTGCATCGATTAATTTTTGGTCGGCTGTTAATCATAGACAAAGAGCTAGGATTTTAGATTGGGGAGGTGGGGCAAACTACAAATCACATGCAATGACCAGTGGCGGATCCAGAAAATTTTGGTGGGGGGGGATAATAAAAATTTTATGCACAAAACCTCAAAAATTCGGATGTCTTCACCGAAATTGAGAGTGAATTTTCGGCCGAAATCGGAAATTCAAACGTTTTTTCCTCCCAAAATCAGATGGTCTCCAAAAAAAAAAAAAGGTCTTCACCGAAATTGAGTCTGGTTTTTCGGAAAATCATACGTTTTTTCCGCCCAAAATCAGGTGGTCTCCAAAAAAAGAAAAAAAAAAAAAAAGGTCTTCACCGAAATTGAGACTGATTTTTCGGCCGAAATCGTTAGGTTTAGGCTGGTGAGGGGGGATGCACCCCGAAATGGAGACTGATTTTTCGAAATGGAGGCTGATTTTTCGGCCGAAATCGTTAGTTTTAGGCTGGTGGGGGGGATGCATCCCCCCCATCCCCCCCCTAAATCCGCCACTGGCAATGACGTCATCAGATTTTTTTTGATTTAAACGTTCATCATTGAAGCTTTTTGTCTGACACTTGTCAAGAAGAATTGTCAGAATAGAAAGCGCAGGAAAAAAAGCGTCTATTTCTATCGTATTAAAACGCCGAGCCGTAATTGCCTGAAAAAAGACTAATGAGAGAGCGTCATTAGTGAATTCTTTTTGTCGGCAGTGGAGGGGGTTAGAAGTTTTGATGAAAGTGACTTCAAAAGCAGTTATAAATAGAAAGGAGAGCGGCCTCGGGCAAGAACAGAGAATCTACTGTCATCATAATGTTGAGTACAGACGGGATTTTGTACAAGATTAAGTCCAATGGCTGCATTAGAAGCAAGAGACTGGGTATTGGTCTCGGTGGAAGAATTACACCGACGAGCAGAGAGTAAAGGTGCGTTTAGACTGGACGCGAAGCAACGCGAAGCGACGCGAAGCAACCAAAATTTGACGTCATCGACAGCTCGCGAAAGGTTGCAACCGCTCGCAACCTTCGCGAGCAGTTGCGCAACAGCGCTTGCTTGCAGGCTGTAGTAAGACAACCTACTAAATCACTGATTGGATTTTAACGATCGCAGTTTGCTAGAAAATAATGTAAATAAAATATTTGTATGGTTTAGCGCCTATTTATCAGTCCAAAAAGTACCGTAGGTTGTTGGCAAAGTTAGATTCGCGATAGCCCTAGGCTAGCCAAGTTAATTTGGATCTAGACAGCTAGGCCTGAGGCTGTAAATCCTTGAGTGATTTTTCCTAGCTATGCTGGATTTCAGAGCTTCATTATAAGAAATACACCAAAGCAGTAGGCCTAGCCCCATGACATCTAGCTTTTAAAACGAAACTTTTTATTCTGTGCAGCATAGCAGAAGCTATTGTATCAGTCCAGTGGTTCTTTTGGCTGAGCAGCTTTTGCTTTTTTGTCTTAAAGTAAATTTAAACTAACGTGGTGTTGTTGTTTTTTTTTCAGAATATAAAATAACCCACCAACAGGCTAGTTTTGAATGTTTTGATAGTGTTTTTACCCATTGTTTGTTAGCTTGTTGTTTTAAAAGTAACCACAATTGAACAATTCCTTGAATACTGGAAAACTCGCAAAAGTTTTTTCACCGCCTACTTGACCAAGCCAACTTGGTGAATAAAACTCTATTTAGAGTTGGTTTCAAGCTACACTGCTACATACTAGAGCTAGATAGATACAAAAAATCGAAAAATTTCTCTGAACTTTTGGATTGGCCTAATTAGTAGTCCCTTCTTTGAATAGCTACAAACATGGAATTTTTTCTTCTGAATGTCCTCTTAAAAGTCTTCTTGTTTCTGAAGGTTTGTGACAGTGATCAAGTTGAACTGGAAGCAATGGTTTTGGACTACCCCAAGTTTTATAATCATGAATATTGTAGTCTGGTAGTGATTTTTCACTCCAGTCCTATGTGATGAAAATAGAAGTGTCAAGTGTGTTAAATATTCATTTACTGTGTCTTTATGTAATATCTGAATTTAGTTGTTTGTGAATTTCAAAACATTTTTACTGTCTCTTAAAATTTTTACTGCTTTACATGGTGAATAAAGTGACAAAGTAAACAATTTTAAGTCTGAAGTTCGATCATTACAATTACAGGCAGTGTATTTAGATGAACTAGAAAGCCAGTATATTTCTAACCAGTAGAAAGTGAGTTCTGTTTTTTTGCTGAGGTTACTATTATTGGTAGAGAAGTACCCGCCAAGCAAGTTCATTAATATTGTTCCATTCTCTAAACTAAACAAAAAACTTGATACAACATTTATAATAAAAATAATTGGATCGGGGAAGGAAGCGTCAGTTGCATGAAAATGTGAGAACTCACAACACTTTTATTCAGATGCTTGAGTAACAATTTTCATATGAAAAAGTCTAAATGTTTTTTTTTTTATCAGGGGCATAACCAAAAACTTGCTAAGAGGGGGCTTGACCTTACAGCTATAAGTTTGTCTGTATCTTTCAAACGGTGGTTTAGAGCGAAGCCCTTTGAGGTAAACGCGGCCGTCGCAACGTAGCCTACTGGTACCGCAAGAAAATGCAAACTAATAAAATGCTCTCAAATGCATTTAACTTCGCACTAAACATCGATAAGCGCTCCGCTAGCGAATAAAACACCAAACTTAGTTTTAGAGGCTGACTTTTCCTCAAAGTAACTGCTAGTATCACTGTGCTAAATTCTTGTCCTTCGATGATAGTGTCAAATCATGCAAAAACTGCAATGTTTTTTTGCTTTCTCCAGCAAATGAACACAGCAATCCATTGCACAATAAGCAAAAAATCCACTACGTAATTGATGACAAATCCAGCTTTCAGTTTCACTCATAGCGTTAACATTGGGAGTCTTCATAAACAGTACTAAATAACACATACAAACAACTGTTTAAGCTTACTACAGGTATCATAACATGCTTGCCTGAAAAAGAAAAATCACATCAAAAAAACAACATAGTTTGTGCTTTAAATGTACCTGTAGACTAGCCTATTGGTTTACACTCTACAAGATACCGGTAGATCTACCACTACCATAATGAGACATGGATGGTGAAAGCGTTTAAGGATTTGTTAACTGAGTAAACACCTAAACAGAACTTTTGACATCTGCTTCCAGCTTTTTGCGTTTCTGCATTAAAACCCAGAACTGTCATCGTCAAAACAAATTATGGCAAGTTTTCAGTGGAAGGATCTAAACAAATCATTGATAGCTAGTAAATAGGCCAAGTTCTACTACGTTTTTGAAGAAATGACTAGTCTTTTCATTTCCAAATTCGATCTACTGTACTTCGTTTTTCACTTATATTTTACAAACTTTTTTCTCAAGATTGTTTTATTACCTGAGCTATTAGTCTAGACTCTTCTTCACGGTTATTGCGTGATAGCATAATATAAACTCAATCTTTGTTTTACCGGTAATTCCAGCGCACTATGACGAAACAGAACCTGTGATTACTATAATAGCGCTTCAATAATAAAGTACACAAAGCTTTCTGCTCATTGAAAACATTTAAAAAGTAAGTTATTAAAATTAGCCTAGAAGCAACCAGTCGCGAAGATTAGCAAGCACTCGCGAAGACTCGCGAAGGTTGGCAACCTTCGCGAGTGACGTAATCGACCACTCACGAAAGTCGCCAACCTTCGCTTCGCGTTGCTTCGCGTCCAGTCTAAACGCAGCTTAAAGGCCACCTAATGTCTGCGAACCAATGCACTTAATATGCAATAAAAAAGTATTACTAATCGAATGCTGAAAACCTGGTTTAGATGCACGTTCTCAGTTTCAAGCTTTCGCGTTTTTAAAAAGTGACATGACGTCATTAGACCCAAGAGTTTGGTGCCTTCGACTTTACTTTGAGCTAATTACGCCTTTTTCGCACAACACTTTTTGACTAGCAAGCTGTTATCACATGTCTTACCAAAATCGCCTATCCTCTGCAACGATAAATTAGTCGAAGGCACCAAACTCCTGGGTCTAATGACGTCATGTCACTTTTTAAAAACGCGAAAGCTTGAAACTGAGAACGTGCATCTAAACCAGGTTTTCAGCATTCGATTAGTAATACTTTTTTATTGCATTTTAAAGGCGGTGAATCATCCAGCCAATTCCAGTGGTTTACAATAGCTAAAACTGAACTATAATTTTTGATATTTTTTGTTTTAATTTTGGAACTGTGGTTGCAAAGATATTCAACAAATACAAAAAGATGTCCCCCCGAAAAAAGTTTTTGGAAACGCTGAGTTTTGTTCTTCCCACCAAAACCACAGTAGGCCTAATGGTTTAGAGAACTGTGGTAGGCCTAATAGTTTAGAGATAGTTTATTTCTAAATAGTTTAGGCCTAACTATCTCTAAACTATTAGGCCTAATAGTTTAGAGATAGTTTGGCCTAATAGTTTAATAAGATTACAGTAGGCCTAATAGTTTAGAGAACTGTGGTTTTGGCGGGAAGATCAAAACTCAGAGTTTCCAAAAACTTTTTTCGGGGGGATATCTTTTTGTATTTGTTGAATATCTTTGCAAACGCAACCCCAAAATCGAAACAAAAAATATCAAAAATTATAGTTCAATTTTAGCTATTGTAAACCACCAGAATTGGCTGGATGATTCACCGCCTTTAAGCGCATTGATTTGCAGACATTAGGTGGCCTTTAAGCGTTTCTGGAAAAAAAGCAAGAGCGAATTGATTTGGGGACGTGTTGTTTAATTCTGTCCTCCAGCCTTTGGGAGGTACGGTTGTTACAGCACCGATTGCTCTTTTTCTTTTGTTGCCCCGATCTAGTTTCGAACTCGGCCGCTTCTTTTCTTTAGTTTAGTCAGTTTGTGCACGTTACCTTATTTCCTGTAGCCGTTGGCTGCAAGCGTTTTAAAATCACGCGCTTTTTGTTAATTTCTTGCACGCCTTTTTGTCTCTGGCCGAGTTACCTTTGTTCTAGCATTCATTTTAAAATTAGAGCTCTGGCAAACGGACGTGTTTTTTAATTTGGAAGACTGATCGTACGGCGCTCTTTTAGTTTTATTCTACGGTTAAATTTCAGTTATTTTATGCCGTGCCGTACTGCCCTTTTCATTATTTTATTTCTGTTAAAAAATAAAGTCTAATTTGGAAATCTTATTTGTGGTTGGCAAGACGGACGGTGAAGGCTCCAGAGTTCCGCTGGAGCAACTATCAGCAGAGTTACGGAGGGCTTCTGTAACATAGAAAAAAAAAATAACTGCCTACAACCAAGAATATCTGCTGTAACTGTTTGGCAAAGTTGAAATCCATCTGTTGCTCGTCTTGGCTTCTCATCACGATTTTACCCGTGGTTTCAAGTTGTTTCGTCATTGGGTTCGATCGCTCTTGACTTCCTTTCGAGCGACTTTCATCATCTGAAGGATCCATTGCAAGTAGTGGAACTTCTGTACTTAGCATCGCTGGAAGCTTCATTTTTGGTTTGGTGCCAGTGCATCTTTGGTTCTCGAAGCTACATCGTTGCTGCTGCGGAAGACGCTGTTCAAGCTTTCTGCCACGTCGAAAGATCGTTCTACTGTCGTCAATCGGGTATCGTTCTCAACAATAGCGGTGAAACAATTTGGTTCGTTTTATTGGACTGCCTTGTCAATCGAGAAGGTAATGTTTAAATTTGATTTTCAGTGTTATTTAAGTGGTGTACGTATTATGTCTGAGTTACATAAAGTTTCGAGCCGATCATGTTCGAATTCCAGTCAACCTCGACTTCGTGGGTGTGAACAAATTAGTGTCGATCAAACTGCTAGTAATGCTGAATGTTTAGCCAATTTGCCCGCGCTGCTGATACGCCCCAAAACTGGGAAGATATTTTTTCTAATTTACCCGAGGGTAATAGCAATGGTTTTAGCGCCCTGGGAGGGAATCAAACCCCAAAGGCCCCGTTCCTTCGGCTAATGTCCGACGGAAAGTTTTGACTACGCGGCGGAAGCTGCTGTTGGATTTGAAGCACTTGCATGCGGGACTTACTTAATGTAAATCCCTTGATCAATTTTTTGAGCACGAGTTTCCTTATTTTGAAGCTGTGCGAGAAAGCTATGAAACTTTTATCTGCACACTGAACGATTTAGATGATATTAAATTTAAAAAAGAAATGTCCGAAGGCATCGTTGTCTCTTTTGAACAATGCTCTAAATTAATCGAAAACTGCCAAAGACGTTTTCTTGATTCCAATGATAAATTCGCGGAAACCAATTCGGATGAGGAAGATGAAATTAAAGCTTGCGATAGTGCTTCTCAAATTTGTGTGAGCACATCTATTGTTTCTAAAAAATCTGATCTCACGCAACAGATAGAATTTGAACGTAAACGTACTGAAATTGAAAGTACGGAGGAAATCGCTAAAGCCCGTAAAAATCGTCTGCTTGCTGAGGCTGAAGCTTGTGAGGCGGAAGCCCAAGCTCGTAAAGCTCGTCTCTTAGCTGAAGCCGAAGAAGCAGAAGCGTTAGCTAAACTACGTCTAGAAAAAGCTAATCTTGAGGCGGAAGAAAAACTCGCTGCCTTTGAGGGGAGCTCAATACTTTCCTCTTCCACTAAAATCAAATCATTTTCAAGCTCATGTTCTCGTGCTAGACGTAATATTGGTAATCTGCGTGTAAAGAGCGAAAATGCTATTAAAACGGAACGTCGCGCTGTGCAAAGCATTGAACCGGAGCCTTTGCCAGTAAAACCGAAAGTTCCTATTGCTCGCGAAAAGCTATTTAAAGCTTCCGAATTTACACTTCATACGGTAATGAATCGCTTTGGTGATCTTAGTTTAAATGATAAGGCATCTGAAAATAAACAAACGGTAGGTGCTCGCGATTGGCAGCCGTCTGCCTCGCGACAGGCTATTACTGACGGAGCAAATGCTTATCCCTTTAATCGGTTAACGGATAATCGTGAAAACGTAAATGTGATAAACCCTGCGAATAATCACGTGGTCAAGCACAATCAGGTTAAAAGTGGATCTGGGACACTCGAGTTGCCCAACGTCGCTTTGTAAATGAAGTTGCGGATGGCAATGACATGATACTACGCACCTACCTTGATAGGCAAGGACGTAATGAATATATAAACTTGGCCTCGCAAATAGGATACGACGGAAGTAATATCGCCTTTGTCTTCTATGAAAATCAAATCCGTCGTTTGATGAACGAGAGCCCCTTCGAGGAAGGTAGGCTCGAGGTACTGAGAGCTTCATGTGTGGGCCAGCCGCGTGAGATGGTTAATCTGTTTTGTGTCCCCATGAAGAGTATGAGTACGTCTCGACGCATTGAAAAGGCGTTAGATCGCTTGCGTCAGAGGTATGGCGTTTCAGGGGGACTCACATCAGAACCTAAGGTTGTAGCGGTACGTATTGGTCCCAAGGTTTCCTTTACCTCGACGTCTTTAAAACTGTTTAACGAGGATTTAAATACACTGGAAGTGTTTGCGTACGCTCACGATGAAGTTGAAAAACTTTCTGGACAACTTTTAATTGACACTGCTAATCGTTTGCCAAGTTTGCTTAAACGACGCTACTTGGACTACCTCAATAAGCGGAATTTAAACTTGAACTCTCCCGGTTTCGACTCGCTACACGATTTTGTTGTCAATGAGTTAAATACTATGACGTCTGACTACGCTCAGGCATTTTTTAAGTCTGATGAAAAAGATGCTTCGCGAGACACCACTGGTGGGACTAAGAACGTTAAGGTTCGCCAGGTGGTATATGGGGGGGAGAGCTGTACCCAGACCGTGACCCAGCGTCGTTCTAGATTTTCGGACAAGGATAAGCGCGAGTCAGACTCTTCCTACGTGTCACGTGGGGAATATAAAAGTTTAAACAAACCCCCTCCTGTTTGCCTTTTTTGTGCTGGCGCTAATCTAAGGCACTTTTTAGCAGAGTGTGAAAAGTTTAAGGCACTTACTCCTAGATCTAAAAGACAGGCCGTAATGGATGCTAAAAGGTGTTTGAATTGTCTGTCACTTGAGCATTTTGTGCGTAACTGCGCATTTCCTTCTAAATGTCGTGTCTGTGGGCCTCAGTGTCGCAATAAACATGCTGGTGCCTTGCATGAATGTTTTAATGGGATGAATCTCGGGGCCGCTGACAGGGTAGACCCAGTTTCCCGTCCTGTTCCTGCCCCTAGAACTAACTACCGACAAAACGGAAGTCAAGACTTTACTTGTCGTAAACTTAATTTTGCTGATAATGGCGTAGTCCTGCTCCGCACGAGTGCAGTCAGAATCATTAACCCTCACACGGGCGAATCAACTTTGGCTTACGCTCAGCACGATACCGCTTCACAAGTAACGCTGATATCGGATGCTTTAAAAACTGAACTTGGGCTGGAGACCAATTCCGACCCGAATGTTAAAATTCGTACTTTGGCGGATGAAACAGTAGACTGTGAAGGTCGCACCGCTTTTAAACTCGAATCACTTCACACTGGTGAAAAATTCGTAATCGAAAATGCGCTAGTTGTTCCACAGTTTTCGGATGACGTTAGTACCTTACCACACTCAGTGGATGTTACTAAATTAAAACACTTTCAAAGTACGCACGTCCCGGTTGCCCCTGACCGTAAGCGCATTGACGTTCTAATTGGACAGTCCGATAAGCAGTTACTGACTGTCCTTGAGGAACGTGAAGGCGCGAGTCCGGAGGAGCCGAACTACGTACTGACCCGTCTCGGGCCTATTGCTAGTGGTGGACAGGTCCCTGCTGTCATCTCTGGTTCCTTGTCTGCTCTGCGAGTGCGAGTGGATTCTTATGAGGATGCTGCTCGTGAGTGTTCTGAATTGAAACGGGAGGTATCGGCTCTCAAAGAGACAGTGCGGGAATACGAGAGGCAGGAGGAGAATTTGCAACCATCGCTTAATGATGAACTGGCAAAAAAACTTGTTGAACCCCAGATTAAGGTTGCAAATGGCCGTTATGAAATGCCAGTACTCTTTAAATCGGACGTTCTTAAAATATTACCTAATAATTACGAAAGCGCCCTAAAACGTACGCTGTCTTTGCGCCGTAACGCCGCTAGAAACTCAAAACTTAAATCTATTTTACTGGACACGTTTGCGGAGTTGCTGCGTGAGGAGTAGTTGGTTCCTGTAGATGGTGCTTCGGTTGATGACCACGCATGGTACTTGCCGTTTTTTGTGACAAATACAGCCAGGCCGAGAGTGGTTTACGACGGTGCTGCAGAATTGAAGGGTATGTCTATCAACCAGGCTGTATTGGCAGGTGAAAATTTGCTAAGTGGTTTGGTGGACGTTTCGATTCGCTTTCGCTTGGGCAGGTATGCTTGCGTTGCTGATATTAGCAAATGCTTTTTTCAAGTAAGAATTCCTTGTGACCAGCAGGACTGGTTTAGAATTGTATGGTACAGTAACAATGATTTAGATAACGGAAAGCCCCATGTGTTTCGGTTTACCAGGCACGTCTGGGGGATCAATTCTAGTCCGTATGTTGCACTGCTTGCTCTGAAATGCTTGGTAGAGGAGAATCCCACTAATGCTTCTCAATTAACATTACAAGCAATTAAAAAGAATCGTTATATGGATGATATTTTGCTGGCTAGTGACTCTTTATCTGATCTTGAAATTATTGCTAAAGAAAGCATAGATCTTATGGAAAGCCGTGGTTTTAAGCTACGTAAATGGGTTTCGAATTGTTGTGCTAAATCTATTTTGACAAAAGTTCCTCGTTGTGATCTTGCTCCCTCTGTAAGTAAGATCGATTTGGGATCTCAACCCCTCCCTGATTCTAAAGGTCTAGGACTAGTTTGGGATACTGAGCAGGATAGGTTATTGGTTAATTTTCGCGAGTTCTGTGAGGCGTCAACTCGTCGGCAGATGGCGAGCCAGCTTGCGAGCCAGTTTGATCCTTTGGGAATGGCTTCGCCGTTCATCCTTGGGGCCAGACTGATTCTGCAAAAGGTCTCGACCTCTGGCGCTGACTGGGACGACGTTTTGCCTGTGGATGTTAAGGATAAATGGAGAAAATGGCTGTCCTCTTTGAGTAAGTTAAGTGATTTTTTGATTCCACGTTATTGCTTTGAAATTACTGAGGCGGCAAATGCTGCATCTGTTTATCAGTTGCACGGCTTTTGCGACGCCTCCAATTCTGCCTTTTCTTGTGTTATCTATTTGCGTCGAGTAGTAAATGGTGAATCGCTGGTTGCCTTCGTTTTGGGTAAATCTAGACTAGTTTTGACACATCAAGCTAGTTGTGTTATCTCACGTAAAGAGTTGGAGGCGGCGAAGCTCGGCAGCGAACTAGTTTCTCATTCTGCGGTGGCCTTAAGTCATTTGAATTGCAGTGCACATTTGTGGACAGATTCTCAGGTTGTCTTGAAATGGATAACGAACCCTGATTTGCTCCTTGTTCGCTTTGTTAAGCGCCGTGTTGATAAGATCTTATCCTTTTTTGCGCCGGAGGCGTGGAGATATGTAAATACATCCGCAAATCCCGCAGATGTTGGTACCCGCGAGAATGCTTGCAAAAATTTTGAGTCGGTTAAACTTTGGCTTCAGGGACCTACCTTCCTCTCGGAAGGACAGGAGGACACTTCATCGCTTAGTTCCGTCCCAGTTGTTCGTATGGTTTTGTGTGATGAGAATACTACCGTAGAAATCGATGACAAAATATTAAAACTGATGCAAACCTCTTTCGATCTTTATACGGTAAAAAAACGGATTGCATATTTGCTCGCATTTGTGGATTTTTTAAAGGCAAAAACTAAACGTCAAACTTTTAAGAAACCGGAATTGAATGCTGCCTTTTTGGATCGTGCATTTTTGCAGGCAATTAAATATGTTCAGAAACAATGCTTCGGTCCAGCACTCGAATTGCTGCAAAATAATTCTCCTGATCAGTATGACGCATTTCTGAAGCGCTTACGTAACCTAGCGGTTAATTTTGAACAAACTCGTCAGGTATATGAATTAAAGACGTTGCGTAATTTGCGACCCTGCATAGGACCTGACTTGCTTTTGCGTGTGGAGGGCCGCCTCGAAAATGCTGACCTTCCCACGGATACCAAACATCCTATAATTTTGCCAAGTAGACATGCTTTGACACGCCATGTGGTTCTTCATAAACACTCAGAAGCGGGACTCGCTGGCCCCTCGTATACACTAATGAAGACGCGCAAGCGATTTTGGATCATTCACGGAGTTTCGAGCGTAAAGCATTTTATTTCTGAGTGCGGTAAATGTTCTATTCGTAAAGCAAAGCCGATCTGGCAGTTGACAAAAGATCTGCGGAGTCCCCTACCAAAACAAGTTGACCGGGAACAAGATTCTTCTTGAGTTCACGCCATTTATTTCGACCTTGCAAAGTAAGCAGGTAGGATTTCATCTACCCCAGCCAAAAACGGTGGGCCAAGGTAGCATTATATAAGTAGTCTTTCCTTAAGTCGCCCTGATCATGCAGCCCGCACAAAGGCGTATTAGGTGACAGCTGCTGACCCAAAAAGGAAGATGGGGTAATCGGCGACAAATCATTAGGTTGGTCGCTAAGTGTAGTGAGTGGCCGATCGTTCACAATTCTCACAGAGTCCGAAACAAAGGTTTGAAGTTCAATTAAGGAAGGTCTTCGCCTGGAATTTTCAAGAACATGAGATAATACATTTTTAAAGAGTTTAACCATAACCTCCCAGCAGCCGCCTTGACTGGGCGCGTAGGGAGGGATCTTAACCCAGTTTATATTACGTTTACGAAGGGAGTTGTAAAACTCGGTAGATCCTAACAATTTAGGCAGCTGGTCAGCTGCAGCACAAAAGGTGGAAGCATTGTCCGAAAAAATAGTGTCCACAGCACCACGAAGATTAGTAAATCGAGAAAAAGCCAAACGAAAACTGTTTAGATCAAGACTAGTGACCAATTCTACATGTATACAGCGAGAGCACATGTAGGTAAACAAGAGGCCCCAAGCCTTGCAATCACTGCGGCCCTGTCGGTAAAATAATGGGCCCAAATAATCTAAACCGCAAAATTTAAAGGGTTTATTAGTGGTAGTTAAACGACAGGCAGGCAACTTTTGTCCAAGGGAGCTTACCGGTTGGGACGGGTCCACCGCCTTCATCCGCAGTTGCGTGGCGGGAAAGAGATCGTTCGTCGGGCAACTGTGGCTGTTTTAAAGAGAAATGCAGCAGCGGGCGATTGTGAAATCGAATATGTACTGCGGGATCTTTCCAAATTAGCTCCAGTTTAAAGTGTTGCTTTACGTTGTTTCCTTTTGTTTATTTGTGCTTTCTTTTAAGTGTAGGCCTTTGTTTAGTAAATACGTTGCTGTTGCTTTTATTGCTTGTCCCTTTTCGTTGTCCGAATTTGCCTAAAAGAATAAACTGAAACAACTTAATGAAAATTTTTTTTGCCGCCCTTTGCTGATGCCCCCCTTATTTTGAATGCTGTTGCTTTCTATTAATTTACAGAGTTTATTTGCGATTGGATCTTTCACTTAAAGCACTTCATAATTTATTGTTTAAAGTTTTAATATATACATATACATTTTTTGAGATATTTGCACGAATCGGTGCTTTTTCTGTGTGTTTTTTGTTGAAATCTCTTTGTTGATTCATTTTCAAGGGGCCGCTATGTTACAGCACCGATTGCTCTTTTTCTTTTGTTGCCCCGATCTAGTTTCGAACTCGGCCGCTTCTTTTCTTTAGTTTAGTCAGTTTGTGCACGTTACCTTATTTCCTGTAGCCGTTGGCTGCAAGCGTTTTAAAATCACGCGCTTTTTGTTAATTTCTTGCACGCCTTTTTGTCTCTGGCCGAGTTACCTTTGTTCTAGCATTCATTTTAAAATTAGAGCTCTGGCAAACGGACGTGTTTTTTAATTTGGAAGACTGATCGTACGGCGCTCTTTTAGTTTTATTCTACGGTTAAATTTCAGTTATTTTATGCCGTGCCGTACTGCCCTTTTCATTATTTTATTTCTGTTAAAAAATAAAGTCTAATTTGGAAATCTTATTTGTGGTTGGCAAGACGGACGGTGAAGGCTCCAGAGTTCCGCTGGAGCAACTATCAGCAGAGTTACGGAGGGCTTCTGTAACAACGGTCTACATACCGACTGTCACAGTGGCATGAGAATCGGTAAATCGCGTTGCTTTTCTGTAAAGCAGGCGGTACATCCTTGCTGGTAGTGGAAAGAAGCTCGTTGGTAGAGTAAACAACGCGTGGTTTCACAGCGAAAAAGCTCTGCTTCACAGCAGATTTTACTTTCCTTTCAAACCGGGTAGAAACAGAAACGAGCCATGGGAGACGTAGATAGACGGGGCATTTCTCCGGTCCAAATTTAGACAGAGCTTGAAATCGCCTTATCTTCTTAGCCACAAAGGACTTGATAATGTGATCCGCGTATCCATTAGTCTGTATTGACCGGTTAATGTAGGTTTCCTGTAGATGGAGGTGATGAACTTGGAAAGAGATTTTTTAACCAACGCTTCTAGGAAAGGAAGAGCCAGGTTAGATTCTTTTTCAAAAGTAAAATGAAGAGGAGCGAGTTGAGGCTGTCTTAGAAAAATTTGCACTCATCTTCGTTGCTAAATACGACGAAAGTGTCATCCATGTAGCGGTAATACATTTTCGGCTTGGAAGACGTGGTCTGGAAAAGTTTAGATTCGTAGTAACTTAGAAAATATTGGCTAGGGATAGTCGAAGGGGTGATCCGACGGCGACCCTGTCGACTTGACGATGCATGATGTCGTCAAAGCTACTGTAAACTCGACAGAAGCAGCCATCTCCATAAGTCCAACAAAGATTTGCCGCGGAAAAGGTGCAGGAGGATGTTCCGAACTATAGAAAGCGTCAGCACAGATCTAAATAGTTTCCGCTTGAAGGACATTAGTAAATAAACTCGAAATGTCAAAAGAGCAGAGAAAGACGAAGGAAAGGTCCAAATTTGAAGTTTTAATAATCAGCAAAGGTGAAAGAATCCCGTATGCAGTTGCTCGAATAGAGAGTGAAAACCGGTTCGAGAAGAAAAGATATTTGGCCTGCTGGTGTTGCCCTGAATCGGTCATAGATTTTGATAAATTTTCAAAAGAGAAGCGTTTTGCGGAACAAAGACATCGTAGAATGGAAAATCAAACGCAGTGGCCTGGGCCCACATGACAGAAATTTCCTCTTTCGCTTTAATTAACGAGTTTTTTTTTTAGAAGCGCTACCAAACAAAATACTCGCTGAACGTAAGAAGTCATTTTTGCACGTGTATGTAAAAGCCTTGCAAAATCCTTTACGTCATTCTTTCTCGCTAACTTGCTTTGAGCGATTGCGGAAAGCAGTTCGAGTAAAAAAAACGTCACATTTTCCTCGCCAACTTAAAGAGGATCTTGAAGCACTCTTTAAGCGTGCGAGAAATCTTTTTGGTTCAAAAATTTAATTTCGAAATGTTGAGAACTTCTAACTAAAGCGAATTTTTGCTGAAAATTAATCAAAATCGTCGTCATGTTTGCTATTAGACTGCTAAAAAAATGCGAATTGCATTGAGAACCATTTGCTGTTTCGACTGATAAAAAAATGTTGAGTAGTGCCAGTTGACAAAAATAGCTATACACTCCTTTTAGTCCGGTAGAAATACGACAAAATACATTGAAACCCGGAAAAAATTCATAATAAGCTGAAATTTGGCACGATGACTCAGGACCATGTCCTGAACCACCAAAAAAAAAATCCCCATGTTTTGGACATGGGATTTTCCCCTTTTTCGGCCTTCAAAGTCTGCCATCTAGTGTCAAAGAGTCTTTACTGTCCAACAGCCGATCCAAAAGTTATGGAAGAGTCAAATTTTGAACCGTAATTGATTTTCAAGTGCAGGTATAAACAAATTTATTTTAGAATTAATGACGTCATTATTGGTGACGTCATTGCCACTATTTAAGTTTTGGAAAAATGGCGTATTCTGTAAGTATTGATGACTCAAATTGTGAGTGAGAGTTAGGTTTTTGGTTCCAAACCAAAAATTGCCCAAATCAAAATGATGACGTCACAAACGTTCTTGATGACGTCATCTGTCAAAAGTTTTAATCGTAAATATGAAAAAAAGAAACATTGCAACACTTTGAGAATACCAACATCATCATTATTTTGACGTTTTAAGGCATCATCGAGTCCTTGGCCGAGGACATGCATCATTCTCCTATATGCAATGGTTCTATAAAAATAACTAGCGCAATTATATGTAAATTAATACGAATATGTTGCAAGCACAATAATGTATCTGATAGGAACAAAATTTCCATTGTTTTGCAATGCTTGACAATATTACCTTATGCAAAATACTATGTTAGCATACTTCTACAATCTGTGGTACTAAATCTATTCTACAATAGGCCTGACATCTAAACTAAACTGATCTAATTAATTAGAATAACATTTGAACAAACTCATCTGATTAATCTAAAATAAAAGCAGATCAAAAACTTATTTAATCAGCTAGATTCTTGAATAACATCTGAGAAAACTTTATTAATCTATAATAACCTCGCTAATATTTGACAATTTGCAGTCTTAATAATTTTTTTATCTTTACTAATGCTTGCATTTTAAACTAAAATTGTCGATTAACTTTAACTGCGCGAGGGAGCTTTTGGATAAACATAGGCTTTCTTGCTCTAACTGCAGAATGCATTGTTTTACTTTAATCCGATGTTAGGAGGTGTAAGTTTTAACTGCTTGATTGCTACCATCGGCGCAGCCAGAAATAAAAAAAAGGGGAGGGATAAAATGCAGCAGCAGCAGACGCATAAAAAAAAATAAAAAAGAATAGAATTAAAAGTGGTTTCACGATTCTAGTTTATTTGATGATGCAACAGCGGATACAAAAAAGCTCGTTTTTAAATCTCAGATGCTATTCAAGCAACCTGGCATAATAATATTTTAATTTTCGAATAATTATAGTTACATTTTATTGCCGAAGTTGCCTTGGCCGGTGACAGCGAAGGGACCTTTCGGTCTTCAAGTCAAGCTGCCACCTGCCCATCTGTCTACCACAGTATAGTGTAACAAATTAAGAACAAATGAATTCGTAAAACATACGAACAACCCCACCTACACCCGAAAATGATTGGTTTTTGAAAAAATAAGTGCTGCCTATTATTATTTATGTTAATTGGCAGTTGACACCACATACTGCTTGCTATTTTCAAACAGAAAAAAATGCTCTGTATTGTGGTTTGCCAATACAAAGTTTCGTTTATTTGATTGCTGTACCGTTATTATTATCGTTGGTGGGAAATAAGAGTGTAAGCATTAATCAAGAATAATGCGATAGCGACCGACCAATTCCTTGTATGCGGTTGTTTGAAACAAATAATGCGAATCTGAACGCGGCGTTCGCGGAAAAATGGTCATAACGAAATAAAATGAGTTTATTTTTATTTATATGGCAGGCCCGCGATCAAAATTTGGTTCGCGCCGAAAACTGCGTATAGAATGCTTCCAGAGCGAATTTTTAGGCCCGGCCGTAAAATAGTGAACGTACGGGCATATAGTTAGTTTGTTAAAAACAACTGGCTGCTTGTACGCTGATAAGGCGATACGCCGAGCGTACCAAATTTTGGTTTAAAATGAACTAAAGACCAGCTTTCGCGCTCACGATTTTACGCACTGTGTAGATCGGCATTAGGCAGACGGCGTTTGCACGACTTTTTGCTCGCAACCAATCAGCGCGCTCAATTTAGACTTCGACACAATTTGGGCTACGTCGCCGGACTCGCTGCTCTGATAGACCCGGAGAATATTGCTCATAATCAACACAGCTATACGGTGTAATATGCGAACATAGAAATTGATCGATAAAGATTTCCTGAAAATAAATTAGCTTACTGTTTACTATAGAAAACATTTGACATTACGCAAATTGAAGTTGTTAGATTAATTCAAACCAGCCGATCGCCGTTCCCCAACTCCAGCCGAAAATAAAATTAAAGGATCAAGCTGACATCGTAGTTTCACTTTTGGTAATTGACAAAAAATTTTGAGCAATAGTATTTTGATTCCGTCGTTTTTCAGATAAACGGGCTCACTAGACGTTTGGTTTAAATATAGGCCTGCATAAAGCGGTTTAGACCAATTACGTGTGATATCTTATTCCATGTAAACGCAAAGAAAAAAAAACTGGAAAAATACATCCAATCAAATGACATGCGTATATTTATACGCATAAATACGCGTGATCGGTAAAACGGACCGAATACAGTATAATAAAAAATTAAATTCAACGTTTAAACTTAACTTAGAGTCATTCTCTTAGAAAAGATTTGCTTTCCTTCTGCGATTAGTGTTTTTTCCGAATGTTTTTAAAATAAAATATTTTCGAAATTTATTAGGGTCGAAATACCATACGATTCAACTATGGTGACATTTAATTCGTGTACTGATACGCCTCAGATCTCGGCCGCCCCAAATTCTCGCCGGTATCTGATTATAATTCTGCCATTTTGGAAAATGATGAGTTTTGAACAAATGGATTGCGTTTTTTGGTGCGAAATCGCGCTGCTTTCTGTCTCGTTCGCATTCTCCCGCAAAAGCAATGCGGTATGCTGGCGAGACATTATCATTCCAAGATAGCGCGAAACGGGCTACGCAATGATCTTACATTTTGATTAAATATCAAGACTGAGTATACACGCATTCCCACTTCAAAAGTTTTGACGTTGCTTATTTGCAACTCCGAGTAGAATTACACTTGAATTAAGCGTTTTTAAATTACCGTAGTTTTTTGACATTTTATCGCTTGAATAATTTTTGTGAAGTTGTGCACTTTCAAAAAGGAGGAAACTGGTCCCCGTAACCACTACTTAAACTGTAAAATTTTGCACGGGGGAAAGCTTTTGCAGCCTTGACCAAACGCATTTGACATGCGAAAGTATTTAGTGAAGATTACGTTATTCCGTCGCCGAAAGTGAATGAAGACCAAAAGTTATTTCGCCGAAATTAGTTGCAGACCAATAAAAAAAAAAAAAAACGTCTTCGCCGTCAGCTAAAGTTTTTCTCTCTCGAAATCAACTTTTCCTCGCAATTCGGTACTATATTCGCCCGCAATTTGTAGGACTTATTTATGTTTACGGGCTCTGTTTCGTCTGATTATCCAGTTATTCTCGATGGGGTAACACCTAAATCTCGATGGGGGGACGCGTCCCCCCGCGTTTCCCTTACAATTTAAGTACTGCCCCTAACCCCCCCTGGCTGTGCATGTGCTACTAGGCCAGAGTTTCACTGACAACACAGTTTTTGACTTTCTATCGACTGAATTTACAATATAATTCTTTCAAGTGTAAACCTAATAAAAGTTTTGCAATGTTTTGTTTGGTCCAACACTCTTTCAAATTTATTATTAAAACTCGTGACAGATGACGTGATCAAGAACGTTTGTGACGTCATCACTTCGATTTAAGCAATTTTTGGTTTGGAACCAAAAACCTAACTCTCATTTACAATTTGAGCCATCGATACGTCATTTTTCAAAAACTTTGGCAGTGACGTCACCAATAATGACGTCATCAATTCTAAAACAATTTTTTTTATACTTGCTCTTGAAAATCAATTACGGTTCAAAATTTGACTCTTCCATAACTTTTGGATCGGCTGTTGGACAGTAAAAACTCTTTGACAATAAATGGGAGACTTTAAAGGCCGAAAAAGGGGAAAATCCCATGTCCAAAACATGGGGATTTTTTTTTTGGTGGCTCAGGACATGGTCCTAAGTCATCGTGCCAAATTTCAGCTTATTATGAATTTTTTCCAGGTAAAAGCTATTTCTACCGGACTATTTCATAAGAAGATTTTCTAAAACACGAGGCTCATTTTTGCTCAAAATTTAAGAACAAATTAAAAACAATGCCAGCCTCGGCAGCAAAATAAACCAAAATAAAAAGCAAACAAAAAAAACTTCAAATTAATCAAAGAAACTAAAATTTGTGCTGATTCAAAGCGATTAAATCTCAGTGATTTTCTTGTGTTTGCAATCAAAATTGCAACTATTCAAAGATTATACGCGTAAAGCTCTGTTGTTTTACGCAAGCAATTGAGCAATTTTTTTGGCAGTTGTTCAACTTGAAAAAAGCTTGCTTTTTCGCTTTTGCAATTTTACGATGCTGCAAAAGCAAGAAAAAAGCCTTCGCTAAAGCAAATAAAACAATAGGAATTAAACAGTGTTTCAAATATGCCCGCTAAAATTGACATTGATGCTTTCCAAATTTTAAAGAAATCGAAAACAAATGAGACTGAATATCAGCAAAAAATTAAAAACAACCAGTCTCAACTCAAGATTTACTGGTTCTAAAAAGGTAGAGTGTACTTCGGACTTGCTCACTTTTGAAAAATTTTAAAACCTAAAGACCTAAAGTTTATGTCAACATATGAGTTTACCCACCAACAACCTCAAGGGCGCTTTACGTCATTTAAAAAAATTATAGTATGGAAAAAGTTGTTCTTATTTCATATTGATCCTAAAATATAATTAAATTCTGTAGTTCATTTACTAATTATTTTCAGTTGAGGAATTTGTTTGCTTAGAATAATGACGCATAGCTTATAGAATTTTTTCCCATAACAATGCAGTATGCTAGAATGCATTATTTTGAAGTAGAAATGCATCTGACGTCACAATGAGATATTTATTAGGTAAGATAAATTTTGTAAGTGATTTGGCCCAAGCAAAGGAAAGTAAGGCACATTGCCTACTGCAATATTTTAGCGGTAAATAATAATCCACTCGAAGAAATTTCTTAGATATTTTTGTTTTGTCATGAAAATAACCAGTTGTAGAAGTACATGTACGGCTAGGGGGCCCAGGCCCCCTCGGTTTAAATTCAAAGTCAATAATTTTTTTTCCCAAGCTGATTTTTTTCAAAATATATTGACACATAAAAACTGGCGAAGTGGAGGTGAATGGTAATTGAAAAATGGTACAATAGAAGGATGGTTATGCTTACAAACCCTGTTAAAGGCGATGAATCATCCAGCCAATTCTGGTGGTTTACAATAGCTAAAATTGAACTATAATTTTTGATATTTTTTGTTTCGATTTTGGGGCTGCGGTTGCAAAGATATTCAACACATAGAAAAAGATATCCCCCGACAAAAAGTTTTTGGAAACTCTGAGTTTTGTTCTTCGCACCAAAACCACAGTTCTCTAAACTATAAGGCCTACTGTAGTTTTATTAAACTATTAGGCCTAACTATCTCTAAACTATAAGGCCTAATAGTTTAGAGATAGTTCGGCCTAAACTACTTAGAAATAAACTATCTCTAAACTATTGGGCCTACCACAATTCTCTAAACTATTAGGCCTACTGTGGTTTTGGCGGGAAGAACAAAACTCAGAGTTTCCAAAAACTTTTTGTCGGGGGATATGTTTTTCTATTTGTTGAATATCTTTGCAACCGCAGTCCCAAAATTAAAACAAAAAATATCAAAAATTATAGTTTAGTTTTAGCTATTGTAAACCATGGAATTGGCTGGATGATTCACCGCCTTTAATTGCCGGGTCGGGTTTACATTGAGCTGGGCCTTTGGCATTTTGGAGATTTTTGCAGCATCTTTCTGCCAAATATATGTGAAAACCAATGACAAGGCTTACCATCTGAGCGCGGGACCTCTGGCACTGTGCCATATGGTAAATCCGGCCCTGGTTACTGCTTTACGTTCATAAAAATTTTGAATGAGGGCCTGAGGAAGCAACTTTTAAGACAAAAACCACCAACTTCAACTGGGTTATGCACTTGGTTGGTTGGCAAAACTTGAACTGAGGGTGCCCGGGCTCAGTGGTTGTCAAGTATTATTGTTAATTACTGTTGTACGCGAAAAAAACTAAAAGAAACTGAATATGAAAAAGCATTAAACTTTTTTGTCACATTTTTATCATTGGTGGCACTTCAATTGAGGGTCCCGGGCTTCCTCCAGTCTACACCTATGATGTTGACTCATAGAAGCATGGATTTAGATTATTGGTGGCCGCACCTGCTTAGTAACATCAAACTGGATTGAAGCGTATGTTGGGACTGGCCTATTTTCACAAATCGCAGCTCTTGAAAGTAAACTCAACCAATTGAAGTAACTTATAATTACAATAACCGCCAAAATAGTACTCTCTGATTACCATCAGCAGCAGATTAGTACCACAAGCAATTATTTATCCACAAAACTTCAAAAATTGTTTCTACTTTGGGTGTGAAGCAGTACTGTGCTGTTTTCAAAAAAATCTTTCTGTTTTCAAAGAATTAATTTTTTTTTCTGAAAGCAAATGTACTTTTTCAATACTTAAGTTAGCATCGACTGACATAAATCGAATCATGAAATTGCCTAAGTCTATATCAAATGACATGGGCTAATCATGAAATTGTCTAAGTCCGTCTCTGAACTTAGACATTTTTATTATAACACTATAAAATGCCCTCTAGGGGGAATTTTGAAATCTTAAAAGTTTACAAGGTGTGCCTTTCCACACTGATCATTTTGGTATGAATAACTCATTTTGACCAAAAAGTGACTTAGACGTTTGTTTTATTAGGTCGACGTTATACGAATACAATGCTGTTCCATATGGTGATGTTTTGGAGACTTGGTCTGGATTCCGTTGATCATTTAATACCGTGCAAGTGTGCAACACCAAAGTTCACTAGCATAACTAATCATTGAAACAGATTAGACGCAACCATACTACAAATTTTTATTATGCTTTTAAGTTTTATGATTGGAATCGATTACTATGTGCGACAATTTTATGATGGGAATTGATTATTATGTGAGACAATTAACTTATCACCAATTTATTTGTCACAATCAATTTCAAATCATAATACATGACAAGAAAACGATATACTCGGTAAAAAAAATTGAATGGTTAGCAGATATTTTTACTACATATATCAACTTCAGAAGATTCAATTATTACTGTCTAAGTGACTAAAAACATCGGAAAATTTGGGTCACATAGGTTAAAATGTTTAATTCGTCAATTCGAGATTTGGAAGCGATAATTTCCCAAAAGTTTCCCGTTCTTCCACGTGATCTCTATTCATACTGCGTCAAAAATTTTCTCTCAATTGATATTGCAAATGCTTCAAAGACTGTGCCAATTGATCGTTTAAAACCTGCTTATGTTGACCTTGTTAAACTGCCAAAAACTTTTACTCGCTCGCGCAAACGTGGTAGACCGCGAAACAAACGTGATTGTTAAATGAGCTGTGTTGTTTTTATTTTGTGTTCTGTTTTCTGTTGTATGTTTATTTTCTATTTTTTGTGTCAATCCACTTACTTCACTTCTGGAGAGGAGCTTGTGGCAACTCTCCTATCGATAGTGACGCCACTGATTAGATTGTCTGAATTGTGTTTTAGTGTTATGATTCTCATTCTAGAGTACCACGTGGAAGCAAGCGTATTAAGTTTTCTTATCAGCAGAATCAAGTATAGAGCCGCTATAATATGGCCTTTTGCTTGTACCGTAAAACTTACTCGTGTTGCATATTTGTTTTAATAAACAAACAAAAGCACTGAAAAACTTCCAAAATTGCTAAAAATAACGAAAAACTGCTATAAATACTCTTATAAATCGTTCTGTTTCATGGCAATAGCTTATTTATACAAACTACTATTAAGTTTGTCTGTTTACAGTATTCTTATTTGCAGCCCCCCCCTCAACTTTTCAAATCACGAGCCGCCACTGCCATGTAGTCATGGATCTGACAAGTCAGCTAGACTTGTGTGGTAGAAATCACAAAGTAACCTTTGACAATTTCGTCTCTTCAATTCCACTGATTGAGGCATTGCGAAAGAAGAAAATTCTGGCTTTCGGGCGATTAGATCAACTAGAAAAGACTTTCCAACACTTGCAACTGACAAAAATCTAAAACAAGATGATTTTGATTATCGATGCTCTCCCACTGGTGTGTTTGTGTACAAATGGCGTTATAATCGCCAGTGCATTTCATTTCAAATTATCACAAAATTGATGCCACCACAGTTTAAGGAAAAGAGAAAGATGGCCTCAAGTGCACTGTTGCATGCCCTAGTGTCGTGAAGGACTACAACGCGAATGTGAGTGGTGTTGACAAGCAAGATATGCTGCGACAGCTGTATGGTGGGAATCAAAAAAGTATGAAATGGTGGCATAGACTTTTTTTTTTCTTGCTATTAGAAATGGCAATGATAAATGCTCACAAACTTTATTCAGAAGAAACTCCTATAACTTTGCTGGAGTTTAGAAGGGAGTTAGGACAAGGCCTTCTCTGTTATGGAAAATTGCGGAAAACTCCTGGTGCCCCTAAACAAAAAAAAGTTGCTCATTTGGTTCCGTCTTTTGTGAGGTTGACCAACACTGGGGTGCACTGGCTCAAGTGTAATCGTAATTTGCGGTTGTCCTATGACAAACTACACTTGCGGTTTGAAGTCTACAAATGCGCTCTACTCAAAAGAAAACACGACGCACAGCTAAGCTATATCAGTCAGAGAAATCTATGAAGGTAAAGAAAACAAATGAATTACGTCAATTTTAAAAAAATTTAAATTGTTAGCAGTAAAAAGCAAATTAAACTAGATGTTCATTTTCCCGGGGGAAAATAATACGGGACTTCCGCCAGTTCCATTTCACCATCATTCTCCCCTGCATACTTTGAATGTTACCGATATTTCTGTAAAACTTAATCGTATGCAATGCAATCCAATTGATTTCGTTTCATGCAAAAAATAAATGTGGATTTTAAATCATTTGTGGTTTGGGTAAAACCGATGTCCGACTAAGTATTTGAACCCAGCTCAGTTCATGCACGACAATTTCAAACCCAGGCGCTTTTAATCATTATGCCAGCTCAGCATATGAACCCAACTGACTAAAATCCATTGTTAAATTTAGATTTCAAAAAGTGATTTTTGGGGAGGTTCATTCGGGGCATAGGCGTAGCCAGGGGGGGGCCCAGGGGGCCCGGGCCCCCCCCAATCAAAATACCACTAACGACAAAAAGTTATGACAACATAGCCTAGCGATGTTTAGTTGCAGTTTTTTTTTTTCAGTAAATACGCACATAACAGTAATTAACAATAGTATTAATGACAACAAGTGAGTCCCGGGGCCCCCAACTAACAACCAGGGAGCCCTTACTAACAACTAGGGCGCCCTGGAATCCTTAACCAACAACCAGGTGGTCCTGGACCCCTAACTGAAAACCAGGGGGCCCATAACTGACGACCAGGGGGCCCAAGGGCCCCTAACTAACAACCAAGGAACCCATAACCAACACCCAAGGGGACCCTTAACTGACAACCAGGGGGCCCCAGGCCCCTAACCGACAACCAGGGGCCCCAGGGCCCCTAACCAACTACCAGGGGGCCCCAGAGTGCCTAACTGACGATCAGGGGGCCCAGGGGTCCGTAATTAACAACCAGGGGGCCCCTAACCAACAACCAAGGGGTACCGGAGTCCTTAACTGACAACCAGGGGGCCTGGGGCCCTCAACTCACAACCAGGGAGCCCCAGGGCCCCTAACTAACAACCAGGGGGCCAGGGGCCTCTAATCGACAATGATGATGACCAGGGGGCCCCAGGGCCTCTAACCAACAACCAGGGGGTCTTGGAGTCCCTAACTGACGACCAGGGGGCCCCGGGACCCCTAACTCACGACCAGGGAGCCCCAGAGCCCCTAATTAACAACCAGGGGGCCTGGGCTTCTAACCGACAAGCAAGGGGCTACGGGGCCTCTAACTGGCAACCAAGAAGCCCAAGGGCCCCTGACTGACGACCAAGGTTCCCGGGCCAGGAGCCCCTTAATGCAAATTTTTAACAATTTATATGCAAAACCTGTGAGAAATCTAAGAGTGTTGACCTAAAAGTTACCACCCCAGGCCCTCGTTTAACGTTATTATGAACTTAATTATTTACTGCTAAAGTATTGTAGGAGGTAATGTTCGTTACTTTCCCCTATAGACCAAATCACTTACAATTAAAATTTTACGCCATAATGTAAGATTCTAAGCGTGTTTTGGGATTTAATTGCAAAAAGAGAATTGAGCAACTAAATTTTTTCGATTGGCTTTGAAATGTTAAAAATCTAGTTCTTTGAAATGGCTCTGAACTCGTGCAAAACGTGATCCAATGGGATTTGAATAGCTTTTTTTCCAAAAACTTACAAAAATCGCCCAGCGGCTGGGGGCTTTACCCCCAGACCCCCATAGCCACCGGCGGCTGGAGGCTCTGCCCCCAGACCCCCGTCTATGATACGTTTGAGTGCACTAGCTTACTCAACACGTCTTCCAAGTTAGACTTTTACACTTTTTAACGATTAGTTTTCGCCCTCTTCCTTTACCAAAATCCTGGCTAAGTGCGATTAGGCTACGGCTTCAGATCTTCCATTCTACGATATCTTTGCCCCACAAAAAGTTACTTTTTCGAAAATTTCTGATGACGTCATTGCGTGTGATTTGTGGTTTGGGCCCCCCCCCAATCAAAAATCCTGGCTACGCCTATGATTCGGGGGCTGGTACCCCCAAACCATGTAAAAAATTGTCTGTTAAATATTTACTGATATCAAAAAAAACTAGCGCCCTAGGTCTAGCCGTTCAAAATAATTGATTTTTGGGGTCAATTTTGGAAGGTTCTGGAGAAGAGTACTCGGAACCATGTCAAACATTTTGTCTCTTAAATAGCTTTTGATGTAGAAAAAACTGGGGCCTTAGCTTAAGTTTAACAAATTGATTTTTGTGGGGTTTACGTGAGAATTTCGGGGGTGTGGTACCTCCATATTATGTACAAAAAACTGGAGCCTTAGCTTAAGCCGTTCAACGCAATGACGTTTGGGAGTTTTTGGGGGGAGGGTACTCCCAAACTATGTTCAAGTATTTGTCAGTTAAACATCGACCGATATCAAAAACACCAGCACCCTAACTTACAGGTGGTGAATCATCCAGCCAATTCCGGTGGTTTACAATAGCTAAAATTGAACTATAATTTTTGGTATTTTTTGTTTTAATTTTAGGGCTGCGTTTGCAAAGATATTCAACAAATACAAAAAGATATCCCCCGAAAAAAGTTTTTGGAAACTCTGAGTTTTGTACTTCCCGCCAAAACCACAGTTCTCTAAACTATTAGGCCTACTGTAATCTTATTAAACTATTAGCCCTGACTGTCTCTACACTATTAGGCTTAATAGTTTAAAGATAGTTAGGCCTAAACTATTTAGAAATAAACTATCTCTAAACTATTAAGCCTACCACAGTTCTCTAAACTATAAGGCCTACTGTGGTTTTGGCGGGAAGAACAAAACTCACGAGTTTCCAAAAACTTTTTTCGAGGGGATATCTTTTTGTTGTTTGTTGAATATCTTTGCAACCGCAGTCACAAAATTAAAACAAAAAATATAGTTCAATTTTAGCTATTGTAAACCACTGGAATTGGCTGGATGATTCACCGCCTTTAAGCCGTTAAAAAAATTGATTTTGGGGGACATTTGTGTAAAATGAAACCGGATACCCTCTGATCATGTATAATATCAAAATAAACAATTTAAAAACAACTTTTGTCGGCAGCGTGGCCGAAAGGGTAAAGGCGTCGTTTTTACGACGACCCCGATCGCATGATCTGGTTTCAACCCGCACCCTGGTCACGTTGTTGCGTCCTTGGATAAGGCGCTTTACGATGATTATCTCTGCTTGGTGGCTTCGAACAAGCAGCAAATTTACGTGGGAAGAAGTCATACGTCAACCGGAAAACTTGGAAAAAGGTCAGCTCCTAAGCGAGTGAGGATTCGTCCAAAATAAAAGCGCCGCCGTCGCTTCCTCGTGAGTGGAGGATAAATATGGAAAAAAAACTTTTCCTAATCAAAAAAAAAGTGGCTAGATTGATTATGATTTTGGAATTAGAAAACCGAATGCCAACTAGATGATTAAACCTAGGTCTATTTATGGAGAATGAAACCGGAAACCCTCTGATCATATATAATGTCAAAATAAACAATTTAAAAACAATTTTGTCCTAATCAAAAAAAGCGTGCTGGATTCAATATGATTTTGGAATTAGAAAACTGATGGCCAACTAGATGATTGACCCAGGTCTATTCAATCACAATGATTACCTATGCTGGCGTCTTTAATTACTAGGCCACAGCAGCGCATGTGTATGCCTGACGAAAATCAGTTATTAAAATCATGTATTAAACTTCGTTATCGTTTTTGGTGCGTCTGCCACAAAGTACGTGACGTAGCTTCTCCAAAAATGCAAGTGCTCAACTTCATGTATAGACATCGTATCTCCAAAGTTCAAGTTTCTAGCTATGGTGGTGTCAAAGTTTTTGTAAAATTCGCTTTAAAAAAGTGAGTTTTTTGATAGATGTTTGGTACCTCCAGACTGTGTAAAAAAGTCTGTCTCTGAAATATCTACTGATATCGAAAAAAACTAGCGTTCTAGTTCAAGCCATTCAAATAATTGAATTTTGTGGGTTCATTTGGGAAGGTTCCGTAGGGGTGGTAACCAGAGATGGAGTCGAGGACCCAAGGCTCGAGGCCAAGGCTAGGACACAATAAAAAAATCCGAGGCCAAGGACAGCCTTTCCGAGGACAGACACTCTCGAGGCCAAGGACAGGAATGCTCGAGGCCAAGGACCAAGGACACAAGCGAAAGTGCTCTCCAAAAAAAAAAAAAGGTCTTCACAAAAATATTTCAGGCGATCTCCACAAAAAAACGTTTTCCAAAAAATTTTTCAAGCGCTCCACAACATTTTAACAATTCAAAAAATAGTTATGCTGTCCTCGAGCCGAGGACAAGCCAATTTTCGAGGACTTGAGGCATCGAGGCCAAGGCCAAGGACTTCAAAATGTGTCCTCGAGGGCGTCCTCGAGGCCAGGGACGTCCTCGAGGACTCCACCTCAGGTGGTACCCCCAAACTATGTCAATATTTAAGTCTCTTAGATACCTACTAACATGAAAAAGACTGAAGCCTTAGATTGAGTGGTTCAAAAATCGATTTTTGTGGGGTTCATTTGGGGATTTCGGGGGGGTGGCACCCTCAAAGCATGTCCAACTATATGTGTCTTCAATAGTTTCTAATAAAAAAAAAAGTAGAACTCTAGCTTGAGCCGTTCAAAAAGTTAATGTTTGGGGGGTCCGTTTGGAAGGGAAAATATTTGTCTCTTAAATATTTACTGATATCGAAAAACACAGGTATCGTAAATTTGGTCGTTCAAAGAACTGATTTTTGGGGGCCCAGTTTGTGGGGGTCCCCGGGGGAGGTGGCACCCCCAAAGTATGTCGAAATATGAGTCTGTTGAGTATCTGTTGATATCAAAAAAACTGGCGCCTATTTTGATCCAAGCAAAAAATTAATTTTTGGCGGGTCCATTTTGGGGGAATCCCCAAGGGGTGGCACCCCCAAACGATGTCATAACATTCGTTTGTTAGATATGTGCTGGTATTTAAAAAAAACTAGTGCCCTAGCTTGAGCCAACCAAAAAACTGATTCTGGGTTTTTTTGGGGCGGTCTCGGGGAGTGGCACTCCCGAACTATGTCTAAGTATTCGTCTCCTAATTATGTAGTGATATCAAAAAACACTGGCACCGTAAATTAAGTGGTTAAAAAAATTGGTTTTGGGAGATCCTTGATGGGGGTGGTACCCCCAAACCACGTCCAAATATTTGTCTCTTAAATAACCACTGATAGCAAAAAACACTGGTACCCGAGCTTAAGCCATTTAAAAAAAATTTTTTTGGGGGGTCCCCGGGGGTACGGTACCCCCAACCTCTGCTGTAAAAAATTTTGCCTCTTAAATATGTAATGATAACAAAAAACACTGGCAACGTAAATTAGGTCGTTCAAAAAGTTGGTTTTTGGGGGGTCCATTTTGGTGGAGTTCCCAAGATTGCACCCCCAAACTATGTCAAAATGTTTGTCTGTTAAGTATCAGTTAATCTCGAAAAAACTGGCACCTTAGTTTGAGCCAATCCAAAATTAATTTTGGGGGTCCATTGTGAGGGGGTCCATTGTGAGGGGGTTCCCAGGGGTGGCACCCCCAAATGATGTCATAACATTCGTCTCTTAGATACTGTATGTGCTGATATCAAAAGAAAGTAGTGTCGTAGCTTGAGGCAATTAAAATTGATTTTTGGGGGTCCCCCGAGGAGGGCGATACCCCCAAACCACGTCAAAATATTTGTCTCATAAATATGTACTGATATGAAAAGCACTGGCACCTTAAATTATGCCGTTCAAAAACTTGATTTTTGGGGGTTCCAATTTGGGGGGTCCCCGGACGAGGTGGTACCCCCAAAGCACGTCGAAATATTTTTCTCTTAAATATGTACTGATACCAAAAAAACTGGCACCCGAAGTTAAGCCATTCAAGAAATTGATTTTTGGGGTGTCAATTTGGGGGTCCCTGGGCGGGTGGTACCCCCATATTATATACAAGAAAACTGGAGTTTTGGCTTAAGCCGTTCAACGCAATGATGTTTGGGACTTTTTGGGGGGAGGGTACCCCCGAACTATGTCAATTTTTTGTCGTTTAAATACCTACTAATATGAAAAAAAAAACGAAACCTTAGATTAAATCGTCCAAAAATTGATTTTTGTGGGGTTCATTTGGGGATTTCCGGGGGGTGGCACTTTCAAAGTATGTCCAAGTGTTTGTCTTTTCAGTATTTCATAATATCAAATAAAAACTAGAACTCTAACAAAAGCCGTTGAAGAAATTGATGTTTAAGGGGTCCGTTTGGGGGGTCCTTGGGGGGAGGGTACCCCCAAACTCTGTCAAAATATTTGCCTCTGAAATATCTACTGATATCAAAAACACAGGCATCGTAAGTTTGGTCAAGCAAAAATATGATTTTAGGGGGTCCACTTCGGGGGGCTTCCTGGAGGGGTGGCACCCTCAAACTATGTCGAAATATTTGTCTGCTGTATCTGTTGATATCAAAAAATAAAACTGGCGCTCTAGTTTGAGCCAAACAAAAAATTAATATTTGGAGGGTCCATTTTGGGGGGGTCCCAGGGGGGGGTATTCCCAAATGATGTCAAAACATTCGTCTTTAAATATGTGCTGATAGTAAAAAAAACTAATACCCTAGTTTGAGGCAATTATAAAATTGATGTTTGGGGGGTCTGTTTTGGGGGGGTTCTCGGGGAGGTGGCACCCCAAACTATGTCAAAATATTCATCTACAAAATATCTAGTGCTGATATCAAAAAACACTGGCACCGTAAATGAAGTCGTTCAAAAGATTGGTTTTGGGGGGATCCCCAAGGGGGGCGATACCCCCAAACCACGTCAAAATATTTGTGTCTTAAATATGCACTGACAGCAAAAAACACTGGCATCCTAGCTTGAGCCATTCAAAAAATTGTTTTTTGGGGGTCCATTTGGAAGGGGGCCTCAGCGAGGTGGTACCCCCAAACTCTGTCAAACTATTTGCCTCTAAATATGTAGTGATATGAAAATACACTGGCACCGTAAATTAGATCGCTAAAAAAATTGTTTTTTTGGGGGTGTATTTGGAGGGTCCCCAAGGGGGGGTTGGCATCCCCAAACTATGTCGAAATGTTTGTCTGTTAAGCATGTGTTGATAGCACAAAAAATTGGCACCTTAGATTGAGCCAAAAAGATATATACAATTGTTATACAAAAAGATATATACAAATAGTTTGAGCAATATACAAAGTAAGTACCAGAATAAATCGCCCCATCATTATCAAGTTACAAAGTGTTGACGATAAACACTGGTTGTTTAGTCGTCTCAAGTATTTAAAAGAATACAATGCTGCAAAGAAAAAAGAAAACACTGAAGCAAAGCCAATCTACATCTCTGAACATTTACCCAAACCATATTATGAGCAAAAAAAGAAGCTGCTACCCTTATTTAAGAAAGCGAAAGAGAAAAAGCAAAAAACAACTTGGGCTGTAAGTGATGGTGATTATTGTTTATTCATTGATGGCGTTAAAGCGAAGTGCATTTAATCATGCTATAATCTATATGTGTTTTGATGTACGTACTAATTCACATTTATCTACTCTTTCTACTCTCATATGATCTGATTAATTTACTTTTTGTTGCCCCTATTGAGACCACACTGATTCAAGATTTATTATATGCAAAAATAAAAACAAAAGTAGGATGAAATTAACAAAAAATAACTCATTTATTTTTTTGCATCACTGTACTCATATACTTCTTGTTATGATTTAAGTTGGTTTCGGGGAGGAACAGTTGATTAAGAGTAGAATAAGGGTGAAGTTATGAATTGAAGTTCACAGTGTATATTTTTATTGATTATATTATTATTCTTCTGGAACTCTATAGCATGAAAATTACTATGATATATATCTGATAATATTTTTTGCCTGATAGGACGTGAATTTGATCTCTCTGTTAAATGGCCGTTAATCATAACCCTCAATTATCTCCTGCTGCTTCATACGCTTTTGACCTGTTAACACAAAATACAAAAAAATGTAATTACTGGGATCTAAATAATTTCCCAATTATTGATCCAACTACATTCGATCCCTCCACAAAAATTTTGATGATCTACATCACTTCGTCTCGGAATTAAAATTGCAACCTACTTTAATATGCCTTAGCGAAACCCGATTGAAAGAAAGCAGTAATATGGGCATCCTAAAAATAGAGGGATATAAACTTGTGCATGCAAATTCGACTACTAATGCTGGTGGCGTAGCCATGTATGTTTCTGATTACTTGGATATGGAATTGGCAAACCAATTTAACATAGATTGTCCTGGATGTGAAGAACTATGGATAAAAGTGCGTTTAAAAACTAATTTTATCTTTTTGACCTGTGTTGTCTATAAACACCCCAAAACTAGCAAAGATATTTTTATTGATAATCTGAATCGCTCATTGGCAAAAGTTAACCACGAAAAACTAAATTGCGTTGTTATGGGCGACATTAATATAGATGTCCAAAATAGCATAATTTGTAATAAATCTCGAGCCTATAGTGACATGTTAAACAGTAATGCATTTCAACAAATTATTGACATACCAACTAGAGTCACTGATTCTTCAAATACAATCATTGATCATGTTATCAAAAATATTTTTGGAGATGAGGTTATACCTGGGGTTTTGCAAGAACCTCTTACAGATCATTATCCTACTTTTATTATTCTTAACCAACTAAAAACGAAAACTGCTTGCACAATTCGATATACCAGATCCCTCAAAAATTTTGAACCCGAAAAGTACAAAAACGACCTCCAACAATCCTTAAATGAATGGTATCTTGCTATTCCCTACCTTGATGAAAACAATTTTGAAGAAACATTCTGTGGTTTCATAGAATGCATCAAAACAACAATTGACAATCATGCTCCACTAGTGAAGCTGTCGCGCAGACAAAAACGATTGCAAGCTAAACCATGGATAACCACAGGTATTCTCAATTCGATTAAGACTAAACAAAAATTACACAAATCCCATTATCTTAGTAATATTTCTGCAAAAAAGAGCTTCTACAAAAGGTACACGAATATTTTGACAAGAGTTAAAAATTTATCGAAAAAAATCCACTATGATGATTGTTTGAGCTCAAGCAAAAAAGATCGCCGCAAAACTTGGAAAATTCTCAGTGAACTACTTGCAAGTGGTAAATCATTTGATCAACCTACCTTCATAAATCATAATAATAATGAAATATATGATCCTGATCAAATCTCTACAATATTTAACAACTACTTCGGAAATATAGGGCGTAATCTTGCAGAAAATTTTGATAATTGCAACGATAACTTTCGATCTTTTCTGTTTAAAGATAAGAGAATTGCAAATTCAATTGTTCTTTTGTCGCCCAGTACTAATGAAATTCTAAACGAACTAAATCGTCTGAAAGACAAAAAGACTTCTGGGCCAGATCATTTGGCACCTTATTTCTTAAAAATTGCATCTACAGTTATTGTACCTTATTTAGCTTTCATGATTGAATTTATGTTCAATTTTGGCGTATTCCCCGACTTACTTAAAATTGCTCGAGTAGTCCCTATATTTAAAACGGGAGATAAAAAGTTAGTGGAAAATTACAGACCCATATTTATACTCTCGTCTATTTCAAAAGTTATCGAAAAGCTACTTAAATTTAGAATTTTAAGTTTTCTAAATAAACATGACGTCCTTTACAATCGCCAAAACGGATTTCGCAAAAATTTTGTACTGTTTATCCTATACTTGATATTCTAACTGAATGCTATGACAATATTAATTCATATGATTACACATGCATTATCACCCTTGATTTGAAAAAAGCTTATGACACAGTTAATCATTCTATTCTACTGCACAAATTGGAACATTATGGTATACGAGGAAATTGCCACCAAATTTTATCAAGTTATTTAAGAAACAGGAAGCAATTTGTAGGCATCTCTGATAGTACTTCGGGAATGGTAAGAATTGAATATGGGGTACCCCAGGGGTCGGTCCTTGGGCCATTATTATTCATTACATATATAAATGATTTGAAAAATGCTCTTACGTCAAAGCCTCGTCTGTTCGCTGATGATACTTGCTTGTTAATAAAAAATAACAATCTAAAACAGCTACAAGAACAAGGAAATAAGGAATTAAACATGCTTCAATCTTGGATGGCTGCCAATAAATTAATCACAAACCCCCATAAATCTCAAATTATTGTTATTAATCCCAAAATTCGAACGGTAATTCCAAAATTTTCGTTATCTTATGGCGACACATTAATTTATGCAGTTAAGACAACAAAATATCTTGGAATAGAAATTGACGACCAACTTAATTTTCTACCATATACCCAGAAATTACAAAAAAAGCTTTCCCGAAACGTTGGTGTCCTCACCAAATTAAAACATTGTTTACCTAAATCAGCTCTTATTGCTCTCTATTATGGGATAGTATTTCCGCATCTTTTATATGGCATTATTATTTGGGGCTCCACTTATCCGACCTATCTCAAAAACTTACAAACTATACAGAACAAAGCTATTAGGGCAATCAGTGATTCTGGCTGGAGTGTTCACGTTACACCCTTGTATTATGAACATAAAATCCTCAAAGTCAATGACATATACAAAATTGAATCTGCCAAATTTATGCACAAATACGTCAACAAAAAACTTCCCGATTATTTTCAAAACTACTTCAATAAAGTTTCTGGAAATCATGGCTACTCCACTAGAGCTGCAACAAATGATGACCTCATTATTCCATTTTTGCGGACTAATCGTTGCCAAAAATCATTCAAGTATCAAGGATCAAAATTATGGAATTCTCTTCCCAAAAATATGACTAAATTAGGTTATATCAAATTTATCGAACAATATAAAACTTTTTTAATTTCTTTTTATAACTCAGATTAACTCTATCACATTTTTCAATGGTCCATTTCGTATATGCAACACTGCAACCTTAGCATAATCTTCCCCCTTAATGAGCTTTTGCTCATTTAACAAGAGGGAGTCGTTTGACTCGAAGACTTCACGTCCCTTCACGGCTCCCGTTCATCGCATCCTTTTATCTTTATTTGCAGTAACCATTAATATAATACTATGTTATTTTTGTGATGATAAATAAATAAACTGAAACTGAAAAAACTGAAACCAATCAAGAAATTAATTTTGGGGGGTCCATTTTGGGGGGTCCTCGGGGGGAATACTGCCGTGATTTGAAAATATCGAACTTCGAGATTTTTGGTCAAAAAAAATTTTTTTTTCATCATTTTTTTTCTTATGTTTTTCTCTATCTTTTGCTGAAAGAACGAAGTTTCTAAGTGCTGTAGTTTCGGAGATAGAAAAAAATCTGAAAATATCGAACTTGAAAGTAATCTGAATATTATCGAACTTCAACATTTATTACGTCACAGAAAAATTTTATTACAATCGAAAAATCAATTTTTTCAATGTTCAAGCGACAAGATGAAAAATTGTAACTGAAACTTCAAGTCATATCGTTGCGACATATTGGCAGATAAAATGACAGAGCAAAAAACGAACACTTTATTTTTTCGAAAAATTTAGCGAATTGTTTTGAAAAATAGTTGTAAAATTTTAACCTAAAATGACGTAGTGTTGAGCAGTGGAGAACTGAGCTGATTAAATCAACTAGCCTACAAGCTTACCCATGAAATAAGTTGGCTTGAAATAAAACAGGACGACAGAGTCAATACCTAGGTGGACATCAGATCACGTGGTCGGCAACTTATGGCCCACTGGCTTAATCCGGCCGGCCAAAAAAAAATCATCCGGCTTGCGATCTCTGCGATTGCGGCAGTTTGTCGCAATATTGAGCTGTGTTTGCCAGTGGAGCACGCATAAAAGCAAAATATTAGGGCTTGATATAGCATATAACAATATATTGAAAGAAAACAAGCATGCCACGGTGTCAATGTTTTGCAGTATTTATTTAGCGTGCAAAATTTTAATCAATGAAAGTCACCAACCTATAGAGATTTGCAAGATTTTTAATCGTTTACGTGCAATCCGGCCTAAAGGATTTCGGGCTGGTAGCCTGCAGGCCAGATAGCACGTAAGCGATTAAACATTGAAACTCTGACCCCGCAAACGTCAAAACATTAAATTAAATTATTAGTAATTTGCAAGATGCTATGCTTTTACTGCTTCCAAATTATCACTGGACTTACCGTACGTAAATTTTTCAGGCCCGGCGCCAGGATAGCATGACTGGGGGGGGAAAAATAAATTTTGGGGGCACGAGAAGTTTATTTATGTGAATTCGAGAAGAGCACGAGGGCACGAGAAATTTATTCCAGTGTGGATCGAACGAAAAAGGTGAAGACCAAAAAAAAAAAAGGTCTTCGTCCCAAAAGTTTTATGAAATCCTGTGTGAGTCCACAAAAATTACAAAAATATGGGCGGTAAACACTAATTTGGGAGTCTTAATAGCCCCGAGCCTGTTAATTTCTTCGGGGCACAGTCCTCGCTTGGGGGGACACAATTTTTGTTTGGGGGGCACATGCAGTCATTTGGGGGTACGGTCCCGGAATGCCCCCCCGTGGGGCCGGGCCTAAAACTTTTAAGCCCAAAACAACATCAAATATTTTATTTTATGTTTTGACATTATTGAGGGCTTGACAACATCAAGTTTCTCATAATAAAGGGCATTAAAACTCGCAAAAGAGCTCCACCAATGAGATCTTAATCACGAAAAATAAATAATTATTAACGCTAGTTTGCACAGGCCATTGGACCAACTCATTTTACGTGGTGGAGAGGGGGGCAAAAATGCCCTCTACCTAATTGCTAAACCGGAAATCGCGTGAACACCAATTTCGGCATGAAGGTTGTTGTTCACCAATTATTTAGAAAAATCCAATTTTGAGCTGACGACCTCACCGCAATGACATCATGGCCATATTTTGGAAAAATGACGTTGTATGATTATATACAATAGGGTTAAAAATTAATTAGTTTTCCAAAAAATTCTAAAATTGTTTACGGAAAGTTTGCCCCAGCTTTCATGTGGTATAGAAAAATAGATTTGGTAGACAAATGATATGCTATGAGAGACCAGAATTAAAGCAAATCCTGATGCTTTATTAATTTTCAAGCAACTTCAAATACTTTCGAAACGAAAATAAACCAACTAGTGGAGCAACCAGGCGGGGAAGTAATGGAGTTTCAGTCTCTTAACTACGATATTTAAAAAATTTAACCCAAAAAGGCAAACGTTCAAAATGTGCTTTGGACCTAACCTGTAAGTAAACGGGAGGTTGAAGGGGCTGAGCAGTTTAATTCTTCAACTGGCTTAGAAGCCATGCTACGTATAGTTCTTTTACTTGGCTCTAAAAATGAGCGAATTTTTTTCTGAATGACGTTAAATTGGCAATTTTTTTGAAAAAATTACAAAAATCGCCCTGCGATTGGAGGTTTGACTCCCGATACCTCGATGGTTTCCGGTGACTGCGAGCTTTGTCCCCAGACTTTCGTCTGTGAAACCCTTAAGTTGCACAAGTTTGCTCTGCACCCTGCTCAAAAAAGACATTGTTTTAGACAAAAAATTTTAATTTTGTGTTCAAGCCCCTTCCCCTCAGCAAAGTTCTGGTTGCGCTTGAAACAAACATATTTTCATCATTTTGTGCAAACTAGTTGTTTATTAAAAGCAACGAAGTTTCTGCTGAATCTGCTCTCAGTTAAAATACGTCAAATTGTCTTAATATTATCTAAAAGCATATTTTTGAAGGATCAAATTGTTAGTAAAAATATGTTACGGCCCACCGAGATCTTACTGATTTGGTTTTTGGCTTGCTACTACATAAAGTTTCCAACCCCTGGTCTAGACCGAGAACGCTGTTTTGCGCTTAATAGCCAAGTTTGATATTTATAAAATATGTGCAAAATCTATGTACTTTACTTTTTTTTTAATTCAATTTACGCTAAACGAGCAACCTACGGCGATACTTCAGCACCTTTAACGAAACTTTTTTTTCTGGGTATCATGACCAATCCCTGTGCTCCAAGTTTTACCCAAGACATAAACCCTTCCGGTCCATTGCTGTCGCTTTTCGGGGTTCCTCCAAAATATCCCCTTCCTCCTCTACAAGCTTTTGTAATATCTGTGCTATAAACAGTATGCTTCTCCCGGATGCTAGATCCCCTTCCAAGGCAACACGCTGATTAACCAATTAGAAATTCTTCTCTGAGCTGCACAGGGTCATTGCTGGATGCCTCTCCTCCCTCCACTTCATTGCTTCTTTTTAAAAGCCATCTTCCTTTTGAAAATAACCAAGCACTAACATGTTTTAAACGTGTTCTGCGTCTTCTTCGAGAATCATCATTTTATTCTCAAAGCGTTTGCCTCAGAATTAGTGACAAGCAGGTTAAATAAAAAATCATCCCAAAAACATTTTGCATACCAGCGGAATCTCTTCCATCCTAAACGCCAATCAAGTTCATAATATCATCTTCCATACCTAACTGCACTGGCACCAGAGAATTCCGCGTTGCATCTCCCGGTAGGCGTTTGTCCTTTCTTCCTCCTGTAGAGGTTCATGCATAAGACTGGCGGATTGTCTCTTCCATCTTTAGACCGGATGGTGCTGGAATGTACGCCGTAATTATACTCCATATGCAATATCTATGACTCCCTTACCTTGACAGCTGGACCATAGAACCAATCGCTTCCAGTTTCACAGCAGAAATCCACCTCTAGACTAGACTGAAACACGTCTGGTGTAACAACCAAATTATATTCTGTCACTACAAGTCAGTTCTCTTTCTCACGGTCTTCCACTCGTTCTTTTTTTACTTTTGTCGGCCCCCTCATAATCTCCTGACAAAGTCCCCTTGGAGGATTTGATGGTTATGGTAGGGTGCAGAGGTGGGCAAAGCGCAATTAGAAGCTCAAAGCGTAACTTCCGCAACCTCCGCAATTGCAGAAGTTGCGTTGAGCTTTAACTTTTTATTTTGAAACATTGTCGAAGTTGCGTGGCGGACTAAAGTCTTTAAAATTTGTTGCGCTTTAATTGCGCTGAGCTTTCAATTTTTTCTTCGGTTTCAAGCGGAATTCTATACATTAAACTTAATTTAGTTCCATTTCGATAGTTTAATATTGATAAATATCGGCCTTCTTTTGCAAATTACTTACTCTTTTTCTGTCTAAAATCGCAAAAAAAATGCAGTGTTGAATTGTGTTGTAAAATTTTAATTGCGGAAGTAAGGTTTCACTTTAACTTGGTACGAAATTGCCGTTCCGCAATTGCGGAATTCCATTGCTGTTTAACTGAATCAAAAAGTTCATTGAGGAAACTGCGCTGCGCTTCAGAAATTAAAAAAAATTAAATTGCGCATTTTACGGTACGCTTTTACTGGTTAAAAAGATCGTTGCGCTTTGTAGCGATGCGCTTTCGATATATTGTTATTTGTGCCCACCTTTGGTATGGTGACCTTATTTTTATCACTAAAAAGTACGCAGTTTTCCAAGTATTATAATCAACCTGCCGATCTAGCGTAAGCCTTTAAATTTAGGTGTAGAACAAAAAGAAGTTTTTGCCAAGATTTCTTTGCTTTTTTTCGTTAAATTTGGATGCACACCAAAAAATGGAAGAATAATCACTTTTTGTTGAAAAGGAGGACATCTCCTCCAAAAAGAGGACGTATGGTGTCCTGAATGTTTAGTCTCACACCTCATCTTCACTCTCCAGCAACGTCACTTTAAACTTTTAATGGGTCTCTCCCTAGTCACGCTAGTGTCCTGAAATTGCGCATGCTGATTTCTTGGCCATAGCTGTTGCCTAAGGCGTTGGTTCCTCGCTGTTTATCCACTGCAATTTCCAAATTTCAATACACCAAGTATCTCCAATGGAGGCGTCACATCTTGTCTGTCAATTTCCTGTAATTTCTTCAGAAGAATTGGTCCTATCAAACCCCATACTCTGTGAGCTCTCCCGCTTTTGCTGTTACGGCACAGTCCATATTATTAGACCATCACCATATCTATTAATTACCGTTATTACAAATTACAATATCTCTAGTCATAAAGAGAACTTTTCCTGATCGTCTGTGTACACGCTCTACGGGATGTCATTCAACTCTTTCTTACTGTTCTGTCTCTGAGCCTGCGCTCAAATCTGTTATTGGGTCTACTGTATCTTCAACTTTTGGTCCAGACATTGGTTGGGGGTGCGGCCCGACTATTGGGTTTCCGCTGAGTTTCTCTGCGTTTCCATTAATCGGGAAGCGGTCAAACAGTACGGCCACTACCCCAATCCAATTCATTAAAATTTGTTGGGCAATCAATTTCATTAAAATTCATATGATTAAACTGATTAAAAACAAGTGGTCAATGGGAATTGAAATTATGCTGTGAAACAAGCGCTCGATGTCTACCTCTGTACAGCATAACCAACAAAATTTTTTTTAGATTAAGTTGTACAGAGAGGCTGCACGGCATATATAACATTTGGTCCCATGGAAATAAGCTATGTATGTTTTTCCTTGAATACAACGACAAATCACCCGTTCAATAATCAAACGTTGAGCCAGTAACCTTTTGATTACCGGTACTATGTCTCGACGTTTACCTACTAAGCTAAAATACCAGTACACCATGAAAAATTTCTTGTTTAAAGCTATTCAATTTAAAAAAATATTGATCAAATATAATAATTAAGAAAAAAAATGTAGGTAATGAGGTGTTTCATAATTTTCGGGATATCTAAAATACCCACACCGCCGTTTCATAACCTTCTAGTTAATACCTATTCTTATAGCATTACCTCATAATTTATCTGCACAGTTTGATGATGCTATAAATAATTATAAGCAAAAGATTATGATACAAACTAGTGCTTTTAAATCTACTCATCGAACCATTATTGCGTTGGGTTCGTTAAGTAAGCCATTCATTTAAATGCCACAAAATAGTTTTTAAAACAGCAAAAATTTGTGAAACCCCTCCAGTATAAACAAACTAAACAATTATTAAAAAGATTCGAAACGTAAAAGCCACTATGCTGGTCTGCTATCCTATTTTTGATTTTACGTACTTGATAGTTTTTTAAGAAACTATAGCTTATTTTTTTAAATGCCTTAGTGGCGGTTGGTAGCGCTATAAATTCTAACATTTTCGAGTAACTTTTAAACAAAAATGGGCCAAAATGTTGTTTATTTTAAGCAGATGCGTTGCGTTGAAAACAGACATTAATAGGTAAGAAAATACCAAAAAATTACAGTAAACCTACCCAATCGCTAGCATTACAGTAGCAGTGTTGCCGTTTTAAGCAAATAAGTTTTTGGTATTAGTCTAACCAAGAGTAACGACAAAAATTGGTTTTGTAGGGTCCAAAGTAAAACAGTCTTTTCCAAAATTTTCGTTGCATTTTTCTGTCAAATTTAGGAAAAAACCAACAAAATAAAAGACAAAAACTGCTTTGCGTTATTCTGTCAATTTTTCACCACCTTTCTGCGTCTTCGCTAAAGTTGCATTGCATTTTTCCGTCAATTTGAGGTGTAGACTCCAAAAAAATTTTTGCAAAAATTTCGTTTCATTTTTTCCTTTCTATGATGGAAACCAACCAAAATTGATATCAAGTGAGAATCATAGCAAAGCTAAACTGTTGAGAGCCTACTGAGCCTGCTCTGCCAAAGACGCTGGTACAGGCCGAGTCTACCCTCCATGACAGAACTAAATTATAGACCCCACACACCTTGGAATTCAAGGTAAACGCACAGACCCGCTGAGTTATGATGGACTTTTTAGTCAAAGAATGGTTTTGCTCTTCGCTGCGCAAAAAAACAACTTTTCTTCGAACAAAAAATTTGCATGAAAAGCAATGAAATTTTAGGACAAAACAACGCAGCAAAAATTACGCTACGTTATTAAGGAAGTTTTTAGTTTTGAAACTCTAGACTTTTACGCAGTCGAGTATTTTGATGGAAAAATAAACTACAATCTTCTTATTCCACGATTTTTTCCACTGCACTATTAGGTTTAGTATTCGGTGTTGCTCGGGCGCAAAGACTCGGAGATGGGTCTCGTAAACTCGCTTCAAGCTTTGGCGTAATACTGCTAGTACAATAAAAGATTTGATTGACTTATTAATTAATTATTCTTCCAACATTTCTACATTAAATTTACATTACAAGACATATTGCGCACACAAACCTGGAAATAAGCTGTAGTGATTCAACATTATATGTTTCAATTATGTTCCTAACAGCAGAATAAACTTAATGTACGACTTTACAAAATAATTTACGTTGATTTCAATCAAATATGATCGGAAAAAAACGAACTTTTAGGTATTTTTTATGATGCAATAAATGCTAGAAAGTTGGCCCAGGACCAACAATGGGATTTATTACGTAATAGTATCGAAACAAAGAAAGTTTAAAAGTTGATTTTTTCAGAAATTTGAAAAAGGCAAAAATGCCTAAAGTTCGATATTTACAAATCACGGCAGAATACCCCAAAGGATGTTAAAAAATTTGTCTCTTAGAAATGTGGTGATATCAAAAAAAAACTAGCGCCCTAGCTCGAGCCAATTAAAAATTTATTTTTGGGGGTCCCCGAGGGGTATAGTACCCCCTAAACCACGTCAAAGTATTTGTCTCTTAATTATCTACTGATATCAAAAAACACCGGCACCTAAACTTAAGTCATTCAAAAAATTCATTTTTGGGGGCCCATTTTGGTCCTCGAAGGGGGTTGGTACCCCCAAACCATGTTAAAGTGTTTTTCTCTTAAATATCTACTGATATCAAAAAACACTGGCACCTTACATTAAGTCGTTCAAAAAATTGATTTCTGGGAGATCCATTTTGTTCCCCCAGGGGGGGCGGTACCCCCAAACCCCGTAAAAATATTTTCCTCTTAAATATCGACTGAAATCAAAAAACACTGGCACCCTATGTTAAGCAGTTCAAAAAATTGATGATTGGGGTGGCCACTTGGGGGGGTTCTCGGGAGGTTGGTACCCCCAAACAATGTCCAGGTATTTGTCTTTTTATTGTTTCTTGATATCAAAGATGTAGCACCCTAGCTTAAGTCGTCAAAAACACTGATATTTGTTGGGGTCCATTTGGGGGTTTTGGGGGGTTGGTCCCCCCAAATTATGTCAAAATAGTTTAGTCCTGAAACGTTCTTCTGACACCCAAAAAAAGCAGCGCGCTTGCTTATGGTGTTAAGAAAGTGCTTTTTGGGACGTCTACACAGAGAATGAAACCTGATACCGTCTGGTCATATCTAGCGTCAAACAAAAATTTTATAAACGATTTTGTCGTAATCAAAAAAAAATTAGTATGCTAGATTCAATATAATGTTGGTTTGATAAAAGCAATGACCAACCAGAGGATTGAACCCAGGTCGTAGGATTTAAGCACTGGCGACTTTAACTATTCGGCCAATCAGCACTTGCGCGAACGTGACTAAGTTGGTCCCCTCAAATTATGTAAAAATAGTGTTGTCCTAAAAATTTCTACGGACACCCAAAAAAACTAGCGCGCTTGCTCATGGTGTTAAGAAAGTGTTTTGGGGCGTCTTCACAGAGAATGAAACTTGATACCCTCTGATCATATGTCGTGTCAAACAAAAAATATTCAAAGCGATTTTGTCGTAATGGAAAAAAATTAATATGTTAGATTCTATGTAATCTTGGTTTGATAAAAGCGATGACCAAGTAGATACTTGAACCCAGGTCTTAGGTTTAAGCACTGGCGCATTTAACCATTCCGCCACGGCAGCACACGAGCGTAGGTGACTACCTCCAAAGTACGTCAAAATATTCTTGTCGTTAAAATTTTGTAGTGATAGCAAAAGAAACTAGCGTGCTAGCTTGAGGTCTTTAGAAGCTGATTTGTGGGACGTCTTCACAGAGAATGAAACCTGATACCCTCTGATCATATCTAGTGTCAAACAAAAAATAGTATAAACGATTTCGTCGTAATGGGAAAAAAGAGTTAGTATGCTAGATTCAATATAATGTTGGATCGATAAAAGCGAATAAATAATAAAAGCGAATAAATAAATAAATAAATAAATAAATAAATAAATAAAGAAAAAATAAAGAAAGAAAGAAAAAATAAAAGTGTCGGAATCGTCATGGTTTCTTTTTGAGAGCTGAAAGGACATGCCCATACTCCTCTAAATTCGAAAGTTTTATTCTCCTAGTGCCATTAGTTTTCGAGCTAGAGCTGTTTAAACCTACAATTGGTATTTCATTTTTTGGCTCGGAAACCCGTATCACGCAACCGATTGCCCCCAAATTTTGCAATAAGAATGATTCGTACGTGCCCTTGCTAACATCTAAATTTCAAGTTTCTACCTTTAGCCGTTTCAAAGTTATAGCGTTTTTTATTTTTGTTTACGAATTCGTAATTTTCACGGAAAAAACATAAGGACTTCGACGCAAAACGTCGCGGAAGTCCCATAAAGGCACAAATTTAATCAAAGCAAATTCTAATCTTACACAAATTATTATAAGCCTACACACATATGAAATATCAAATGGCAATAATTAAGTATTCCTAAATAATTACCAACAATTTACGAATTCAAATTAAACCCTAAAACTATGAATCACTAGCAAAAAATACTTTAGAGTTACGAAAAGAAAAGAATTTACTTCAGAGAAAAGGAGTCAAAGAAAGTCTTTCTTCAACCAACCACAGCCAAAGTCTACACTGAACGGAAATCATCATCATCATCATCATCATATTTATTTATTTACCAAGTGACGTCACATCTCAAGAAAAAAAAACTGCAACTTCCTCTACGTCTATCAGCAAAGCATCGAAACATGCAATTCCTTCAAAACCAACCCACAAACTTGCAGAATCAAAGCAATATTTAGTCACTTGATGAGGAGACAGCGAAGGACCGAAAGGTCATCTAAGTATACCGCCACCTCACCAAGTTAAAGTTAAAAAACCAGCTTTTAGATTTTCTCAGTCTGCTACTTTCTATGATAAATAATTTTATGTAAAATTAAAATTAATTGTTCCAAAGATATGTACACTTTGTGCAGTATACAGGCGCATCGCCAGCGGGGGGGCATAAGGGGCATTGCCCCCCTCCCCGATTTTTGTTTTTGCCCCCCGACTTATTTCTTGCCCTCCCACTGTATTTTTTTCTTAAAAGTGAGCATTGCCCTCACAGTTAAAATAGTGGTTATTTTAACTGTTCCATCCCCTATCCTGACATCGACTCTATTTGATTGATTGTATTTGAATAAGCTGAAGATGGCCACTGGCCGAAATTGATTTTAGGGAAAGTTTTTGCTAATATACGTTAGTTAAATATATTTTTTGGCTGATTCTTTTGTTTCTTTCGTGCAACTAAGTATTCTGACATCTATATTACAATCTAGGGTACGGTACGCTGCACAATCTCGTGTCTTGGGTCAGGTTCAACAACAACAACAACAAATTGATTCAGTACGGTGTAATAATAATACAGCTACCAGCAGTTTGTGTTTACTGTGTAGTAGGCGTGGCATCGTAGATTATAATGTCATATACAGCAGCACTTAAAGGCGAGGCCTTATTACAAGTCTGGTGTTGTGACTGTTAAAGGCATAGGTGGGCACAAGTCCGTTAATCGTTAATCCGTTAATAACGAAGCTAACTTTTTCATTAACTCGTTAATCCGTTAAAAAGTTTTTTCATGTTAACGGACTAAATTAACTTCCGTTAAGTGCTATTAACGGACTAAAGTAACTTCCGTTAAGTTCTGTTAACTTCCGTTAAGGTTTTTATCGTTAATATTTTGCAGCTTCGTTGTGCATTTGAACTTGTTTTTATCTTGAAATTAGATTAGACTGTAAAATGTAACTTCCAAAACACAAAAAGACCATCATAGCAATAAATATTTCCTTACAATCAGCTCAACAGCGTCAATACGTGTTCCAGAAGCGAGTGAATAAAACGAAATGTAAATTACACGCAAAATGTTAACGGATTAACGGACTTTATTAACTTCCGTTAATTAAAGCTGAAAATAACGGATTAACGTTAACGGAGGTGTGAAGTTTGTTAACGGACTAGTGGTTAACGAAGCTAACGTTTTGCATTAACTTGCCCACCTATGGTTAAAGGTAATGTAACAGTAAGTCGGTGTAGGCTGTAAGTTGGTGATCAGTGGTATACGCCAAAGGTGGAGTCGAGGACACAAGGCTCGAGGCCAAGGCCAAGGACACAAAAAAAATCCGAGGTCAAGGCCAAGGACAGCCTTTCCGAGGCAGACACTCTCGAGGCCAAGGACAGGAATGCTCGAGGCCAAGGACCAAGGACACAAGCGCAAGTGCTCTCCAAAAAAAATGCCTTCACAAAAATTTTTCAGGCGATCTCCACAAAAAAACGTTTTCCAAAAAATTTTTCAAGCGCTCCACAAAATTTTAACAATTCAAAAAATAGTAATGCTGTCCTCGAGCCAAAGACAGGCCAATTTTCGAGGACTTGAGGCATCGAGGCCAAGGCCAAGGACTTCAAAATGTGTCCTCGAGGGCGTCCTCGAGGCCAGGGACGTCCTCGAGGACTCTACCTCTGGTATACGCATAGTACAAATCATACGCAATGTACCGTGCAATCAATAGTTAACAGAAAGAAAAATAAACTATCGCCAAATGCCTACGAAAAAAAAAGAATTCGATCGGTCAGTTGCACTTTTAGGCTATGTAGCAAACGTAGGCTGCGGGAAAGCAAACTTAGCAAAAGTGAGTTGAGTTGACAAGCCCATGTCTGGAAATAGAAGGCCTTAGCTTAGCATCTCAAACCATAGACCAACTGTATTTTGACTGGGATCTTGTTCAGCAGTACGAGTAATCGATCTGCAGAAACTCTGAGCTAACAGAGAAACAGACTGCATTCCTCCCCAAATCGAAATCCTTTGACCAATTCTTTGATAGCTAGACCACAGGAATTTCTGACTTTCAGATTTGCAAGAAGTGTCCATTACCGCATAGTTTATTTAACTAGATTGATTAGTACCGGTAGCAAGACAAACTGAGCAGTGTTCTCGGCACTAGTAACGCCATTGATATCTGAGATGTTGAGTAAACTTTAGTTGCCTATAGTACCGTTTGGATGTTTTGTGCTGCTATTTGTGATGATTTTTCAGAGCAGTAATACAGTACTGGCGCATTACCGACACAGTACTCGTGGTGCCGATCCATATTGACCATTGAGAGGAGGGATGATGCTCAAACTGGAGATTTTCGGAACAAAGTTCGACGCTCATTTTTGCCAATACCAGCAAGGAAGTCCGCAGAAACGTTTACTAAGATTTGGAAGGAGTGCTGGTGGCAATTAAGAATTTTCAAACACAAAAGTTATGGTGAGACGGCCTTAAAGGCGGTGAATTATCCTGCCAATTCCGATGGTTTACAATAGCTAAAATTGAACTATAATTTTTGATATTTTTTGTTTCGATTTTGGGGCTGCGGTTGCAAAGATATTCAACAATACAAAAAATGTCCCCCCAAAAAAGTTTTTGGAAACTCTGAGTTTTGATCTTCCCGCCAAAACCACATTTCACTAAACTATTAGGCCTACTGTAATCTTATTAAACTATTAGGCCTAACTATCTCTAAACTATTAGGCCTAATAGTTTAGAGATAGTTAGGCCTAAACTATTTAGAAATAAACTATCTCTAAACTATTAGGCTTACCACAGTTCTCTAAACCATTAGGCCTACTGTGGCTTTGGCGGAAAAGAGTTTCCAAAAACTTTTTTCGGGTGGACATCTTTTTGTTGTTTGTTGAATATCTTTGCAACCGCAGTCCCAAAATTAAAACAAAAAATATCAAAAAATATAGTTCAATTTTAGCTATTGTAAACTACTGGAATTGGCTGGATGATTCACCGCCTTTAAAGCCAGCTAGGGGGTCTGGGGGTTCGCTGTGAGCTCCCCTGCGGGGTCTTTGGAATCTTTGGCATTTTCGACGTTTTTTCGAGGATAAAACGCATCGTTTAGTAACGTTGCAAGTTGTGACACACCATACCGATGCGAACAGTAGAAACTAGTTATGCAAAGCTCACGCACGTGCCATTGCTTTTTTCTCATACTATTGGTTTAAATACGACATTTTGTCACTGCATTGTTGCAAGCTGTGCAGTGTAGTGGTTATCGTGCTCAGCTTCCAACCTCCGATCCGCGCTTAGGTTGTGCTTGTGTGACACAGTATGCAGGAACTGGTAAGGAGATGCACAGAGCTTTTTTTTTTTTGCTTCAAAACCTTGCATTACAGTTAGGGTTGGGGCAACGATGCCAGCCAGAAGGGACAGCAATTACGTGGCAGCAGCTTTTTTGCTTTCGAAAGCGACGTACCATTACGCTTGAGTGCAGCTCCCTGCGTAATTTTTGCACGACTAGCTCCTCGTGATGCGAACTATTGGAAGGGATGCAGCAGAAATTCTTTTGGGGGATGCACCCCCTGGATCGGCACTTATCTGTCTTAATGAAGTTACAGGCAATACAGAAACAGAATAGGTATTCAAGTATAAATGCTAAAGTGTTCGTTTTTCTGCTTTGGCTTGTAATACCTAATTGTGTGTTATTAGCTACAGTATTCATCATAGAAGTACCGATATTAAATTTTGCTCATATTTTTTCTGGAGTTTCCTGTCGTCAGTCGTTTCCAGCCGTTATGCTAACTGTAATCATGTTTAGTTAAATTAGAAGATTTACGTTATTTTTTCAGCAATTGTTGAGTTAGCGGCTTTGTTAATATTTCAATATGTCAGAGACAGTCTGCTTTCTGCATTTTTTCAAAAATCATTCAAGGTAGTTTTTCATGCGCAATTCTTAACTTTTCTTATTATTTAGATATGTTTACCAACGCGATAGCCATAGAATATGCCTAAAATTTTTGTTGCTAGTTTTTGTCTTGCTTTAAACAATGTGGTATAATAACCGATATGATCCTATGCTGTTCTTACGTAAAAGACAATCATGCACGTCAGATAGGCATTAAATAAATATACGGTTTAGTTAGCGTTTCATTGCAACCTAGGTCATTAGTTTGTAAAATAAAGCTGAAAATGGATCTATGAAGTTAATCAACGCCAAATAGCTGTATTACTCAAAAGCGAAACGAAATTTACAACTCCACCACACAAACAATCTACTTAACTCGTAAAATACTGCAATAATTTAAAGTCAAAACTTTGCCCCCTCAGTTTTCAGCTTTGTCCCCCTGATCTCGCTAAGCTGGCGACGCCCCTGACAGAATATACACAAAACTCACAGTCAACATGTAAAGAAAATGCAAGGCAACATTAGAATCGTAGTAACTCTAAGCATGCTAAAAAAATAACAAAAATAAAAATAATACCGTAACTACGCATTGGAGAGAAAATAAATCAATAAAGTTGATAATGCTGATTTATGTTTTACAGGATTTAAAGTGGGCAATTGGAGTGAAAAAAACTCCTTGCTTTGTTTTGTATTGTTTGCCAATATGTCATCAGTACCGGTACAATTTCCAATACCAGTATATATCAATCTCAGTAAGTTACTGCAAAAATACTTATAATTGAGAGGCACATCAAAATGAGAGATGACGTATTGTATAAATGTGTAATAGATGAATGCACAAGCTCCGCCATACAATCAATAGAATAAGTAATTGTTGAACTCAAGCATAAATATTCAACCATGTTTACTTTAATTACTACTGCATTGCTGATAGAAAGTTGTTATCCAGCTTTTATCGGTTTCATAGGTTGATAAAAAATAACCTTTAACAGCTTTTTTAAATCTGTAGAATGAAACTTATTTTAAACTGCTTGGAATTTCATTCCAAATTTTAATTCTTGCGTATGATAGAGACTTTTGCCCAAATCTTGTTCTAGTTCTTGGAAGAAAGAAGTTGTTTTTGTGGCTCAATCTTGTCTTATGTGTATAATAGTTTTTTTTGTAGGTTAAACTTATCTAAATTTGCAAAAGATAATACATTATTGCGAATTTTGTACATTAGCTTTGCAGTTTCAAGAGAGTAAATATCCTTGAGTTTTAAGCATTTAGCTCGATAGAACAAAGGATTAGTATGCTCTTGATATCCACTTCCAGTTAACAATCTAATGCTTCTTTTTTGGAGAATGAAGAGAGGTGCTAATGTTGATTTTGAAGCAGTCCCCCAACTACTTATACAATATTGTAGATGAGAGTATATGAGGCAGTGGTAAACAGATTGTCGGGTTTGCTCATCTACAAAGTGTTTTAATTGATTTAGGGCCCAAGATCCCCTAGCTACCTTTAAACATTGTTCATTAATTTGTTGTTTCCAAATTAGATTGTCGTCTATGAGAACACCTAGATACTTTATGTGATGTGATTGCTTGATTAGATTATTATGTATTGATACTTTAAGTTCAGGTTTATTTTGTTTTGTTGTCACTATCATAAACTCGATTTTATTAAAGTAAATTGATAATTTATTCAATTTGAACCAATTACTTACATTGACTAATTCATTATTAATATTTTGTTGCAGTGTTGAAACATAGGAATGGGAGAGAGTAAGGTTTGTATCATCTGCAAAAAGATGAATTGTGGAATTTTGAGGCAAGCGGAAGATCATTGACATAAATATTAAATAACAACGGACCTAGGGTTGAGCCCTGAGGAATACCGCAAATAACGTCTCTTGACTTGGATTTATATTGATTTACAATTGTATACTGTTGCCGATCAGTCTGGTAACTTGCTAGTAACTGTAATGGTAATCCTCTAATTCCATACTTTTCTAGTTTTTTGATCAGTATTGTGTGATTGATGGTATCATATGCTTTTATTAAATCTAAGAAAATAGAACATGTAATGAGCTTTTTATCTATATTGTCAAGTAGCTTATTGTAAATATCTGAAACGGTTTCATTTGTTGAGCAATTTTTCTTAAAACCATACTGGCTTGGACTAATCAAATTGTTGCTCACAAAATAATTATTTAGTTAATCAAGCAGACACTTTTCAAATAGTTTGGCAAAAGGATTTAAAATAGAAATAGGGTGATAATTACAGCATAACTCTCTTTCGCCTTTTTTAAAAATTGGAACAACTTCAGCAATTTTTAACACGTTTGGAAAATATTCTGTTGATATGCATGCATTAAAAATGTCAGTTAGAACTGGAGCTATAACAGAGGCTGACATTTTTAAATACTTTGCAGGAATTCCATTTCTTCCTGTACTTGTTGATGGATTCATAGCTCTGATGTAATTTACTACTTCTTCTTCAACTATTGGTTCAAGAAAAAACGAATTGCAAGTACTCTGAATCAAAGACGTGGCATTAAATTTGCCATCAATTATAGTTGGTGTTTTGATTGTAGATGCAAGGTTAAATCCTATCTCTGTGAAATATTTATTGAACAAGTTACTGATGGCCTGTGGACCTTGTGCACTTTCACTTTTGGAAGCATACATTTTATTAGGAATGTTATTTTTCTTCACATTCTTCAAGTGAATAATTTTATTTATAATTTTCCAAAGCGACGAGGTGTCATGCTTATTATCATTCACTAAATTTTTAATGTAAAGTCGTTTTGCATATTCCTTAATACGAGTCAGTTTATTTCTATAGACTTAGTATTGTGCCCATGTATTACTATCATTTAATTTAAGGGCTCTTTTGTACAATTTGGCA